>JAWWLV010000088.1:10135223-10169609 GCA_035041135.1 Platyrinchus mystaceus
GATGGATGGCCTTAGGGGCTGACGAGCTCCATCTGCCCGGGGGAGTGTCCCTGAAGCAGGACCGGGAATCGAACCTGAGACCTTGGCGCTGAGAGCGCAGCATCTTAACCGCTAGACCACCAGGGGTCCCCAGGTCTACAGTAGGTGTGTGCAAAAATACATACTAGCACTCTGGAGCACATTCCAATTGTTTGCTAAGTCATAAGGAAAAATGGTCAACAAACAGTGAAAGAACAATTTTACTTGGCATTTTATTCACTTAACAGAAACATTCACTTATCAGGTATCACTGAAGTGCAATTTACAGAACTTAGCAGCAAATTCACATATGTAAATTCAGATTTATTTTCTTTTGTTGTCTTTTGTCTTTCTTTTTTTTTTTTTTTACAAATATTACAAATGTACATCCATTAGTACAGTATTGCCATTCACTCATGCGCGTTATGTACAGAGTCTTCACTGCAGAATTACTACTGAGCATTTTTTCCTTTGCTTCAGTAAATGCTGCAGGTAGGTCATGTGTGCTTCTGGGATGAGGTCCCATCACACTGTCGCTGCACATAATGAGAAGAAATAGATATTTAAGGTCATATTCAACCCTGGTGCAAGCAGGTGCAACTCCACTGCCTTCAATGAGATGAGCCCACTTGCAAGGGGGACTCAGTTTGGTCCCCAGTACTAAATTTGTTCTGGCAGCTGAATCCAGGATTGCATTTATGTCTTTCTTGCCACAAAGGTTAGTTCAGTCCCATCGCACTTTTCTTTATGTCCTTAAAAATTACCAGGCATGGTGCTTTGTTGTCACAGTAGCTGCAACACCAGCCCGTGGAACTATATGCATTAATTGAGTTGACGTCATGCCACAGCTGGAGGAGGATGGATGAGGGCAGGGAGATGTAAGAGCCATTGAGGTCTCCTGTGTGCTAGATAAGGATGAATTTGGAGAGGAAAAGCAGAAGACGTGCTTCCCCGGCCCTGTGGATCTCTGCATGAGAAACCTTGTCCTCCTCTTTGGTTGCCCTGTGGTTTCTCTCCCTCGGTGGGAGCAGCCAGAGCCCCTGGAACCAGCACTGCCAATGTCACTGGCAGCTTGTCCCACACCTCCAGTCATGGGCCTGGCCCTCACCTGCCCACTGCCCCTCTGGGCACCTCTCACACTGGAGGTCTGCACCAGTGACAGCTGTGTTAGAGGTCAGGACCATGTGGAGGTACCTGGAAGCTCCAGAAGGTGCCAAAAATATTCTGAATGTTAATCAGCAGAGCTGACAAAGTGGTCAAAGTACTGATGAAGTTGTTACCACAAGGTGTTTCCATTATTGAAACATCTCAGGTTTTTGGTTGATTTTTTTCTTTTTTCTTTTTTTTTTTTTTAACTATTTCTACTCTAAGGATATTTTTTTAAATATTTTTGGTAGTTAATATGGAATGTATTATTTTGTTGAAAAGGTTTCTGGAAGGGGAGAGCTTTGTTTTATCTAATTTAAAAATTCTAGTTTATCACAATTGTTTTTATACAAGACACTATAGTTACATCTTGTAGTTTATAATCTAAAAATAAAATCTCATCAAAATACTGTAGCTATTCTATTGTGGGCATCCATAAACAATGTATTTACTGTATATGGCTCTCCAAACATGATAAACCCTATACAAAGAGCATCTATCTTTATTGATAGGAACAGTTTCCGTGTAAAGGAAATTACATGGAAAAATATGAGCCTTGTGTTGTTTGAAAAGTAACTCAGCTTGACAGTTCTGAGAAAATACCAAGACAATTATCACAAATCAGTAGCAGCATGTTATATACAGATTTAAAGAAAGTCACAGGAATAAAAAGAAAACTGTAGTCATATACCCGCAAATCCTGTCATCTAAAAACCCAAAAACTTAGAGAAATGTACAGGGCATTTGAAAGTTGGTTTTTCAGTGGGACTATCAAAGCTCAGTTCTCTCATGACTGTATCTCTTGCATTCTGATGAAATTTGGGATAGTTCAAAGATGAGATTGTATCAGACCCAGCCACAGTTATGAAAAAAATATTTAACTGTTGGGGGATACTTGTCTCCTAAGTGAAAAACTCCATCTGCTTTTGAGGCTGCAGATGAACATGAATAATAATAATAACACTTGGCATTTACACAGAGCTGGAATCTGAAAGCTCATGCATTGAGTAAGACCTTACCCAAGCCTGTAGATGCATCTGCTGTGCTTATGTCAATTGGACTGTATGGGGAGGTAAAACTCACTGCAAGAGTGACAGAATCTGGCTTACACTGTTGCATATGACCAGAGCATTTTGATCCTGCCAAGTTCCTTAGAAGTGAAGCTTTTAAGCATTATTATCCCCATTTGACAGGTGGAGAAACAGAGGCAGAAAAGAGCCAAGTATCAAATGTGCTCTCTCATTTGGGGATGTCTTAGTTGTACCCAACCCAGTGATTGTTCAGATGCATGGAGCATCCTGAGCTCACACCCACTTAATTCAGAGCTGTGGATCATCAGAAGCTTGGAAATCTGGCTTTGTCCGGGTTGCAGCCTGCCTGATTTTAGGCAGCTACCTGAAGATCCAGAGCCAGCAGCATTGTCTCACTGGTCTTCAGGCAGTGCAGGGTTGAATTGCCCTCTAGACAAGGATCTGCATCCTAGCTGGTGTCTAAAGGGCATGTGTGATGAACTGGGCCTGGACAAGTAAAATTTGCAGAATGCAAGAGCTTGTGACCAGAGCTGAAGATTTGGTGGGAAGTGGTTGTCCGAGGTGTCAGAGGGAATATGTGTAAAAACCAAGGGCATCCTGACACCTGGCTTTGTGCTCCAAGCCAGCAGTGGAAAATGGAGTTTAAAAGGGCTGCATATCTTTGAGGTCCAAATTCTTTCTCACAGATTTAGGCAGCTAATAGGATGATTTTTGCATAGAGGTTAGACACCTTTTATTGTGAATGATTATTGGGTGCTCTGAGAGCTGCTGCCATGCTGTGTGCCCAGGGTGCTTCCATCTCTGCTCACTATTTTCCATTATTCAGTGATGACTCTTGCCCTGATTGTGTGAGGGAAAACAATTCTATTTTTGATCAGATAGGTGGCCCACTAACACCTCAAATCAGTAATAATCAACAGCAATAAACAATGAAAAGCAGAATCTTAGTGGGGATGGCACTGTAATTTGGGCAGGTACATTCTTGGGAAGGGATCATGAAAAAGCAGTTTTCTAAGGTTGAGTTCAGTGCATCAGACACATTTCTACTTGTGTATTACCGATACAGAATTAAAAGCAAATATTCCGATGGAGGTTGCTGTTAAATCTCAAACTGCTTCAATTCTCTCTGCTCATGCGTCCTGCCTCGCCTTCTGTCCAGCTGATTTGATCCAGTTGTGTAGCAAAGATGCCGAGTGATTTACACAGTTAGTAGGAACTGATCTTGCTCTGGGGGTTTCTTCACCCAGGTGCCCAGACCGGCTTTCTGAAATGCTTTAAACAGCTGCTGCTTAACAGACTGGTACGTCTGAGCCACCAGCTTTGCCTCGCTGTACACTGATGGCATGTCTCCATGGCTTAGTACTCGTGTGCTCAGCTGCAGAACAAAAATCAGGAAAGGGGAAAAAAAATGAAATAATAATAAAAAACCCACCAACGAGCCAAAAGAAACAGGAGGGTTCAGTAGCTGTATAATCTTCTTATATTTCATAAGCAAAAAACAAACTATCACTGTGCTTTGTGTGTTTGCTTTTAGTTTAACAACAAAAGAAACAAGGGAGCAATAAATGCTGGTGACATGGTTTTGAGCCATTGCAAGGAGAAAAGGGGTGAACAGCTTTGTCTTAGATTGGGCATAGGCAGTAGCAAATCTTGGTGTGTTCTACAAAGGCAGGATGCTACTTCTCAGTTAAGATGATTTTTAGAGGCAAAAAGGAAAAAAAATCCTTTCTGGAGGTCTTTGAAGAATGTGCTCAGTTTAGCCAGGGAAGTGGAGCAGCTCAGTGCTTCCAAGTAATGCTAAGAGACAGAAGAAGGTGGGTTACCTTCCACACTCTACCATTTCCCCTTTGTAATCTGTTTTTGGTGGAAATGCTGTGAAACATGCCCTGGACAAGGCAGAAATCAGGCATCAGGTTTTGTGCTGGTGCAGGAAATCCAACTGTTCTGTTCGAGCACTGGAGCCACCCACCAGGAGATACCTCAGGCAACACCACATGTCCAGTACCCCTCATCCCCTGGAAGGACATGCAGGAGCAAGCACTCTTTGCTCTGCAGGACTAAATAAACAGACTCCTGTCCAAGTCTCTACAGTGCCAATCCAGCAGTGAGGCTTTGATGTTTTGCAAAAGAAACCAAAGTCTGAAAAATGCCTTGGAACAAGCAGTTGGGTGAATGTCCCATGTTACAAGACAGGGGAATAGCACCTTGCAGGGAAGAGCACCCTCAAAGCACAGCCTGATGAGCAAACAGCACTCTTTTCCTTCTCTCTAGAAGGATGCTGAGAGACAGATTAAAGGAGAATGTGAACATGCAGCCTGCAATGAGCTGCTCCCATCTGCATGTGCCAGCACTTTATGGGGTTGTACTGCCTGGGGCTGTACTGGCCCAGTCAGCAAGGGAGGGCGATGCTGCCAGCCTGGGTATCACTGGGCCACAAGCTGGCCTGGTGGCAGTGGCTTCCCTCTGACTGCCTCTTTGTTCCCTTTGCTCCCCAGAGGTGGACACTGATGACATTATCAAATACTTTGTTTTGTCAAGAGCAAAGGGCCCTGTTCAGACAGAAGTTATTCCCTCCTGCTCACCCCAGCCTCATCCCTGGTGTGAGCCAGATGCAGTCCAGTGCTCTCGGCCATAGTTCTAAACGTGGCCATGGTTTTGTTCCTGTGAGGATCACTCCATTCTGGGGGTGGCAGGAGTGCTCCTCGCCCTGCTTCCCACCTTCTGTGCAGGAAATAGGCTGAGACCTGTGTCACTGAACTGTGACTGAGCCCTGGGCACAAAGCCCAGGTCAGTCTCTTCTCTTCCCCTCAAGGCTCAGAGTCCCTGCTAGGACAGACCACGCCACTGCCTGGGATGGGATGAGGCCCATCAGCCTCCTTCCAAGGGATCTCCTGCAGAGCAGAACAACCCCTTTGGGCTTGTCATCGAATCTCCCCACCCTGCAGGTTCATTTTCCTTCCTTAATGACTTCACTGATGGGTGTGTCTCCAGATTTCCATGCCATTGCTCTGTCTCGTTTGTTTCTGCTCATTTCCCAATAGGAAAGAGGTTCTGGCACTTAATAAAATAATTTTTTCTTGTCTTCACCTTCTCTCGCTCTACATGGACTTTAGGACAGTTATGACAAGCCTCTTAGTGCATCAGACCTACCTTGCCATGAAGCTTAGCCCAGCGAGTGAAGAACATGTGCTTGCAGAGCCGTGAGGGACTCCCGCAGGTCCTCTTCCCCGTCGTGGCATTGATAACCTCCAGGTCGGTGTTCCCTACAATCCAGTTCACGCTGAAGCTGGGAGATTTTCCGGGCTGACGGGCGTCAGCGTGGCTAATCCCTGAAGGAGAGAAGGACACCAGTAAACCTCCTGTGTTCAAAGCACTCAGAGGGTTTTACCGTGGTGGGTTGTTGCGGCACATGGGATATCCTTGAGTGAAACCTGCTGGCATCGTGCACTACACGTGCTCTTGTCACCACTGGTTAAACGTTACCAGACCAACTACCTTGGAGAGACAAAATTTAGCAATTCCTATAGATTTTTCCACCTTGCAGGCAAACCTTTCATTAGCCTAAGGAAAGCCTTTGGATTGTAGTGTGAGCTGTTGACAGCAGTGTGACAGTTGCTGAGTGAAATCTTTCAGAAAGGCTTTAATGGGATAACAGCTTTTTAAAAGGAACTAAGCAGTAAAGTGCTTTTGCCATGAGTTCCTTCAGGTGAGCTTTCCACAGTATGCTGGCATATTTATCTGCTGTTAACTCCTAGGGCTTTTGTTATGATGGGATGTCTAGATCACAGGGGATATATACAGGGAATAAGACAATACAAAACATACACTTCCTCATCACAGAGAGATTATTAGATTCGAGTTAATAATTACCTTGTAGACATCACAGATCTACACAGAACAGTTTTGATCTCAGCTCTCTGTCTGCCTGCAAGATTCTTACCCAGTATGGGAACACCAATCTCTTGAAGAACTAGTTAGTGTCCTAACAGTGATATTTTGGACATCTTTAGGTGGAATGAATCTTATTTAATTTTAGACAGCTGCAGTGATGAGGTTTGCAGTCACCTGGGGTGATTGCATGACCTTAGTGTCATTCACATGGCCTGTTTTGGACATCTGAGCTACATACTGAACCACTGCCTTCATGGGTGAGATCTCCCTTGGCTCTAAATGCAGACCAGGGCTACAGGGTCAGGAGTGGGTGTGCATATGAGTTATTTTTAATTGTCTAAACTCCTGTCTCTTTTTAACCATTTAGTGTAGCTGAACCTTTCCATGACTCCCATCACTTTCTCATTTCTTGTACCTGAAACCAGGGAATGATTAGTCTTTGCAAGAAAATAAGAGGAATAAAGAAAGTGCTTGCTTTATTTTCCAGCACAGAACAAATGCAAGCAAGTGAGCTCTGCCTTGCCCCGCTCATTAGTGCTTTTGGAGCAAAGAATCAACACTTGGAGCTTCCAAGGCTGGAAAAAAACAGAGTGATCTGAAGCAGACTGAATATTTTTGAAAACATGGGCATTGGATGATGTGTCTGGATCCAGCTGTTGTGTCCCTCTCTGCTAATTTGATGTGTGGGCCACTAGCCTGCAAACCTGGACATCAAAAGCCAGTGTGGTGAGCAGGCAGGTGGGGACCGTGCTGGTAGGCAGGAGCTGCTTGGCACAGCCACCCTGGCACAGGCCAGTGCCAGGGCTGGGTCTCTATTTCTAAATGGCAGTTCCTGCTGGAGCCCCTGCCTGCAGCAGCTCCAGCGACAGCTCATGGTTTGCACAGCTTGGTGGGACCTGCTTTCACTGCTCCTGGGTGCAGGAAGGCAGAGAAAGGTCCTTTGCATTTTCTGCTGAGAGAGTTACAAAGAACTTCTGCAGAGAGGGAGAAGCGCTGATATGGGCTGTTCAGAGAGAAGGAGATTAAAGAAAAGACATCAAAGCCCCTCCTTTCCAAAGTGCTCCTTCTCACTCAGGGATCTCATTTTCGAAACAGATTCACACCATGAGCATGTGCTGGTCTCAGACAGAACGGGAGGAGATGGGAGCTGATGGAAATGCAACACCCATTGCTGTGCTGAATGTGTTGAGCTTGGTAAGCTGCTGAGAGACACCACAAGAGAAGCAGAGGGCTGTGCAGGGTCTGTGGTGGCCAGGACACTGCCTCTGTAGGCAGCTCCTGTGTCTTGCTTGGGGCCTCTCTGCATCATGGGAAGCAATGCCAGTGAGGGACATGCTCACTCTCTCCCCCTGTCCCCTCTGCTCTGAGAGGGTGTTGAGAGAGCCAGATGGTACTCAGCTCACAAAGAGACAGAAAGGTGGCCATTGAAGGGAAAAAAATATATGGCACAAGCACTTTCTACTTTGTAACGGTGACAAAGCTGGAACAGCAGAAATCATCTCAGTCACTGGGATTGAACTCACTATCGTGTGTAGAAGAGAATTACAGCTAAGTCATAACCTCACCCAGGATTTGTAAACACATTCATGTCGTATTAATACCTCTTTCAATTTTCCCCCCTCTGAGATAACAGATCAGTCTGCATCTAAAACTCCAGTTCACCTAGGCAACAGGATTTAAACTGAGAGCTTGAAAATCAGATAGCTGTGTGGCGGTTTTCGAGCGTCTCTACACAGAACAAGGTGCAAACAGATCAAAATCAGCTGTTTGACACTATGCATCACTCTCTGTCAAGATAGCACCCAAAAGCTTTAGAGGATTTGAGTGCCAAAAAACATGATGGTAACCATCCTGCCATGAAAAATTGCTACAGGCACTAAATAAATAAAAATGTTGTGAAAGGAGTGGCCAGAAGAAAAGGCTGCACGGAGGGCAGAGCAGGTTTGTGGGTGCTCATCAGATGGGGGCTGTGCACCCCTGCCCAGCCTAGGACCTCCCTCTGTTCTTGGACTGTGAGAGTAGTCCAGGCTTGTACCAGTGCCTGGAAACTCTTCTGGGCTGTTTTGGCTTTCATGCTTTCTTTTCCCAGCTATCACATATAAGTACATGTATCAGGTAAGTAGAAGATATTTTCATACCATTTTCCAAATGCAAGAGAAGAGGTTTTAAAGGAAAAAACCCATGAAACTCATGACAGACACAAATATAGAGCCTGGATATATTCTCTGTTGGGTTTTTTTATAATTTTTAAACACTTCTTCCAGATTTTTCTTTTGATTCAATTGTTCTGATTTTAATTTGGATGGTAACACCCAAATAACCTAGATGATTTTATCTCCTTTATGTAAAACATCCTCCTTAAAATCCACAGGACAGAGTACAATAGAAGGCCATAGAAACTGGAAGGAAAAGAAACATCTTTGCATAAATAATATGAGTACTGTGGGATATAAATTGAAATCTGTCCTCATTCTCCTCTCTCTCCCAGCAAAACCTCATGCCTCTTTAGGATACCTTTTAGTACAGCCTCAATCTCAAGAGAAGAGGATAAAAAAATACCCAGGGCTTTTCCTTCTTCTAAAAATTACACCCAAGAGTAATCTCAGTGAATGAGTGGAGTTCCATCTGGCTGGGACTAGTGTGAGAGGAAAACCTAACTGATTATTTTTCAGTGGAGCCAAGGAGTTAATCTCAGGATATCTCATCATCACACACCATGCCTCTCCTCTCCATTGAAATGTTTGTACCGCTATGATCTAGTGACAAAATAATTGACACCCCTATAATTTAAGGACTCCTGCAATCCTTGACTGGCCTGATCTCTGAGACAAGTGTGGGAGGTGGAGTTGCTTGGCTGAGATTGTGGAGGTCTGGTTTCTAATGCATTCAGCACGGCTTTTGCTCAGTGTCCATCTCCTTAGTCACTGGATATGTTGTCAGCACAGTTTCCCAGGAAAAAGAACTGCAGCATAAGCCTCAGCAATGTAAGTTTTAATCAGCATTGGCTCCCTGGGATTTGTGGAGGAGGGAAGATTACAAATAATGGCTTTAGAGACAAAAACAATGCAGACAGAGAGAGATAGATTCCTTCCACTGCTTCCAGGCTGAGGAAAACTCACAAACACAACCAAAAGCAAAGCAAATGCTTTTCTAGACAGAAGTCTCTCGGAAGGAGGAAGAGAGCCCTGAAACATGCAGATGTTTAAAGTGGCACAAGGGCCCCTCTGATGCATTTCTAATTGCCTTGAAAACTCTGGCAACAACTCTTGGGCATACATACACACTCAGGCCAAGTATGACCCATTGCTTTTACTCTGCAAGGCCAGCCCTGCAAAGAAATAGCTGTTGTGTGGTGAAATAGCTTACAAAATCCCTTACTGTGTTTTCAGCCCTTCTACAGTTCAAGTGGGTTTCCCTGTACATCCTGCAGACACAGTGATAGTTTGTGTGCCTTTGATCCCAATGTATGGGCGCACTTATAATGAGTTAGGGCTGGCACAGGATGAGATCCGCTTTCCCAGTGTGAGATGCAGAGGCTTCTGGCAGCCAGGGCTGTGTTGTCAAAATAACAGCCAGGTCTGGGAAATGGGGAGATATTTCCTGACCAGCTGTGAGTCTTTTCCTCCCTACCACCATGTCATGTGGGAAGGAAGAGGGGACTGGGTCATGTCCATGATGGAACAGGGCAGGAGAGACAGGTGGGAATATGGACTGGAGGGGGAGTGTGGAGCACATCTTCCTGCCTGCTTGCACTTCACAGTCTTTGTCTAGCTGCACTGAAGAGTTAAAAAATGGAGATAAGCTGCTGAAATAAAGATAAGCCTTTTGACCTATTCACCTCATAACACCTACATGAACATTACACTTGCCAGATGTACTAAACCACACAGAACCCGAGAATTTCCCCAGTGGCTAAACTATCACTTCTGCCTCAGCCAAACTAATTTTGTCACAGGGACGTATTAAAAAAAAAAAAAAGAAAAAAGACCATGTAAATATGTAAGGGATAAACCAGCACTCTCCTGACTGAGGAACTCAGAGGACTTTGAAAGGCAGTGGTGTACTACACTAAAGCTTCCTGACGTCCCAGCTCTATAAGGCTGACATCGTATTGGTGTCTAAGGGAAGCATCCCAAAGAACAATTATCAAAGTCTAAGAGTAAAATAGGGATTTAATCTGATGCAGAACTGGTGGCCCTTATCACTCACATGCCACATGAGGACCTGAAGGCATTCAAGATTTCACGGGATTTTGCTGGGATGAGGCCAGAGAGCTATTACTGGATGGGAGTTAAGGAAGTGGGAGTGGGTGATGGAGAAGAAGGACCAGGGATGTGGGTAGGGACAAGGACTGGAAAGGAGAAGTGGTGGCACAATTTTCCCCCACTTTGAATGTTCAGTGTACAGAGGTTATTTTCCTAGTCAGCTTGTATCCACTACTGATCCTTTTTGTGGCCACTGCATATGAAAAAAGGACCAGAATTTAAGCACATCAGTTTCTTAATTCTACAAATTCATAAAGAAGGCAAGAGATAATGGTTTACCTAAACCCATGAAACTTTCCTGTTGGTGACCAGCACAATTAGTGACAGGAGAGAGGATCATTTGTCTTGCAGGCAGGTGTTTGCTTACCACTGAGAAGCAGCTGATTGCGCCGGTACGAAGCTGGCAGCTGACCAATGTCTTCTATCCTATGGCTCATTACCCGGGAAAGGTGACCGGTGTGGTAGAGGCTTCCCACAATGATGCTGTGCAAGTACATGGGTTCGATGAAGGAGCTGAGGAGAGCACCTTGGAGCCCGAGGATGTTCCATCTGAAAAAGAAATTCAGCAGCAATAAAGCACGTGGATGGAGGAATGGCCATGGTAGAGCTACCCTGGAAAACTCAGCATAGGGCAGCATATGGCTTAGAGGGATGAGGGATGAAACCATTCCTGACCCTGTCCTATGCTACAGGAAGCACTGTTGGGTTATTACACACCCATGGACTGATTCCCCCTCTGTGATGATTTTTGATTGCTGTGGTGCCATTGTCTTAAGAGATGTGTTTCTGTCTTGTGTTACTGCAAGCAGAGGCTTCTTACTGGGAGCTATTCTTTCTCAAAGCATTTTGTGCTCAATGGATGTTCATTTAACATGTCTTTAGCTGAATTTTAATTTTTTTTCCCTGCATCTATAGTTTTTCACTTGCAATGGTAGAGCTAGAATGAGAGCTTTTGCTACTCTACCTGTTTGTCATACATTACCATCCCCTTGTCATACAGTCAAGCTAACTACTTGACTTAGGTGGCCAAAATTCACACAAAATTTTTGAATTCCTCACAGGCTGACATTTCTTTGCACAAATGACCATGACGGTATGAAGACATTCATAAGAATTAAATCCTGGCCCTGAATAGACAAAAAGAAGGACTTACACTTTTAGGAAATTAATTTTTAACTAATAGTTTGACCTGATTTAAAATGTTTGGAGTGATGGACAGGTCTCACCTTGTTGCTGTCTGTGGTAGAAACCTTGGGGCCTGCTGCATGTTAATATTTTTGAGCTCCATGCTACTGCTGTTGGATTAGTTGCCAGAATGGTTCTGCATTTTAATAGCCTGTGATTTTTTACTTTAAGCTAGGCACAAATAGGACAACATGCTTGCTCTAAATTCTTCAGGGGACAGCTAATTGGTTAAAAAGTGGAAAAATTAAAAAGGGGAAAGAAGTCATGATGCAATTATCTTCTTGGCAAACCTATTCAGCTCAGCCCATCTAAGAAGTTTTTCCCCACCACACAAACGCTAACATGCTCCCTTACACTTGATAATATTTTTATGTAAGTCAAAAACTGTCAATCTGTTTGAATAGTTTTCAGTTCAGGAGTTCAAACTGAAAATACTTCAGAAAATGTAATTCTGGAGAGCGTATTTTGGCTCATTAAAAACCAAAACACCGGCAACATTTGGGACTCCACAGCTGAATGAAGGAAAGGGTATGAGTTGCCTGCTATTTAAGGCATCATCCAGTGGCTGCCATGCTAAATAATGTGTTTAAAACAGAATCTCCATCAGCAGCAAGCATTACGGTGCTAATTTCTTACATCATTGTTCTTTTCATTAATTAACATTTCTCAACCGTTAGTGCAATTATTGCAGTGCCTCCATGCTGTATGTCTCTTTTCATGATTAATAAGGAGTCATTATATTTCCCTTTCCTGAAGCAGTCAATTAACATGGAATACTTTCCATTAATTACTGAATGTTTAAAACCAGCATGCTGTACCTGGAGAGCAATCTGCTCTAGGAACCTGTGACACCAATTGCTTTAAAAAGTTCTCTTTAAATTTTATTCCAAAAACACAAGCAATTTAGCTGGCTATATTAATTTGCCTCCGAAGCAGGGCTGTGAATGAGAAACATCTTTTAATCTCATGCAAGAAAAGGCAGCCATCTGGCTGCTGAGGATTTCAGAGTCAGACTCTCCCTGTCTCCCTCTGTAAATGCAGGCCATTAAAGTAATGTGTTCATCTACATAAAACTCAAATGAAATATAAAAGGTAATATTTATATACAAACAATTTAGTCCCACAATTTAAACAGTCATTGGTTTTATGAAACATTTACTTTAGTCGATCAGATTTGCATAATTTCATTTTGGGGGAAAAAAAAGTATGGTCATTTCTGCAATAACATCACTTTTAAAAGAAACAACTAGCTGCCTCTTTGAGTAAATATCTTATCGTGATGCAAAATTAATAATGCAAGCTTAAGAATCAGAATTAAATTCAGCTAACAGTACTATGCCTCCAACCAGTGTCTAACACAAATGAAAAAATTAGACATATATCTTTGTCCAGATGGAAACTTGTAAGATATCAGTGTTGTTTTCAACATTTGACATTTTCTTAAAAAAAGCCTTGCATATTGGATTGAAGGAGAGAAAAGAAGCAGCTAAACAGAAAAACAACATATGTTCAACAATATTGGGATTTTAGCAATATGCAAATCACAAGAAATCATCTGAGCTTTATTTACCAAAATAAGGGACTGTGTTCAGATCATAAATTAGAAGGTAATAATGATTATTTAATTTAAATTCTTCACAAGGAACCTGTCTTTTCTTTAGAGATATTTCTCTGCCTAATTCTGGGCATATTCATCCTAGTGTAAAAAGCCATTCAAATGTCAATGGAATTATATTGTTGGAAATCATAATATAAGCATGATCAGGTCACCCACTATGTATTGAAAGCATTCCATAAACATGACTTAATCCTTGTGGTGCTGCTGTAAGGTAAAGCCTCATTTTTAAGCCCTGGGGAATCAGGGCAGAAAGGCAGCATGATTTGCTGAAGTCTACAAGAGTTCATGGCTTCTGGACAAAATAGTTGTTCCTCGAGACAACCCTGTTTTCTCATTCTGAAAGAAGGCACAGACAGGTGTAGGGGGTGAGGAAGCTACTTTATCACACACAGTGGGTTTCGACTCCAGAGTATAAGTTTGACTCCAAGACAAACTGGACAGAGGAGCCAGACTCAAAAAAATAAAGAAGAAGAAATTTAAGACTTCAGAGCACAAAAGCAAGTCATACCTGATGGGTAGAATGTGGTGTACAAGGAGACTGTCCCAATACCAGTCAGCATTCCAAGATTGGAAGGACAGAGAAATCAGGAAATGTGCTGACACTGAGAAGGCAATATTTGATGGGGACTGCTTGGTGCATCTTGAGCGATGCCAAGGCTGATGTCCAGCGTGGTGGTGGTGTGAAAGGGGATGAGGGTGATAGCACAGCCACCTGTAGAGTGGCCACTTCCCAGTTCAACACAGCACTGGTTTAGCAGCATCCAGTCAGAGAAAAGGGATGAAGAAGCAGAGAAAGAGCTTTGCTTTCAAATCTAACCAAGGTTTGTCAAAGTGTTTATACCTTTGCTTCTCTCTGGAAAGCAGCCCTGAGCATGTGTGTGAGTCTCACTAAGTCAGCACAAGTTCTAGGAAAGGAGGGGTCCTGTGCTGACCTGGCCAAAACCAGACCCTGGTGCTGCTGCTGTTGTCAGAGCACAGTAAAAGCACATTAATGATGGGGAAAATTTTCAGTTTCTCATTCCGCTGGTGTTCTGTGGATAAAAAGGCCTACCTTGGAGGGCAGCTAGTTCAGTATTGCGCGTAAACAATAGATTTAACTGGCAAATACTTAGGGGAAGGTCTTTTACAATCCTGTGTGTTGTTCATCCCTTGACCAACACACATAGCTGATGTACTGACTTGGTCCTTTGATATATGAACATCTACAGCATTATTTGTAGGTAGATGATAGAGAAAGATCCATCTGAGCAACAATGAAACTATCAATAAGGGTGTTCATTTTGAAGGAGCTATTTCTCTGTAGCCTAATTTAGGTCCATGAAAGTAGCTGTGTTCCCATCTGTAACAAAGTGCTCTATTCAAATGTGGCTTTTCAAAATAAAATTATTATTCAAAGCAATGCAGTGTTACATTTTGGGTCCTCAATATATCAAAGTGACTTTTCTCGCTATGAGGAAATATGCTGGATCATTCTGAATTTTCCTAATTGTGCAAGATTTTAAGGGCTGTTTTCAAGGACACACATCTCTCTAATAACTTGCATGCTATGTGCTTCGTAATAACCCTTCCAATAAAGCAAAAATCAACCCACTGCTCCCTTAGTCACAGATCTTATTAAAAAAACCCCAAATCTTCAGCAAGCTGGATCAATAAAACAGAATGTCTTTCCTTTTCACTCAAATAGGGGAGCTTTTTGTGCTTTAAATGGGAGGAAAGTATAGCCTTCCTTTTGTTCAAACAGCAGATATTACTGCACTGTTTACAAAGACAAAATCCAGCATCCAGTTTTCAATATAGATAATCCTTGAATAAATATATTTTTGCCTGTTTGTCAATCACAGAAATGCCAGCGACAAGCTGGGAGGCATCCCAGAGCAAGCAGCCTTTCTTTAATTAAATGCCGTGCTCCCCAAATCCTGGACGCGGAGAGGGCAGGGGGTGAGACCCCATAGAAGCCCCTCCCAGCTCCCATGTTCCTGACAGCTCGGGACCACCAGTGAGGTGTGCAGGGAAATGTGCCCCCATGTCATAGCCACAGCACAGCCTCCACATGCTGAAGTTGTCTATGCCCCCTCCCTGGGATAAACAGATACATGGATGATAAAAATAATGAGGGAGGGGTTTGGAGGCAAACCCGTGGGGTTGCAGAGGGCTGCAGCCTTGCTCAGGTCAGCACGTGGTTCCTTGCCCATTGCTGAGACATGGTGTGACAGCTGGAGCCCCTTTGGTGGTGTTTCTAGCATTGGTTTGCACATAGGGTTGAACGCTGACATGTTCCTGCCCTCGAACCCCTTCGAAACTGAGATGTGGAGAAATTCACATGAGGCTTCAAAACATCTCAGGGAATTGTGTCCTGCTGAAGTGTCTCCTTGGGACCTTTGGAAACCTTGCCCATTAAAAAGCACTACTGATGAAATTCAAAGCTTATTTTGTTAAGGCTTTTTATAAAATACTTTTTTTTTCATCATTATTAAGAGCTTTAAGTCTTATCCACTTGGTGTGTTGTTAACCTCCTGTACCACATTTTCTATTACCAAATTTTTCCAGCTATGCTTCACACAACATAAATTGTTATTCAGGGTGGCCTGTGCTCAGCAGAACACCTGTGGTGCTCCTATTTATATGACCATTTAGCTATTATTGGTTTGGAAACTGGAACTAGTGCATTAGTTTTTGATCTGTATTTTAACAGTAGGTGGTTTATATATGTTTTCTGGAACATATCTTGTGGTGAAAGATTGAAATTGAACTCTCAGTCACACAGAAAGGGGTTAAGAGAAAAAATTACAAACTATGGGCACAAATCATCGCTAATTGAAGATCCAGCTGTGTTAATTGATTTTCATTTGCATTAATATGCAGCCTTTGAAGTAGCTTTTCTTAAGAGTTACCTTGTCAGGCTCAGCCTTCTGTTAACAATGGCTCTGGTCGACAGGCTAACACTAAAATAGATCTAAGAATGCCAATTTCTAACACTAACTTCAAGTCTTGAATTTTTATATGCTACATTTAAATACAGCTTAATGTGCTCGACTCATCTTATAAAATGTTACTTCAGACTCCCACTGCTAAATCCTGAAACAGTGCCTTAAGGCTACATTACCTTGCAATACTCTGAGCATATTCTCAAGAAAAATTTGTTCCTATTCTCTAGCTTGTGGGTTCAAATAATCCACAGACTTTAGCCATGGGACATGGATAGACTGCTCATGCTGTAAGGCAAAGTTTGGACATCCGTTGTTACTGTTTGTTTTGTTTTGTAGGTGAGGTATAATTTAGATGTTCAAGGTTTTATTTGACTTCCGGGCTTAATGTCATTTTTTTTTGTGTGGTACAAGGAAGTGGATGACCATTAACCTGGTGGCAAGAAAATATACAGTCTTTTAAAGGTGACCTTTTGAGAAGTGGTAGTAAGATAACAATTTTGAGGCCAGAGCTTACAAAATAAACACTGAATCCTGGCTTTTATCTGCTGTATAAAGGCAGTACTTGGGAGGATTGTTCCCTTCAAATCCTGCAATACACAAAGCACATTCCTCAGCCTGCATCCTGCCAGGGGACTTTTGAAAGAGGACAAGTGTCACTTTTCATGCATTTACAAATAAGTTTATACACTGCTGGTGTGTGTAGATGCAAGTTTGCTGCACAGAAGGCTGGCCTCTCTCCCAAGTAAATACATCAGCTAGACATCCAGTGAATGTGAATGTGCTCTGCCTTTACCATAGCATAAGGTTGCCAGTCCCCTTGCTACGATTTATCAAAGAAGAGGGTTTGGGTAACAGCAGTGCAATGCACAACTCTGGGACACCCAGTCAAGAACTAATTTTTAGTTCTTCGTGCTAAATACTTGCACCAAGATCCTCAAAACAATTTGCACACATGGTAGTGGAGGTGACGTGGTGACATGGGATCTGGGAATTCCTGTTTGTGCCGTAGGTCTGCTGTGCTGTGGAGGGCCGTGGTGGCCTCCTGTTTGCTCCCAGCACTTCTGCAATTCTCTACCATACCACAGGCAATGGCAATCACTAAACATTTCTGTGCAGCTACACAGAGGAGAACCCCTTGCTATTTTGGGTTGGTTGACACTGGGAGAGGGAATTTCTCCAGTTTTCTGCATAGAAGAAGGAAGGACCCAGGTACTGGTGATGAGATCAATAAACCCAATGAGCATAAAAGAGCACAGAACAGGAAACTTAATACAGAAGTCGCAGATGTGTGCTGTCAAATCCAGGGCATGGTGAGCCTAGAGGATGAGCCATGGTGGAAGCTCAGACAGTGTTCCCCTGAGTCAGAGCACAAAGCATATGGAAGGGAAGATGGTTTCTCTGCTCTGTGACAAACTCTGAATTTCCTCTACAAGCAGTCAAGAGGGGGTTGGACTTAGGAGAAATGCAGAGTTCTTTGATATTTTGTCCAGTCTTTGACATTTCTTTTGATTTAGGAATAAGTAGTAGAGACATTTGGAAATTATTATTTTATATATGCAATCATTTGGCTGTGTGAACTATCACCTGCAAATCTGGCATACACATACACACTGTGTGCTGTGGGAAGCCAGCATGGCTGTGCAGCAGGGAGGAGAGGCTCAGAGATGGACAGGCTTTGTGCATCTGGAGGCTATGTCACTGAAGGGGACACAGAGAGCCAGTGTCCCTGAGGCCCCAGGATGTGCTGCAAATGCCACCCCTGCAGCTGGCAGAAACCTGTGCACAAATCAGTCCTGAAAGTTTCTGAGGATCAGAGAAAGAATGTAGTGCTCTTTTTCCTAGTTTTTGGTTATTGTGTTTAGGTTGTTTAGATCCTGAAAGAGGACCTGAGCTCTAGAGATATCTATTTTTTTTCCCCCTAGATATGTGTGCTTGTGTGTGTGTATGCCTGTGTGTGTATATCTGTGCATATGAAAATTTTCCTTCAAACATTTGTCTGCTCCCAAACAGCAACTGCAGAGAGTTCATCAGCAACAGCAGCATTAACCTTGCACTGACCTTCTAATAAGCAAGGTATGAACTGCTCCTGCGTCCATCCTTAGTGTGAGAGAGGGAGATGAAAGGAGGTTTAATTTGGCCCATTGAATAGGTTTGCTGTTACAAAAAGCTTAAATTCCCTTAGGGCTGTAATGTCTCTGTTGACATAAAAGTTTTAATATAGGTTATGATTAGCATCAGGAAAATGTTAAATGACATAAATTTTTCCCCAAAGAGATGATCATTTTCAAAATTATTTTTCCTATGTTATTGCTGTTTTTTCACAAATGTATACAGTGTAAATTACAGAGGAAAATGGAGGTCAAAAGGTGTCAGTGTAATTAATGAAATATGGGTCTAAAGGATGCGGTTTAATACTAAATTCTATGACACTGAGAGGCTGAACTCACTTCAGCTGCACTGTGAGGCTCACAGCAGTTGAGAGTGTAAAAGCTGACACTCTCTTAGGGTTGTTTAGGGATTCACAGAGCCCAAAATTTAAATTTACACATATAAATGCATAGGTTTTAAAGCCAGAAGAAACCACCAAGATCTACTCTGACCTCCTTTATAATGCAGCCACAGAATTTCACCTTGTCATTCCCTGCCTGAGCCAAATAACATGACTATTCATGCCAGAAGAGCTTGTGCTTTAATTCAGTGAGGGAACGGGTATGATACCAGGCTGTATCAACAAAGCCACAGAACACAAATAATGCATATCAAGCATCACATTCTCTCGAACTTGCGGTGATAGTAATAAAAATTGCTAAATGTCTTTGAATAACAAATAAATCTGATTAAACTACTTACTGCTTATTGCTATCCTGTGAGCAAGAAAGAACATAAATTGTTAGATATGTGATTTATAGAATATTGTTCGCTTTTCTCAGTAACTCTCTATGTTCTTAGGTCTTTGATATTCTGATAGCAATGTCCTTTGCAAATAATGCAAAATGATATATATTTTAGCAGCTACTGGCTAGATTCTCAAGAGGAAGCATTCTCTAATAGCCCAGTGCTCCTGAGGGACTTTTACAAGCAATAAAATCTAAAGTGTACAAGCCAGATTTTTTTGTCAAATCTCGCTTATACAAACATGAATTTCAGCTTCAGAGGTCTCTTTTTTTTCTCATTTCAAGACAAGCCCAGATGATGTGCAACCAGATTTCTCCATCCTGCAGACATTTGAAGAGTCAGCTACCTACATGGTAGGGCAAATATTTGGTGTCTGAAGAGTGGCACAGAAACCAGCTACTGATCTCTTCAGTGGGGCAGGAGTGGAAAAAAGGTCCTCACACAGCAATCTCCTTGTCCACTGAACTTCTTTCCTGCCTGCACTTTTCTATTACCCGAGGCGAAGAAGGCAGAAAGCAGCTCTGTCTGTGATGATACAAAGGTCAAGTGAAGAAATTTTTGATTTCTCCCCCTTACAGGTGAGGATAATAATGATAAAAAATTATCATAGATGGCATTTAATGTGGTAAACTGAAATTTGGGATAAAGTATAATGCAGATGCCATATCCCCTCTTCTCAGCCTCTTTTTAACTGGCCCTTACTGGTGAGAGAAAACATTTGCTGTTAGAAACAGGGAATAATAATAAATTTTTTGGTTTAAGAGAAATCCAAGCTCATTTGAATTACAATGCAAATAAATAATAAAAATTGCAGTAATTTGTACAATAATGAAATAATATTAATGATGAGAGCTGTGATTTTTTTTTTAATCTTGCAAAAACTTTGTGGCAGATTCTTTTTTTCTTCACATCCTTAATGCTGTTTAGATGTGTGGCAACAAGGAAAGGATTCACTGAAAGTTCTTAGCAGATGTGCTTGGAGAAAACCCAACTCCTGAGACTGTGCATTATTGTCACCATTCCCATCAACAGCAAATGTATTAGCGTTTGCAAAGCTCGTATATAATTCACTAGCTAATGACATTAAAAATGAGAGAGAGTGCAGTATTTCTATTATTGAACTTAAATTTGCTTAGTTTTTTGAGTCCATATGATTCTGAATTTGGAAAACCCAGCTGCACTTAAATTCAGTGCAGGACATCCACTGAATACAGTCTGGGTTTTCAGTTATCTCCTTATGAATAAATGAAAACATTACAGCAGAAGTAGCTCTTTATCCTTCATTCAAACACAACAGTTGTGATGATTACACTTAGCAGAGGGTGGATTTTGTGATTGTGGTAGTGTTTCCATTTGCTGGTTCATTCCTACATTTTTATGCCAAAATGGCAGGCATTGCTAAGCTGACAGACTAATTTAGCTTCAGTGGGTCATCCAGTTAAAGCAAAGAGCAGAATTTATGCATTTGCAGTAAACAAAAGATTTATACTTTTTTTAAAGATTATGTTTATATTGGCCTTTAGTAATTGGGCCAAATTCTTGGCTGATATGATTTAACTGAATTCTTAGGCGTGATATTTCAGCAGAGAATTTGATCATAACATTTACATTTTTATAGCTTTAATTTGATATATTTTACATGTAGAACATGCAAGCATCGACAGCTACTGCATTTAATATGTGTATAATCATGAGCATAAGTAGACATGCATGTATAGATATATACTAATAGAGCAATAAGTAAGCACCCAAGAGCACACACGTTGATTTTGTTTTTGATAGCCATCATTTGCTATTAGCTAACATCCAAAATTGAGAGTGGTGAATGCGTTTACATTTTATGTGCCACCATGGAATAATTATGAAATATTTATTGTATGGAAATTATTCTACATAAATATGTGTTGTATTTACAGGACAGAACAGAAATTTGCAGAGGGGGCTGTGACATGAGAGTTCTGCAATGACATTTGAAATAGTAGGAATATTCCTAGCAGCTTTTAGGGCACTTTATCCAATTGGGTACAGACAAGCTAAGTTTATCTGTGTGATGGGTGGTTTGCAAGTTTTGGGGTAAATGATCCAAGAACAGCAGAGTTGGACGTATTTTATTTGCACAGTGAAATTCTATTGGCAAAAAAAAGCTGCAAAGACAGTTTATATTTTTGTCACACTGTAATAAGCGACTAACGACCCACAGAGAATTTGGGAAAATGTCCTATTTACATTCCGTCCTGTTTATATGGTCTGTTTTTGCATACAAAAGAGGGTTTTTGTTTCCACAGGGCTTGTCAGCACCTCCTAGATATTCCCCACCAGTCGCCACAGTCCTCTTTGGAATCAAACTTCATTTCCACATGCAAAGTATACGTGTCACGTACCTGGCGATTTTGTCTGTGCAGGACATGGTGATGAGCTGCTCCCCCAGCAACACCCCGTCCCACGTCTGAGCTGCGCTGTGACACCGGACAGGTATGGTTCCTTCCCCAGACTCAATCTTTGTTCGGAGGTGCCCACGGTATTTTCTCACTATGTGCTTGCTGCTGTTCACTGGGCAAAATAAACACAAGAGTGACAACAATTAAATGTTTTTTTAGAGAGAACCCGAGAGACTGTGTTCATGCCATGGCTTGCATTTGCAGAACCACCTGTGGAGGTCCTTTAGAATTGGATGCAAAATTAGATGAGGTTACAGCCCATGAAAGCAGCACTGCGCAGAAAAGGAGGTGCTCCCTAACATGATTGTCTTTTCATATCAATGAAAAGTTACATACAGCACATGCAGAACTCACATTCCTCTTCTATTTCTCTTATATGTTTAAAAAGAACAGAGATGCTTTATTTTTTAAAGAATCAGTACAATTCCTTGGTTTAGTATTGATCAGTGATGGGGTAATATTTGGAAAAACTTGGTTCAATGAGGTTCATCAAAGACTCAGCTGCATGATGCTGACCAGCCCAATACTCCACTGTGATAATCAGTGACATTTCCTGAATAATTTCAGAACTGAGGTTTGATTTTTTATCACAACATTTCTTTGAAAATTCTGAAAAGCTAAAGGCTTATACTCTGGATCAAAAGCAAATCAAAACTTGCTAGTTGTTTGTTGTTTGCTGAAATACCTTCTACAGTCTCTCTGAAATGAGGTACCCTCCTGCCTTGTGTCATACCAAAACCTTTAATCACTTTGGTGATATTATATATTTGAGAGCAAGGCAGCTGCCTCTGGGATGGCACAGGGCAGCTTATGTACTTGTCCTTCACAGCAAGGAACTGAGTCCTGCAGATATGGAGTAAGTACAGAAGATAATGACATTTCAAAAGCACTTCACCTCCATTTTTATGAAAAGAGAAAAACTGAATTTCATTATCAAAATCACTCTTACCCTCCTTACGCTGCTACTTTACCCCTGGGTATTTGGGTTTTAAGAGAGCAGCAAGGTACAGTGAGGAAATCCAATGGATCTGCTCACCACCTTAGCCCCAGAGGGTTTCACTGGAGGACACCTTCTCCCTGAAGCAGACCTTTCATTTTCCCTCTAGCCCAAAGGAAAATTATGAAAGACAGTACACAATGGCCTTTTCTGTGTGTTACAGGAAAAGACCTGAGGCTTTTGCCCATATTTCCAACTGTCCAGTGTATTTTTCCATGCCTTTGCCCTCAGCTGTACCAGAAGGTTTCTGCTTGTGAAGGTGATGCTCCTCAGCCAAAGGTGATGCTCCTCAGTCATCAGTGGCCTACAGGGCTGCCTGCATCCCTGGCACTGAGTAACACCAGCGCTGTGGGGCTGATAGAACCTCTGGCCATGAGAAGCTGGCTCTGTGCATGATCCCCAGCCACCCACTCCTTCCCTCTGTCACCTTTGTACTGTCTTTGCTTTGTACGGCTATTGTCTGTGCTGTGAGCTCTGATGGAAGCAATGGATTGACTTTGGCTGCTGCCAATGAATGGTTTGCAAAAAGGGAATGGAAAAATAAATTACTTCAGCCTGTTGGGATTAGCAGAGGCAGCAAAAACATGTAGAACAGCAGAATCAGCTGTGACCTGCCAGCAGATGGGCGACAGGGCCCCCGCCAGTTGATCATTGCCCCTTCACTTAATTTCTGACTTTTTAAAATTTAAGATGGGGGGTGTGTGTGACAGTAGGGGGCTGGACCAGATATCAAACGGATTGGTTGGCCATAGCCAAAACTGCCTTCCACCTAAACTCAGGCTCCATCATTTCCAAAATATTTGCAAATACTGTAGGATTTGTTTGTGCTGCTACAGGATCTGAGTTTGGGGAAGAGTGGTTGTTGCACTGCCATCTCCATCAGCAGTCATGTCCCAGTAGGGGATGTGGGCAGCCCCCGTGCCCAGCTGTCAGAGGACACCTCACAAACTGAGACACTGCTGTAACCACAAGACTCAGAGTACTGTGGATTTTCAAACTTCAGTTATGGGGGAAACGGGGAAGAACCAGTGGGCAAATAAAAAAATCAATAAGCAAAAATGCCAAAGTCTCACAAACGTCTCAGATCCCTCTACTCTCAAAATTCCTGGTTGTGCCAACACTGTTAAGAAACCATTTTCATGGCCATGTGTACTGATCCTTTCTACATCCCTCTTGTCTGGGATGCCTAATGCAGTATCATTCAGAGGATGCTCTTTGGACAGAATTAGCTATCTGGGAACTGGTCCATATTTTTCTTGGGATTCTGTGGGGAAATTTTTAAAAACTTGAAGCAGTGGTGAGCAGCATGTTTTATTATTAAACCACAGAGTCTTGGGAAAGGTAGCATGAAATTTGGACAACAAAAGTAGAGAGTGATCACTTCTGCTTAGCAAACACATCTAGCTGAGCAACTATAAGAAATGCATAACAAAACCACTTTGCCTTTGTCTGTACATCCTGCGAACTGATGGCAGGGCAGAGCTAGATCTCTGCCAGGGAAGCAGCGAAGAGTGACTCAAGAGGCTATTGCTGTTTTGTCTGGTAGAAAGTTTGACTTTAAGCAAATCAAATTGCTTTTCCTAAGTTTTCCCACAGGTATAATGAAGATAATGGTGCTTCCTTCTTATGCAAATTCATTTAAAGGTACTGCTCAACAACTATTTATGAAAAACAGATGCTATTCTTTCAGTGAAGATCTACCACAGGAGTCTACCTGCTGGAAATCCCCCAGGACAAAATGAATTTTTAGTGTTTCTTTCTCCATTTTTTTAAAGAAAAATATTTTCTCTTGTTACATTTTTCTCTCTCCGTTTCCCATCTCTCTACATCCTTCTCGCTTTCTCACTCCTGCTCTGACTCTCCCCTGTAGGTGCCTTGATGTCCTAGATTACTCTCTTTTTGGGCAGTTCACCATGTTGATACACACACATTTCACATGCATGCAGAGGGACAAGTAACTGCTAGACAATTCTACTCATTGCAGTATAATATGAGCAGCCCGTCATTTACATGACTTTGATTTCACTACATAAATGTTACCTAAGTGAGGGGCAAAGAATCCCACAGAATGCTGACAGAGATAAGGAACCAGTTCAGGGGAAGAAATAGCAGCAGCCCTGAAAACAACTTTTGATCACTCAGAGAATTTAAAAAAATTTTTAAAAAGAATTTAAAAATTTTTGGGGAGAGGGATCTGAAAGACTTGTGTGAGTTTGTTGGGGGATTTGCTTATTTAATTTTTCATTTGTCTATCTGATCTTCTCAGCTTCCCTCAGGACCAAAGGAAGCACAAAAGCCAAAGTACTCCACATCTGGTGGTTCTTACAGCATCCTGGGCCTGGCCTGCAAGTACCAGAAACCGAACAATGAAGTTTTTAAAAGCATCTAGGAAGAGGGTGCAAGTGCACTGATCGTCTCACTTTCTGAATCACCATATGAACTCAGCCGTGTGTCAAACTTTGCTCCCCATCACGCACACTCTGCCCAGGGTGCAGCAGAGCAGAAGGTGCTGGCTGATAGGATTCAGGCAGCTGTGGCCAGTGTACACTCACCCCAGCACACACTTCCACAGCTCTGATAAGAGGTTTTAGCTGCTCAGCTGCTATTAAATTCAATGAATAAGGTGTGACTAAAACCTTGTGCTGTACCACCTGTCTCAGGCTGCTCACATTGCTGGGATACTTGGCACACACGCTCCGAAAGATCATCTGTGGCATTTATATAAAACACTAATAACCCAAAGCTCTGAAAGCTTTCAGATTGCCAATGATTAAATAAATCCAGATCAGCAATTGGAACACACTGAGTTCTTTTTTAGCATGTTGTTAAGTAGCACAGGAAGATATAAATATTGAACAAAGGAAAAGATGAGGCTCTGTGAGTTTTGCACTGAAGCTGCAGACAGACTCCAGCACATAAACTGCATGCCAGCAGTAAAAAATGCAGTCCACTCTCTGGCACATCCTGCTATGGATCATTTTAAAGCAGTCTCAGAAATATATTTATTTATGCATCTTAAAGTCACAGACTACAGCCTACTGCTGTTCTGCTGTTCAGTACGAACAAGGCATCAGTGACTATAAGCACTTCTGATCTTTGCTGTGCTGGTTCTCCAACTGCTTAATCTCAGCTAATTGCAGGGGAGAAGGTGTCTATGGATGCCACTTCAACCAGAACAAAATGTCAATTCAAGCCGGAATTGGAAAGGACAAATTTAAAAATCATTTGGAGTGGATTTATGATGTGTGCTACACTCAGATGTGGAAATTACTCCTGAGAGTTCCTAGGATAAAAAGGTCCTGGATTATTAATTATTGGATTAGAAATGTACACAGGTGCCTTGTATTTAAAATCAGTGAAACTCACTGATTTCAAGGCTCAGCCCTTAGCTTTGTATTTTCTCCAGGACCAGTTATGGCTCACATGGTAATGAAAAAAACCACTCCATATTTATTATTTAGTTAAAGAGTGAAGAGGAAATGGACGGTGATTAAACAGAATCACACGAGTAAGGCTCCGTCTGAAATTTTGCATGACTGCCTCAGATGTTCATTTTCTGTTTCCCCGCTTCAATGGAGGCTGTTCTCTCCTCAGGAAGGAAGAAATAAAACAGTCTATCTTGCATTTTTTTTCAGTGCTGGACCCTCCACTCCTTAACATGGTTTATAAAACATCCTTAGAGCAGTTTGAGACAAAGGGGTGGAAAGAAGAATGCTAACATCTGACTGCCTTTTTATTTTGGTGGTTATTAAAGATGCACTTTCCTCAACCAGATGCTGAATAAATGTACAATATTACTATTTCTGGAGGTGTTGAAGTGAGAATCATGGCACAGCAAACACTCTGGATGTGTCTCCTCTGCTGGGAGGGCTGGCTGATCAGATAAATCACTGCTGTGCTGTGCTTAGTGACCAGCACAGAGCCAGCCTCAAATGTCATGGATTTGTAAGCAAGAAACTTTAGGGTATTCTGAAAGAAGTCTGAATTTAAGGAAAAAGGAATAGGTGACCTCACAACATGCAGAGCTGTATTGTGGTTTCTGAGGTTAGGATTCATCACACTGAGAGCTGGACAGGGAAAAGCAGTGGCCTTGTCCAAGGGTCTACGGAGCTGCCTCTGTGGTGAGTGCAGAGACGTGTCCTTCCCAGGAGTGAACACAAGCACTTGTCTTGCACAGGATAAATGGGATAAAACTATGTTGAAATGAATCCTTTAAAGTCGAGATGAGACTTTTAAATATAAACCATGAGGTCTATTGCATCTGAAAGCAGTCCCAGGAGAGATTTGCCTGCTCACAGAGCAGCCTACCATGCTGTAGCAGAGTTCAGTTCAGAGTTCAGAGTTCAGTTCAGAGTTCAGAGTTCAGTTCATTGAGGTGTTGGACCTTATCATTAGGCCCTATATACAAATATTAGTGCTGAATATATACTTCATCTGAGAATGTTACAAAACCTGGGACACCTGTACTTTTTGGAACTGAAATTAACATTTGAAAATGAACTTCTTTACCTTTTCCCTCCTCCCTGCATCTTTCCATGCTGAAATACTGTCTTTCGACAGCAGTCCCTAACTTGATAAAATCCTCTGCCTGATAAATGATGTTACATTTGGCCTATTATTCTTTCTCCTTATCTTCAATCTATTCTTAATCTTCAAATAACAGTTTTCACTCTTTCTACTTCTTCCATAATTTTTCATCTGCCAATAGTTTCAAGTGATGTACTGACAAGGTGTAAAAGCAAAAGTAATTTTTCCATTCATAGGTTATCAATATGTGGCATTTAATCCAAAAGAACCAGTGAAGGAAAAAAATTTGAGGTTTGAATCCAAAAGAACATAAAGGAAATTACTGCATTATTTGTCCTTATCTGTTTGAAGTACCTATTAATTAAACTATGATTTTTGGATTGAACTGTGGTATTAGAGACAATAACTGTAGGAAGGTGTAAGAATGCTTTTCCAACATATTAAAGTATATCAGTGAGTGTTTTATATGAAAACTCTTCATTTTGTCCATCAAAATGCCTTCATACATCATCACTGAGGGGCAAAATTTCATCTGTTCAGATGACACAGCAATTTACAATGAGTTTTTATTATTTTTGTAGACTAATATAAAATGTATTGAAAGCTCATCCTAGGGAGAAGTGCCAAAATACCTTTGTTGAATTAGCTGCTGGAGCAGAGAATGGCACTCTAACACATGAAACCCATTTTACCACTGGACTAACTTCTAAGTAAGCCCTGGACTCCCAGCAAGCTTTAATCCCTTCAAGGGGAAAAAAAAAGATCTGAGAAATAGCTCAAAACATGTACCCTACAAACAGGTTTTCTATAATGTCTGTCTTTGAGGAATCCTGGGATCAAAATGGGAGTAACTAGTTAAAATTCACATTAAAACCACGTGTTGGCAGCAAAGTCATGCACAGCTACATATGAGAGTTATAAATAACTGTTCCAGGCAAGGAGGAATAAGCAAACTGGGTCAGGCATCAGGGATAACCTTTGTGCCACCCACAAACACAGGCTGTGGACTCCAGCCTGCTCTGGAGTAGAAAAGCATTATTATGTTGAAGCCAAAAGTAGAAGATTTATCAGTGGAATTAAGATTCTGTGCATGTGGCAATCAAGGAAAGTACAACTCAAACACTTCAAGATTATTATTTTTAATTACTAATTACTCCTCTCGTATAAAATCAGACATGCCATGCCTTTGCTTTGGAAGTGGAGCTGCTCCCACAGAGCAAAGTCTGTAGATCTGGCAAAGGACTGCACAGAGACTACGAACTCTGTACTGGAGGAGACTTCTGCTTCTGAAGCTTTCATAACCTTGTCACCAGTCACAAAGGCATATTAGCTGGTCTCCAGCAATGACCAGCTCGTCTCTGACAGAGTGGAGAGATGCCACTGGTTTCCAGGTCAGCAGCTAATCAAAGCCAGGGCAGTGGCTGGAGGCTCCATGTGGCGAGAGACATCCTGCATCAGTTGGAGGCCACAGGGGACCAGTTGTTCACCTTTGTCCCAAGCTATGCATTATTGTATTTTTTTTGTTGTTGTTGTTAATGAAAAATGTTTTCTCTTAAAGTTAGGCTTTATCTTCTAAATATACTTCGTGTGAAAAATATGTCAACATCGCTGGAATTGCCTATTTAGTGACAATTCTCTCCCCGCCATGTTTTAATCAAAAAGTTTACACAAACATAAAGAGAATGTGTTATTCATCATAACCCTATTTCTTTTATCAACAAAACATGCTGTTATTCATGTGGCTTTGGGATTTTGTTGTTGTTGTGAAATTGAAATCTTCAAGAATGATTTAAGAAAAATGTTGTGAAAGAAGCCAGCAAAATATGAAACCAGAAAATGAGCCCCATGAGACAGAAACAAGAGCAATCTGTCAATAATTTTCAGCTACCGTATGGTTGGTATGAGTCTAGAGAGGCTGTGGTTCCTGATGCATCACCAGATATATTCTAGTTCAGCTTCTGGAGGAGCTGTAGAGTCCTATAGTGTCTGGCTGAAGAAAGGAAACCTAGATCATCAGGAAGTGGTCCCTGTTGGACTTAAAAATCTATAGATTATAGTAACTAAATTATTCTGAATAATGTTATAATGGGGCTTAGAATATATAGCATTTTCCATTTCAATATTCTACTCAAGCATTAATTACCCACTCTCAGAGCTGTGATAGCTGGATACCTTTTATTCCCATTTTACAAGGATGGAAATAGAAATTACCAGGGTGAGGTGAGTTGCTCAAGGCTGGCTAGAGAAGGCAGCTAACAGAGTCCTGGTTAGAAATAAATTGTTTGTTAGTCTTATACAGATGTCTTCAGATTTTTCTCCTAAGAATCTAAGAAATTCCCTGGGAGTCTGTGGACTTACAGAAGTCTCACAGAGATCTTAACTGGACCTAGAGTTGCCTGAAAGCCTTTATAAAACTCAGCTCATGAGTTTTACCTGTGATTCCAACTCAGTGGAAGGGTAAATTAGACTAAATTAGATCCAAGTGGGTGTAGTTTTTGCCCACAGAGATTTTTCTCCACTATGGTTTGATATTTTCCACACAAAATATGTGCCTTAATTATGTGCATATCTGTAGCAGGCTATGGGATGTTGGGAGTGGAAAGGAGAAAGCCATATCCAGGAGCATGTTGTCTCTTTGTCCCTGCTGCAGAGGACCCTGGAGAACCTTAGACACCACTATTCCTTGCTCTGGACAAATTCAGGGACAAAGAGCTTTTCTTAGTAAAGTTTTCTGCTACTATTCTGAAAACTTCTCAGGCATGTTTTTTTGCTGATTAACGTAGCTTTTTTATCACATCTGCACAATGCATCCAAACGCAGTGTTTTACAAAGCAGCAAAACCCATAACAAAGCAGAATCAATAAATACAGTGCAATGCCCTTTGGCGATTCAAGCACTCTGTTAAAATTAGAATCTGATTATAGCTGTGGAAACCTGTTTTCCTGAATCCTAATAAACACATTTTGCTTTATATGAAAGCTTTTCTAAGCTGTGGCCAGTGCTGGCTCTGAGCAATCCATAGTTTTCAGCACATTCTTTCTCTTTCCCTGCACTGACATATACATCTAAAAATATTATTTTCTACTTTAAAACTCCCCACGAAACAACAAAATCCAAATAAGCAAAAGCAGCCAAGAATATCACAAGCAGAAGAAATTGGGACATTTTCAATGCATTGTCAAAGACAAAGAGTTTTCTCATGGTGTGTCAGTTCTGACAAAGTTTTATAACAGAGATGGAAGAAAGGGAGATGTGTAGCTCAGCTGATAGGGAATTCACTGATCCACGACTTGGGAGACACAGATTCAGGTTTTAATTTGATTCTAAGTGGCCTTGAATGAAAAAGCTAACCTAGAAATAGGCATGGAAGGAAATGAAGTAGGGTTTTTCTACCCCTTGTTACTGTGCTGATGACCAGGAGACATGAAAGATGTGATCCCAATTTCACACAATTATTTTCTTTTAAATGTTTGTCTGACGGGTTTTGATTTGTTTCCAGCCAGTCAGTATTTTGAGACCTGAAAATCGTCCATGAAGTGGTTGTTCACTTGTCAGTTTTAGCAAAACTCCACTAAAAACCTAACTACCCAGCCTAGTGGAGATTAATAATGAAATATAAAGCAAGAGCAACACAGGTTGATTAATTGCCACTGAAAGCTTCAGGACTTCCAATGTAGCAAAATGAGAGCCTCTTTCTGAGGTGTATTCCAGGCTGTAGCATGATAATACCAACAAATAAAACCGTAAGTGCTTTCATAGCTCTCCTAAGCCTGGAGACTCCTGGTGTCTCTGTCAGGTTTAGGGGCTAGAGCTGACCCTAGTGATTGGAAAAAGGTTTAGCAGGGCAGGCCACATAGGGCATTGGACTTCTCCTTTGGATTACCCAAACTGATGGGTTTTCCAGACCTTCTGGCACTGCTGAGCAATGGGTCCATCCATCTGAGCATTGAGATGCAACAGCTACTGCTTCTGCAGCTTTACCCTCAGGGGGCATCAGAAGGGCTGCAGGGTTCACAGCCAAGAGCTTGGCCCAGTTACCATCTCTATTCATTCTGGTACTCCTGACATGGGTCTTTCTTCCCTTTTCCATTCTCTATCTTTGCAGCCCTGGATGAGCAGAGAGTGAGTAGGAGATGCTGGGGGAGGAAAAGCTTCTTGCAGTGCTGGAGATGGCTCAAACCTGTGCCTGCAGGTCCTGTGTGGGTGTTGTGCATTGGAAGAAGCAGAGGGGCTCCACCCATCTTGGAGTCCCCACACACCTCACAGACTTTATGTTGCTGTCTCTCGCCCACTTCCCCATCATAGCTGAACATCACAAAACCACTTTCCCTCAAACTTTTCCATCCTCATTGCGGCCCTTCTGTCCCAGAGTCCCACTGATCCCTCTCAGCCACACTTCCTTCTCCTGAAATCCTTTTGTCCACCTTCCCCAGAAGAAGAAGGCTCCCCCGCAGTCCCAGTGGGGACTTATTGTAGATATTGGGAAGAAGTTTTTGAACTTGGCTACATGCAGCGCCATCTCCACACCTGGGAAGCCCTGAGCTAAATCCGACCATAGCTCAGACCTGCAGTGCCTGGGGGGACAGAGGACCACTACATTCAGACTGGGCTCTGCTGTCCTCTTTGCCCATCCTGGCCATGACCATACTTCACCTCTGCTCCCAGCCACGATGAAGTGGTATGTGTAAGTGGTGAAGTGAATTCATCAGAGGCTGCTGTCCTGTGACCATGCTTTCCCTACCAAGTTAACTTGAGTGAAAGCAGTCACACTGAAGCAAGATTTCAGCAGCCTGGGAGGATTGAGTGAGAAAACAGGGCAATTACATATAAAACCAATGCCTGCTAACAGTCCTGAGAAGGGACACAAGCTCCTTGACAGACCAGCTTGTAGTTAACTGTAGAATATAGTTGCATTTCCTCTGTATTTACTCAGGAAAATTGAGGCTGTGTCAGCAGCACGAGCAGGAAGGGGCCATTGCTTCCACGGAACTTGATCTTAAAGGAGTCTGACAAAGGGTCTACGCCTGAACCCAAATCTTTTGTATACATCCCAGTCCAGCCTTGATGAAGTGAAAGGACAATTTCCTTCCACTTTCTTTAAAACCAATTCCCTAGCCCCTGAGGTAATCCAGCAGCCTCATGCTGTATCTGCAATTTCTGCAGCATCCTTTACATGACAAAGCGATCTGGGCTGACCACAATAATTCATCCAGTGCTAGGATTATTTCTCCCAAGGCAGTATTCAGCACTACACCCTACAGTGTTGCATGCATTTTTTTTTTCTTTCGTGTTACTTCTGGGCATGGCTCTCTGTGATAATTTTGTTCTGAGATTCCCCGAGGTATTGTTCTGCTCAGTCATATGAAAAATAGGAAAATAATGCACCTTCATCCCAGTTCCACAGATGGGCCATTCATCAGCATAAAATCAACTTTACAGCCTAGGAGGAAGGTGCTCCATGCACTGAATAGCTACGAATTTCCAAGATGGTTTCCCAAGCTGCAGCAGGCCAACAGCCACGACAGAGAGATGTGATACCCGGGAGCATTTGTACAATGGAAAAAACTAATAGTGTCCAAGTCCAAAGGATGACCTATGGTTACCCTTGATTTTTGCAACAGGGAAGTATATCAATTTGTTAAAACCTGAATTTTCTTGTAGTTTAACATATCTGATTTCCTTTCAGCTTCCTGAGTTACCTAGATGGTCCTTGAAATGCTTTCCCCCTTTACCATCTACTCACAAGAACAGAATTTGTCCATTTAAACAAAATATGGGACTGACAAAAGGAAGGCAAAGATTTCTTTCCCTTGCACATCCAGAGACGTTCACCAAACCCAATGGTTTTGGGAGTAATACTAGCCCAGTTGCTGCCATAAACATCCTCATTGTATTTCCATCCTGATAGCTGCCTACAGGACCCTGAATTCTAAGCTCTGGGGTTGACAGTCTCCTGATAGTTGTAGGAGATCATTTGTGTCCATCTCTTGGAGATGGACAGGCTGCTTAGATGGCCTCAGTTTGAATCTGGCCTTGTCCATCCAGTCTGCTCAGGCTATGACTTTCAGAGATCTGATCTGGGGATCATGCAGCGATGCAATTCTGGGTCAGTCCCATCTGAACAAAGAGTGCTGAGTTACTGGTGTGAGCAGGGCAACCCTTCAAGGCAGCCCCAGATTTGGGAGTTAACGGAGAGCATATTTTCTGAGAATGGAATGGAAAATCCAGCAGATAGGTCACAAGCAGGGAAAGCACAGGTTTGCACAGTGAAAGCACACTTGAAATAGAGAGCACAAACTTGTTTTCCTGGGTACTCTTCAGCTCCCCAACTCTCTGAAAACTGCAGTGCACATCTCATCACATCACCTACTAAGGCAATGATCTGCCTCACGTGGTTGCAAGTGGATCCTGCTTAGATGAGAGCTCTGTCAAATGTGTGTGCATGAGAGCTTCAGCACAGCTGTAGGTTAATAGACAAGCAGGAGGAAGACCCCATGTGGAGCAGATGCAATGGTGTGTTTCAGACCTAAAGGGAGTGTGGGATAAAACAGGAGCTGGGCTATCAAGGAGTCAATGGCACAAGGCAATACAGCATGTTAGCAAGAGATAGAAAAGCAGCCCAGGGGAGAAGAACTGAGACAAGCCCTGGGGCAGATTCTGTTTGTCTCTTTGGCAATTCATGTAGTGAAAAAGAGAGAGTGCATCTCTAGAGAAAAGACGGACAATGAAGTCAAATCCTGCCAGGGAAGGAGGAGTGGGGAAGCAGAGGGCTTTTTAGCTCAGTTTTTCAAGCAATTCATTTTGCTTTTCAAGAGGCTTAAAAAAAGCCAATGAGTCAAGAAGCACTAAATTAGCTAGGAAGGTGCTTTAGCAAATCAAGGGCTTGATTATTCTGTGGCTTTACCTAGATTCAGGAGAAAGTGTAAAATATGCAACAAATACTGCAGGGCTAGCTGCCCCCAGGGCTTCATCTCTTGAGCTGGAGCATGTATGCTGTAATGGGAAACATCAGCCCCCTTAGAACCTTCAGGAACCCCATGCTAACTTGGTGCCCTGATACTGCCCTTGGGAGAAGTCAGAAATCCAGGCACACCTTGCTCAGATGTACACAAAGGGAGAAGGTACCAGAAAGGGAGATGTCCCAGGCTCTCTGACCTACAGCACTTAACTGAAGCAGGGGCAGAAGCTGAGTGTGTGAGAACACTGGGAACATGCTGCCTTTCTGCCATATAGCTGTGCTACAACCTTGAGGTTGACCTTGGAAAATGATGAAAAAATTCTTGGGAAGGAGACTGACTGGAGAGAATGAGCCAGGACAAACCCACAAAAACTCTCACAACCGTCTGAAACTCCTTTGGCATTTCCCAGCCTCCCCCGGTGGCCTAGCGGTTAAGATGCTGGTCTCTCAGCGCCAAGGTCACAGGTTCTAATCCCGGTCCCCCGGGTAG
>JAWWLV010000088.1:10169709-10197255 GCA_035041135.1 Platyrinchus mystaceus
CTGGAGAGAATGAGCCAGGACAAACCCACAAAAACTCTCACAACCGTCTGAAACTCCTTTGGCATTTCCCAGCCTCCTATTGCTGCAACACCACTGACCCTGGCTGGTCTCCTCTCCTGCTCTCACCAGCCAGCTCCTGCCCCTCTCCTCTCAGCCTCCTCCCCTACTCTTTCAAATTGTACATTCTTTCAAAGCTTTGACTTCAATGGGTTCCCCCTCTAAGTTTTTCCAACCTCCTGACTTACAGGTACCAAAAAAGAGTTATAAACCCCCTCCATGCTCAGAGCAGCCCTGGTCCAACGGGATTTTGTCTCTCTTTTAGAAGCTGCCTCAGGAGGTATTAACAAACAAGTCAGCTTACTGACAGATCCAAGAAGGGCATTTTGCAAATGAAAGTGAGATTTTATCTCTGTTCCTAATCTCCTACCTTTCTGCATGAAGCTGGCATGGTGGGGGCCCCCTGGACCTCTCTTCTGCATTGCAGCTGTTCACATGAACCACGGGAAGGGCAGACTTTTACACATGCCACTAACTTGGTACCCTGCTCTATCTGGTAAGAAGTAAACTGGGTTTCAAATGCATGCTAGCTTACCTCCTCCCTTACCAGAACAAAGCTCATAAGAAGGAAATGTAAGGCCTCCCTGAGGGTGCTGGAAAGACACGGTGGATAATAGGAAATTTTTGGAAGGAGATTTGAGAAGTGGATTTTACTCACTTCTTATATTGATAAAGGCTTATCATATTCCTTCTCAAAACCAGAAACCACATGGCGAGACACCGTTTTTAAATGTTAATGCATCTTTAGAGAATAATCAGTAACGTTTGATGGCTGTGCTAGCTCTAGGAGAGACTTCTTTGTTGTTTAAGAAATGAAACAGCATTCATCTGGAGTTTCTTGTCATTACTAGATGAAAGAAAGGTTATTTCTTTAGAAAAAAAAAAGGAAAGAAAAGATCGGAATGATAAACATTATAAAATACTTATCTTCCCAGATGTCTCTGGGATAATGTGAGCTAAAATGAAATGCTTATCTCACTGAAGGACAGCTTTTGGCAGGATGGCTTTCTATACAGTGGTAAATTATTTTAAGAGCACAGGACAAAGGTAGAGGGATCTGTTTAAAAGGGTGAATTACAAACCTGATGTAGCACTACTGAATCACCCTGTAACCTTGGCTAAGCCACACAGCCCTTTCTACCTCAGCTTCTGCATCAGGGCAACAACTGGAGTAATAACCAGCCGAAAAAGTATTTTTTTGATTATCTACAAGTTTACTGCTTACTGTAGGTGTCAGGTATTGCGTGAGTATATATTTTTAAACACAGCTTCCTGTATATATTATTATCTAAAGACACATTCCCTCATTAGCTGGGAGATTTACGTGCTCTTTGAAACAATCCATGAGTCAATCAGGATTCACCTCCAAGGCTGGGTTTGTTGCATACCAATGGGCTGTCAGCTGCCCAAAGCATCTGCTTTGTCATGCATGGAAGAGCAGAATCAAGCCTGGATAGCCTTTGACTGTTCTTGAGAATGGACCACATTTTAAAAATAAGTACAGATTTTGGTGCTTCCACTTGTGATGTCAAGAAAGGAGCGTCCCAGTCCCAGAAAGCCTGCCTTCTGGAAAACATGAGGGCCTTTAACCAAACATGAAGCTTTTTTAGATATCTCTTGATACACCCATAAAGTGGGAGGCCAAAAATCACTATTGGTTTTTGATATTCATAATCACTCCCTTTTTTATTTTTAATTTTGTTTTAAAGATGTTCCTCTGTCTTCTCATTTTGTTACCTCATCAGGAATTTGACGACGTGCTTTTTGTCTTTTAAGCATTTAGTTGCTTTTCTTCATTTTATAAACCCTGCTGATAGAATGTAGAAATCATGTTAGGCAAGGAAGAGCATTTCCTTTCTGAGTAAGTGAGTTCTGCTTTCTTGCCCCATGTTTCACACATGAAAAAAAAGATTCCAGTCTGGGCAGAATAATACCTAATCCTTAATAAATAACTTATACAAATACAAATTCAGAAAGGAGTGAAACTACCATCTGATGGATTTGCCTGTGAGGAGGTGAGGTCGTTGTGTGACCTTGGATGATTAATTTTACATTCCCATGCCTGTGCTTCCTCCTCCATCTATTCTTCCGTTTTGCCTGCTTCACATTCAAGGTAGTCAGGGCAAGGACTATTTCTCATGTGTACATTTGGCATCCAGCACTATGGGTTTTGCAGCACTGTAAAATGCATGTATGAGAAGCAATACCTAAGGGCAGAGATAAGAGTGTACCTTTCGCCTCTGTATTGGAACATAGGGTGATAGATGTGTGATAAAAAGCCACAGACCTCTGGAGTCCCCTGTGCCTTGTCAGGGACATTCCCTGTGGCTAGGCAGGGGCAAAGCTGGTGCAGTGGGAATGCAACAAGGACATGTCTCTGCCATGGCAGGGCAATGACAGGGACATGCATGTGACGAGGTGAGAATGTTGGGTCATGTGGTGGAGATGGGATGTGTCTTCATGGACAAAAAGCTCTGCAGGTCTACTGGTGCCACACACTGGCTCAAGACCAGTTTTGTTTGCCTCATTTGCAGGATAACCTTTGAGGAGAAATCCCTGGAAAACCATGTTTTTGCTTAAAGGCCATAGGTATGGTCTAGGGACTCCAAGGCTGACCTGGTGGACTCCAGCTAGCCCATCTGCCATGCAGTGACTATGCAGTTGATTTGACAGGCAGGATGGCCTGGGAAGAATCCTTTCCATAAGGGTCTTTACATTATTTGCTGCAAGTGCAGGTAGTATTTGGAGAGAGTATGACCATCAATCAACACTACTGATGTGCTGTATCATATCATATCATATCATATCATACCACAACACATCCTATTGTATCATACTATCTCATTACTCTGCTCCAGCAGCTGCAGCCTGGGCAGCACTGGTTTAGTGTAGATGCAGCCCATCAAGCCACACATACTGTGTGAACTTTGAGAAGAGTCTATGCATCTCCATCTAGAGTCCTGATCCTCTGGTCCAGTCTACGTCTGTGGCTTCAAGGATCTCTTTGATCATGGGAGGGTATTTATTTACTGTTAGGGTTGCATCTCCTAGCAGGAAATGCAGGCTATGGGGAGTGTATTCCCTAGCAGAGCCTAGCAGAGCCACCGAGCCTCAAGAGTGCAGAGCATTCTCCCACTGCCTTGCCAGGCTTAGATTTTCCCTGCACATCCTGGTTCCCCCAGCACGTGGGACCAAGCACCAGTTCCACAGACACCCACGCCCCCTCCCCAAAACTCATAGTGTTTTTGCTTTCAAGCAAAACACTTTCTGCCAGCAAACAAAGAGAAAAAGAAAGACCAATCTTAAAAAAAAAAAAAAAAAAAAAAAAAAGAAAAGACAAAGCCCACGCAGAAAGGAGAGGGAAGATGTATTTTCCTTACAGTCGGTTGTGATTTCATAGGGGGAGTTGAGGCGCGCGTCTCCGCAGGGTGAAGTGCTCACGTACAGATGGAACAGGATGTTCTCCCGCAGCCTGTAGCCTCCTTCTTTTAATCGCACGAAGATTGATCGCTCCCAGTCTTCTCTCCGTTTGCTATGATCACAAAAGAGGTTCCAGGTCATTTGTTACATGCCAAATCAGAAACATTTCTGTGCTCTCTCTCTCTCCTTTTCTCACTCTGCTTGTTTGTTTGTTTTTATTAGCACCTGGCATCATATATTTTGCCTAGTGACAACAAGAGGAAAAGAATAAGCTTCTCCAAGTGAAGGAATGTGTGAAGGGGATCAAAACTGCCAAAGTGCTTTTGGCTTGCTTACCTAGAATATATTCGAATGATAAAACATGTGGATTTTTGAAGGATAACTCTCCTTCCCCCATGTGTGCGATGCATAAACATATTGATTTTAAAGTGGTTCTGGTGCATGAAAAGAGGAAAAGTTCTCTTAGGCTCTCATGTGAACACATCAGCTCTGCTCATCACAATGCTGAGGCACATGTTTAAATCCCATTAACATCAATCACTGCAGCCGAGATGTGTGTTTATATATTCCTCCAAAAAGGGCTGCTAATGAAGCACCCAGATTTTACGACCACTGCCAGCCCTTCCTGCTCCTCAGGTGTTGCTCTTTGCCCCACTTCTACCAGAGCCACCTACGAGTGCTCCAGCTAGGCCAGCAGTGTCCTCCTGGTCTTTCCGCATTTTTGGAAATCAAAAACCATCCTGAGAAGTGAGGACAAAACTTGAGTGGGCTTTTCTCAGCTGAGTTGAAAAAGAAACTTATTAAGCTGAAGCTTTTATCTTCGCAGTGGTTCAGCAGCTAGATGGGGGCACAGTGCACATATTCCATCAGCAACAGCTGCCCGGGAGGCCAAACCCTCCCAGTCCTGCCGTTTGCAGCAATAGCAGAGCATTAAGGCTTTACCACTATGCAGGTCCTCCAGTGGGTTACATTTGGGAAGATATGGGTGATTTCTCTGACAGGCAGCTGCCTCGAATATGTACATTTGGGTGATGGTCATGATTGCAATTTTGAACGTGAAAATGTGATTAGTGAAATTATGATGAAATTATCCTTTCCATCTGATGGCATGGTCCTTTCCTCAGAAATGCAAGGGTCTTTTTGCAGGAATATCTCTTAACAGAACAGCACCTGCAGGTAACGTTTTCCCTGGGATGCTCTTAATAAGCAGGAATCCTACCCGTTTAATTCACTATAGAACAGCCCATTAACCAAGGCGATTTCTGCTGGTTTCTCTGCCTCCTGTTAGTGCAAACAGGGGTGCTTTCTACTCAGCCTTTGAGCAAGTCCTTGGCTTTAATCCAAGCTGCCTCTGCCTGTTTTCTCCCAGTGCAGCCTCTGTGCTATTGAAGCTGTTTGGCTGTCACTCTTCCATGGTTTGGGTGTTTTGTCATTTTTTGATGCCAGGATGCGTTTGCTGTCAGGAGGAATTTACAGGCACATTAGCTCGCCTGTCAGGGACAGGGAGCAACACCGGCTGCTGAGCTGGGGCCGCCACATGCAGCTCCTTCATTTTCTGCTGGCTGTGGTGGAATTTCCTAACTGCACTAATTATATTATTGCCCTGACACAAGCCTCTGAAAGAATAAGGTATCTGTAAGTCCTACTGCTCGGACTTTAGAGCAATTGCGGGTAGTTTTAAATAATTCACTGCAAAATCAGCTAGGAGAATACAAAGCTGTGCAGTCCAAATGCCTGCTATTATTACGTTAAACCTCACCAGAGTTTGGGGGAGGGGGTGGGCAGCTTGCAGTACTTGGAGACAGTTGCTATGTAAGTTTGGAGCAGTCATGCTTTGGGCTGGATTTCAGGAGTTTAGTGATTAGCTCCCATACTGTTTTCACTGGTTATTGTTTTTCACTGGTTAACCTTGCTCTCCTATCTCTCCCTGAGTACCAAGAAGGGTCTGCAGCCAGTGTGGCTGACAGGTTGGGTGATAGACAGCTGCTCTAAAAATAGATGGCAGGGCTGGAGAACTCTTTCCTCCAGGAGGCTGAGATTCTTTGTATCACATGTGGTCCTGACCTGCCTTCAGGATGGTTTTCTGGGAGCTGAACTCAAACATAAGATTCATTCCTGCACTGTGGCTGAATAGGTTTAATAAGAAAACTCTGAGAGCACTGTTGTAAAAGTTTATGTTGCAACGCCATCTGCCATGGCTTAGCAAAGATTCTTGTGGATGGGATGTTTAGGGTATTTCAAAGCCCAGGAGGATGCAGGGATCTTGTAAAAATTGTCCGGGTGAAGCATGAGGTGTGCTTCTGCAAAGTCACTTCTACTCAGCACCACTACACTTCTTCCTTCCCTCTGGGACAGCTGTTTTGAGCTGTGAGGGGGAAGATGACTTTGTGGTAGCAGTTCTTTGTAATGCCCTTTGCACAGCCATACACACCTGCACAAACTAATGGAGAAAGAAGCCCACAGTGAGCCCACAGATTCCTCTCATTCAGGGAGTGGCATTAAAGTGTCATTTTTGCATGCTGGCAGTGACTAAAAGAGGAGAATTTGTCCCTAAACCTTTGCCTGATATGAATTCCTGTGGGAGAGTTAGGATTTGAGGCTGCTTCAAGAGGAACATTTAAGAACGTGTGAAATTCTAATCTTCTGCTGAAGTCCATTATTTAGCATAACACATCTATGTTTTGAGCTGACTTCAAGAAGATACTTAAGCACATACTTATGGTTTAATATACATGAAGCATTTTGGTGAAACAAGGTCTAAGAAGCAGAGGAGCTGTTTTTAGCATGTAAATGTATATATGGGAAGTTTCTAGTACTACATACTATGACACAGCATCCTAGAGAAACTAACAGCAGACTTAAAAGGAAGGAGCTGTGAAAAAAACCTCTGAACTGTACTGGATTAAGACTATTCCTTGCTTTTTATTTATAAAATAAATAGTGGTTTGCATCTGACTTGCTGGAAGAGTTTACCTTGTGGTAAAATCATCCCTTCAGCACCTGCAGGGCCACTACAGCATCAAGCCTACTGTGGTGCTGGTTTATTTTAAGAATAGTCCATTAATTTTATTTTTTTAAAAAAAGAAGAGTTGGATTTTCTTTTCTTCCCTATTGGCCAGTTGGTATAAATAATGCCACTGAAATCAATGTGAATATTCCTACCATCATTGCAAGAGAATTGGACTGTGGTATTTGTGTGCTTCTTGATTGTGATTTTTAAAAAAAGCTTCTCAAAAGGTCTTTCTTGTCCTTCTTTTGTACATCAGAAAATTTACGTCTTATTTCTCATCTCTTTCGTGAAAGTCTTGAGAACTGGGGGATTATGGTTGTCATAAAAATGAAATCTGGGAGGGCTAAGGGTTTTAATCAGATGGGTTAGAAGCTGTCAGGTTTTAGCTGTGCTTTTAGCTTTTATTTAACTCAAGCTTTAGACAATGAATTGTTGAAAGAAAGTTTCCTTTTGTAGTATTTGTCGCTCTTGCTTCTTAGAGAGGATAAAGTTCCCATTCTAGAACTCTTTCCCAAAAAAAGTCAGGAAAGCCACACCTCTAACATTTAGCAATAAGAAGAGAAGGGGAAAAAAGTAATTTATATATTGCTGCAACTTTGTCTTGTAAATGGAATTGTTCTGTAGCTTAAATATGTTACTTTATTCTCTCTTTATAGAAATGGAAAACAATTTGCCCCAGTACATGGCAATTAATCTCACCCACAATAGATACTTATATAGTACAGATACACAATAGTCCCACCTCAGAGATGCCCATTTCTCTCCACTGGTGATAAAAGGAGTCTTGGAGATCTGGGTCACATTTGGCTGCCAAGAAGTAAATTCAATTGAGTGAATCTGTGTCTCCTGGCCATTAGTTTTATATCGTGGCCCTTGCTTTCTCCAACCTGCTTGTCCCTGCTCTTAGAAGCCTTCATGTTACACTCAGACAAATAGGTGTTTTGCTTTCACTGAGATCAATGGTAGTATTTGTAAATTCTGGAAAAGAGGTTCCTTTTCAAAGACAGCATAATATAGAAAAATAATTCTTGCACTGGAAGCTCCTGAAGTTTGAAATCCAGCTGCAGAGATCACTTACAGTAGGTAGGCTTAGTGGGAGGAAGTTATGTGGAAGAAACTAAATAATCATCTCCACAGAACAAACTTGCCTGTTCCATAGTGAGTGGTGGAAAATGCAAGCTCTTTGAGTCAAGAATGCTACTTTCATTTTCTGTTTGGGTTGGGGAACCATCTTTTTGATCTCAGTTCATATATGACTTTGTACAACAGGTTCCTGGCTTGGGAGAGGACTTTTATTTGGGCTAGGCTAATGCAAATGCATGACAAGGCAGAAGCCACATTTGTGTTTCCCCCAAGCCTGCAATGGTGTGCAGGGAGTCCCAGTGGAGTTAATATGTCTGTCCTAAAAAGCCTGTCCTTTTAGCTATGTAGCAGCACCATGTGTTTTCTCTGGCAATAGGAGATGTTTTTTTCTAGAGAAAAAGGGGTAAATGTGACTTCAATGTGCAGAAAATGCATTTTTTATTTAATTTTGAAATACCCCATTTTCTCACAATATGATAAAGCTCCCGATGACAGCATGTAGCAATAAATATTAGAATTGAATTATAGAATCATAGAATATATCATAACACACAGTTTTGCTTCTCCATGGACTTTAAGGAAGCAAAATCTGATTTGACAGTATCTCTAGCTCTGTCTTTCGAAGTTGCTTTGCCTTGACAATTTTGGTTGAGATTTTTATTGTGTGTGCTGGTCTTGGCTCAACAGAGAGTGATTTGAAGTTATTGTGAACAGACCCTGTACTGTACCGAGGATTCTCTTAACAAAAGACTGTTGACATTGATCCAAATAAAATAATAATATGACCAAACCTGTTAGGGAGGTGGATCAATACAATAGTTTAAGATACAATGTTAGCATTTGTTTCCCAAGAGACCATAGCACAAAGCAAGTACCAGGGCTGCTACACTGCTGAAAACATAATAATTTAATGTAAACTTGAAAGCAATTCAGAATGAAATAGAGAAAATATTAGTTTTGATTAAACCTTTCAATGCTCTTGTCCCTCTTTGTTAGCCAAACTCATGTACTCAATATATTCTCTCGTCTTCCACTCCAGCCTGAAGTGAAAATAACCATTATTCCTGTTATTGTTGCTTCATTGCAGCAGTATCAAAGGTGCTTACAAGAACACACAATCCTGCTTAGATTAATCCTTGTGTCTGTAACCTGATGCAAAACCTCCTGGAGTCAAAGGAAATTTTGAACTGAGGTTAATAGCCTTCAGAAAAAGTTACATGAATATGCACACAAGAATGGAGGGCAGAATGACCTATAGAGAAGGGGTTTTTTTGTTTGCTTTCTTTCCTCCCTTCCTTTATTCCTTGGTTCCTTCCATATAATAAGTGCCACCTCAGCTTCACTTCTGCTCATTTTCCATAGGATCATAGGATAATTCAGGCTGGTAAGGACCTTAGGCCTCTAGCCCAACCTCCTTCTCAAAATAGTTTGACAGGTTGCTTAAGGCTTTATCCACTAAGGTTTAGAAAATGTCCAAGAGAGGAGGGAGACTGCACAACCCTGCTGATTGACCTGTCCCATTGTTTGCCTATTCCCATGGGGAAAATTATACCTCATACTCAGACTGAGCTTCTCTTGTTTCAGTATGTGCCTCTTGTCTGCCAGCTTCTCACAGCACACCTTGGTAAAGATGTCAGCTCCAGTGTGTTGCTGACATATGTTTTGCCGGGTCTGCCATCCCACCACCAGGTTTAACAGGTCCAGATCCATCAGCCTTTCCATGCTGCCCAAGTGCTCTGGCTTCTGAGCATCTGGACAGCCCCTGCTGAGCCCATGTAAGATGGTGGATGTCTTTCCTTTATTGGGGGACCCAAAACTGCACATAGCATTATGGATGTAATCCAATGAATGCTGATTAGTGGTGGAGGATCACGTCCCTTGTCTGACTCTTCATACTTCCCAGAATCCTGTAGACCCTCTCTGCTGCCAGGCACACTACTGTTTGACGTCCAGCTTTCTATGATCCCTATCTCTTTTCAGGAGAGCTGGTCCCCAGCTTGTCTTGTTGCAGGTCATTTTTTCCTCCTTGGTGTTGCATTTGTCCTTGTTGAGTTTTCTGTCAAAGTTCCTACTGGTTCAGTCCTCCAGCTTGCCTTGATGACAGACCAGCCCTAGGGAATATTGACTGGTCCCCTGCACTATTAGTGTCCTCTGCAAAACTTAAAACCAAACACTACCTGGTCTTTTCCAGATTGTTGGTAGGCATGACCAGCGAGGTACCAACAGACTTCTGCAGTACCCCACTTATTACCATCTTCCAGGCTGTTTATGAGCCATTAACCATTTAAATGGTTACAAGGTGGATTTGGCTGAAGAGAGGAACAATAATTCTACTGTAATAGATCTACATGCTATAACATTTTAAGACATCATAAAGAAGGAGTGAGTGATAGCATCTTACACTTTGGCACAAAGTTTACTGTGCTGTTAACACTCATTGGTTCTCTAGTGAGTCAATGAAGGCATTAATGATCAATAAATCACTTCCTTGAGATCTTTCAGCAGCAGCAAGGAAGACGAAGAAACAGCTGCAGTGAGCAAAATGACCTCCTCCCAGTCTCTGGCCAGTGAATGATGCTAATAAGCCTGCACGCAAAGATTTGTACAGTATCATCAGGCTTCATAAAGCCATATTTTATGAGTCATGTCTAATCACTACCGAAAGAAAATCAGCTGAAGTAAAGGAGCTCATGACCCAACACTTTAGACTATCTAACTCTCATTTATTTTTCTGAGCAGTGTACTGGTCCTTCATCACCTAAAGACTCTGAAACAATGACACATAGAAAAAAACAGTTCAACTGTCTGGAGGACGGATCTCTGCCACCAAAGGCTATAAAACAGTCCCCAAGAAACAATAGAATTCAGTTACCTTAAGTGCAGCTCCAGCTGTGAGTAGAGGAAGTGAACAAATGCCCTTCTTGCCAAAATTTCTGCATGGCAGTCATTGACCGCAAGCCCTTGGTCGTTAATATATTCCCCATTTATACATTTGGTACCCGATGACAGCACAATAACCTGAGCTTGCCTGATGTCCAAACCTGTAGGAAGAAAAACAAAAGGGTTGTGAAAGTTGCCAGGGGTGAGTATGATATCATGATTGTTAAAGTTCTCACAGCCCACGCTTTGATGTGGCAGCCAGGCAGCCCTAATAGGATGCTTGTTAAGGGGATGATATGGCCTTTGGAATATGCAGGAATCTCACATCTCAGTGTTATTTGAATAATAAGGGCTCTATTTCAATCTTGTTGCTAATTCCAAGATAAAAGCTCACCACGAAGTTTACTTGTTAAGTCAATAACTACATCATAGGAGAGCATATGCTGTAGGGAGGTAATAAAGATCTCCTGCAGTGCTGATAAATGGCCAGGTTTTTATGAGTTGTTGAATACATTTTCTGGTAGGAACACACACTCCCTGTAATGTTAGGTTTCATTGCTATTGCACTATAAGTACTAAATAAAATGCAAGTAACATTTCTGGAGCTGCTCTCTAAAAAATGCCAAGAAAAAAACTAGATCTGACTTTCAGTCCAGTTTACTTTTAGTTTTTCTGAGATCAGCTACATTGGTGCCCTTTTCACTGTGGTCTCAGGGATGGGACCTTCATTACTGAAATCAGCTTTGTTGCCTCTCCAGAAAATGGTGATGGCAATTGAAAGATATGCCCTTTTTGGTCCAGATAGACACTTCCTAGGATTAAATCCTTATTTCATTAGAGTCAGTGGCAAAATGCTTATAGATGTTACTTTATTTTTAGAAAAGCTTTAGGAATTATTTTACAGAGTTGCCAATATTATTTTTTCTTATGATGAAGCCTATTTAGCAGAAAAAATGAAACATTGCAGAGAGTTTTAGGGTTGGCAGCACCATAGCTGGGGCCATGTTCTCTTGTAAAGTCCATTGGTGCTATATAAGAAAAAAAGCTGAATAGAGAGGAAAACTATATTTTAAACATGAGGGGCTGGTGCAGCCAATGATTCCCCAGTTAGTAAATATGATCAAAAGCACTTCATAATCTCCACACAGCACTGGGACTAGTAGCGGATGCACTGTTGTAAATATAATTGCAAGAGATACCAAAATTATTTCACACCTATATAAGGATGAAAACTATATCAGTTTATAGTAGTATTGTAGAATTGCAGCACTGTGACATTTGTAGGAGAGGTATAAGTATTGTGAAAAGTTCAGTTAATCACATCTGACCCCCTGGTTGCAACAGTCTCATGGAACTTGTTATAAGTCCTAGAGACGAAGTACACATCACATCACTGTATGCCCGTGCTGAAAGTTCAGTCTCTATTTCTTACTGTAAATGTGACCCTAAAAAAGTGTTTGGGAGTATCTATTAGGAAAAAAAAAAAAAAAAAAAAGGAAAGCTTGAAATCTTAAACCCCAAGAAGTGAAAATGGGAGCACATGGGAAAAACGCAGAAGAAAAATGGAGTTACAAAGACTTTGTGTTTGTTTTATTACTAAGTATGAGTTGAGTTGGACAAATGACAAATGTACTTTCCCTACAAAGAAAAGTGTATATTCTCTGTACATTAAGATTGCTTTGCTTTAAGGAGAAAAAAAAAGGTATCTTAGATTGATGCATGTCCATCTAGTTGACTGCGCCTTTCACATGGACTAACATTAAACATTTCACAAAGCACTGCCTGCCACAGAGGCATTTGAGTCCCACTCAGCATCTCAAAAAGTAGTGTATACTTTCCTGGACAGTATATAGTATTTTCCGTGTTTGGAAGGTCCACAAAAAGAATCAGCTATTTTTTTGTTCTATTTTACTTGTTTGCCAGTGTAGACAGAGTCTTATTTTCCTCAGTGCAGCAGTACACCAGAAGGCAATTCCCTTGCACAGAAACCCATGAGCCTCTCTGCCTACCCCTGAGGACCTCCGTCAATATCCTTCTCAGGGCAGTGAGACCAACTGCTTCCTTCTCCTTACATTAGCATACCCCTGGAGTGCCTCCTCCTCTCCCCCTTCACCTCTCAATCAAAGCACCAGACTCTGCAAATACAGAGCAAACCATCTGGGGAAGCCCTCCTGCTCTTCTTCTCTCTGGGAGCTGTACCTTCTTCACCCCTCCCAGTCAGTCCAGTACACAGTGTTATGCCTCTTATTATTTCAAACATTTTAGCCATAAATAAACTTAACTCTTTTTCTCTTCTGATATGAGGGTAATTTGATGAATGCACACAGGATTTTCTGTACGATCTGGACTTACAAATGAAACAGAAGGGCACCCATCACCTATTTAATGCAGCAATAAAATGAAACACTCTGATGTTGTTTGCTATCACAGTGTCTACCTGCACAACAATAGCCAGTGTGCTTAGGGTGTTCATTTTTGAGTGAATTAACTCTGTATGTTACCTTTATGTGATATGGGGCCCCAGTAGGTAGTCATGTGTGGACACAGCCTGAGGAGTCTGCCAGTCCTGGCAAAGTGCAGTTGTTTGCAGAACATCACTTAGATGTTGCCTGGGGCTGGAGGCAATGGTTTCCAAGAATTTGCAGAAGCAATCTGAGTGTTAAACATTAAAAATCTCCATGTATTTTCCATTTGCAATGTCAGAAAATAATCCATGTTCCTCTGTGCTAAGAAATACCCAAGAGTTATGTCTCACTACTATGGCACTCAGAAACACAGGTGTACATGACTTATGCATTAGCTCTGAAATATTTACACCTCACTGGGGAGCCAAATGGGGAAAGTGATCTGTGACCAATGTAGCACCATTCAGTGCTGCCTGTGAGGGCACCCAGCATGATGAAAAATACTTCCAACAACCTGACAGTTGCCCGATGTGTTCAGGAGCACCTATGCTAACAGATTGTCCTCTTGCATGCCTTGTTTGGTACATACACAGAGTTGGAGGTTTATCCCCTGTGAACTGCTTGATATTATTTCCAGTGAGCATGGGAGGAATTTTTCTCTGAGAATAAGACACGTGATCCCTAGCTGATGAAAGCAAATTTTAGCATTGACTAATCACATTGGCATTTTAGGCAGCATTTCCAACTCTGGAGCCTAGATACTTGCTTCAGTGATTCAGAATTAATAGGCAGTTCTGTACATTTGTCTATTTTGCATTAAACCCAGTAATTACTAACTCTTGTTATTAATGTTTACTTCCTATGTTATTTTGCCTGCAGAATACTTCAAATTTCTCAAGTCATTTCTATTTACGAAAGTAAAGCTACCCCCTAAACATTGATTGATTTAACCTCAGACATGTAGTCAATCTAGACTGTGCACATAATCAAATCATGCCAAGAAAGCTACAGCTTTGTGAGTGGGAAAACCCTACACAAGCAGTAACCGGCACCACCAGCCGTACGGCACCTTCCCCACTTAGTGTTGTACAGACGGGTGTGACCCCAGACAAAGATTGCTCTGTGCAGGACCTGTGTTCTTACTGAGGAGAGTCAATCTCGGACGAAAGATCCAGGGATCTAACTGTGCTCAGGTTATTTGACAAACAAGGAGAAATGGGCTACATTATTTTGACCTTAACTCCTGACACACTGATTGTCAGAGTTCATGAGGCATTTCCTACCCTCGCTGCCTTCTGCAAAGTAATGTTTGAGAAGACATTAGGTTAAAAGTAACTAGTGAACAATTTATAATGTGCACCTGCATTAGGTTTCTATTATTTGCCTAAAGACTTCTAATAGTTTTCAATTTGAAAAGGAAATGGAGCAGGGGAAAGGAAATTGGGGAGCTGTGTCAGCATAGTGGCTGAGTCCTGGATAACACCCTGTTGTTGAGCACAGCTGAGAGAGCAGGAAGGAAATTCACTACATTTTATCCTCACAAATTTTGTCAATTAATTAGTTGCATTATAGAACAAAAATACATCCATAAATGACACATTGCCATGTGTCAAATGATCACAGATTCAGTCTAATGATCTGGTGAGATGATGAGTCTTTCTGGTGCTCTGCTGCAAGCCAGAGACCACCCTGGGGTCTAGAGGCAGGGTCTCCTCTCACAGCCAGGGAGGGGGAACCTGGAACCCCCTAATGTTAATTTTTTTGTGATAGTACAGACTTTCACATCAGAGCCAAGCTGTTGAAAAGAAACTAGGTTTTATTATAAGTGATTTTTAGTTTGCTGACACCAGTGGTGAGATTCATTTCAGCTGTTCCGGATAACTAGATGTCCATAGCTGAGCTAATTGCTGTAGACTCTATTTATTGTCAAAGGAGAAGAACTTTCCTAAGAGGTGATTCATCTGGCCTAGTTCAGATACTTGCTTTTGGATAGTCTGCATTACACCTCAGTATTGCCAGCTTCTTTTCATGAACCCTGAACACCTGTAGACAGCCAGCAGAGGTACAACTTCCTACGCTGTAGACAGATGCTTTTACTGAGATTTCTCTAACTAAAAGTAAACATAATTTACCAATCAAAATACCAATCAAAACCACTCAAATCGTAAGAGTGTAAGCAGGACAAACCTACTTCCTTTAAAACTTTTTTTCCTTAAGTTTAAACTTTTTGAGGGTTTTTTTTTCAGCTTTTTTCCCCCCACAACAATTAAGGATAATTGTATCAGTATTAATAGATTCATGGATAGTCATATTGCCTTGAGCTGAGCTATTACACACAGAAAGCAAACAGTGCTATCTTCCCTACATGACCTCCCAAAACACGAGTCCTGCAGCTACAGAACTTTCAGAAGAAACGATTCAGAAAGATGCTGACAAAAGTGTCAGTAAGCAAAAGCATGTGAAGGTTTGCTGAGCAGATAAGTTGGATATGGAGAACTAGATGACATCTTACAGGCTACAGTTATGAGCTGGACTTTCAAGTCAGTCATGGCCATAAACACAAAATGTCTACACCCATCTTCTTGTAGGCACAGCTCTGCCAATAAAACAAGTGAGTTTTGGCTAGTCTAGACAATGTTTCCACTGATTTTAATAGAGTTACCCTCACTTCTAGTGTGCTGTGATCATTAAGACCTTCCATAATATAGAATTTGTGGCCCTGCATATTTATGTGTTGGAAAAGGAGAATGAAAATCACCAGGTAATCACAAGAGGTGTTGCATGCAATCAGAAAACTGAATCACACTGGCTATATATTGGAGAACTCCTGTGACACTCAGTGAACTTAATTCACATCGAACAGGATGAAGTTTACAACTGCTAACGCCAGAGTACAGCTGGGATCACACTTTGGCTTCTCAGCAGCTGGCACAGCACATAAAGAAACACCAGTCAGTGTGCAGGTGACTATTGCACTGCATGTCTTAGACACTGCTAGTGGGAAGTGAAATCTGTCTTCTTTTTCAATGTGACACTGTGAAGACAACTCACTGCTCAAAATATATTCATTTTAAATTAAAAAAAAAATCAGAAAAATCAGGTTTGATTAATTAAGAAAACCCCATCTCTTTCATTGGGTGGGAGACAACTTACACAAAATCCTACGAAAGCCAGAAATAATGATAGTGTAACATCAGCCCTTGTGAATAATTCATGGGATACAATTTCATGTTATTTTAAATGGTGCTGCTTCTCTCTCTGATAAGCAATAATTTTATGCTCTTTCTTTACCTTTTTTAACAAATCAGTCAAAAGGATTGTCTATTCTTATCTGCAAAAAAGTGTATTTGGAATAATTTTCAAGGCAGCTTAATTGAGCTCTGATCACAGAGGGTTTTTTTTTTTTTTAATACCCTCTACTCATAGCTGAATAAGTTCAGGTTTCCATTTCAGGTTTGTTTAGGGAAGGAAAATTTCTTGATGTTACACAGCACTGACAAGTCTTGCATTATTTTCTCTTATCTTCTTCCCTGGCAACTCTACTACATCCTTAGAATTGCTTTAATTTTGTAATAAGAGATAGTCAAGACATGAAACGGCAGTGATGCTGGAAAAGTCTGCAGGGACATGCTGTGGACCCAGTTCCCCACCCCAGTGTCCCAAGGCAGGTCCCTAAGCTCGTGCAGAGCCCTGCAGAGATTGTGCTGCCAGACACCCTGGGAGAGGGCAATGTCCCATAGAAAATACTTCTGTGAAAGAGGCAAAGAGCTCTTCTGACCTTCTCCCTCAAAAAAAAATCAGTAAAAAGACAAATTTCTCTGTAAGTTGAAACCATTGCCCCTGTATGTTAATTATTGTACAGTGGGAGGGTCTGTGGTTAGAAGTGAGGATTGTGTTTATCCAGGTCCATTAGTCCGTTTGCCCTGGAGCTTGGTGATGAATCTACAAACCCCTCTATTCTGAGGTTTCAAGAGGAGTGAAATCAAGATGTCTGTGCAAGGAAGGAGCTGAGGATTGAGGGACTGGTGTGTGACATGGTGTATACCTTGTCCTTCAGTTGCTTTGTAGAATATGCACTCCTGATACAGGGAGCTCTGCTGTCCCCACCTCTGCATGGAGAGCAAAACCACACTCATGACTCCAAAAAGAATGAATATGTAGCCATAAGAGAAGTGTGTACAGCAGGCATGACTAACAGTGTGCATATATCTATTACCAGCTTGCATTTTTCTGCCAGCCATAAAGACTCTGCTGCAGCTCAGTTTTTTCTCTCCATTTTCTATTGTGTCAGTGGTGGTGATTGTTATCATTTCAGTGACAAGCAGCAGCTCAGGACTTCAGTGAGCACCCTGTCTGTATCCCCTGGCTTGCAACTGGGTGTTCTGAAGAACAGCCCTGAGGTGGATGGGAGCAGCTGATGTGAAGTGGCTGACTTAAATCTGGGAAGAAAGAAGTATTTTAAGGGCTTATGAAAAATAATAGCAGAAGTCTGAACAAAAGGCAAATACACAGCTAGCAAATAATAGGAATAAATTGAAGTTACAGATATTTGGGGGTATCAATGGAACACAGTCTTTGAAATGCTGGAGTTGCACAGGGATTTCTTTTCCTGACATCAAACTGTGGGTTGTGTGGAACTGAATATATTGTATTTCTGTGGAAAGAGAGGGTTTAGAGTGGGCCTCTGAGAGTTTCATATTTTCTTCCCTTATTAATGTGTTGAGTAATCCTGCCTCTGAGTGCACTGCCTAGGGAAGGCTTTTCTTTGTAGTGCCCTTCATCTTCATCAGTGAAGGAGCAGCAACAGAGTCACAGTCCTCTCTGCCCTGACCTCTGACCCCTCTGTGCTGGAAGCAAGAACAAGGGTATTGTCTGAGAGTGGCCATGGCTCTCCTTTCACAGCCAGGCACAATAAATTTTCCCTCAAACCATGGGCGTGTGTGTTTGTGCGTTATTTGTAAACAAAGTCCAAATTCAGCTCCTCTGGAAGAAAAATCCCTTTCTGACACAAGCCCATTTTGTACTGTTTGATCACATCATGGGTGCCTGAAAAAGGATTCTTGCACTAATCCATTTTGCAAGATATTCCTATGCAGGTCTTTCCATTGAGCCTCATGCAAAAGGTGGAATTCCCAGTTTAGAAAAGAATGGCAAGGACGTTGCCAAAGTGGATGTGAATCAAAAAGCAGAGGCAAAACTGCTGGGCCTGCAGAGAAGAGTGAAAAATCAAGAAATGCTACAAAAATTAAATATGCAAACTATGAACATGGTGAAAGTGCTTGTGAGTACCTGAAAGGTGAACAGCCAAAGGAGAAAGGTGGGTACTAAATTTAGAGCAGTGCAACTGAGGTCCTGAGATGACATCAAAGAAAATAAAAGTCAGGCTGAATAACTGGTGAAAATTATTAGCAATGAGATCCATTAGGCTTGAATGGTCTCCCAAGGTAGTGTTGAAAGCCCCATTGCTAATTGATTCATTTAAATCTAGACTGGAAAAAGCACTCGGGAATGCACCACAGGGAACAATCTTGTGCTTGCAGGGAAATGGACTGGATGACTTAGTGGTCTTTCCCAGTTCTAATTTCTATGGTCCATTTCTTTTCTCCCCTCAGTGGACGGAAAAGATGAAATCCCATCAGCTTTGCTTCTGAGGAGGGTGGAAGCAGATAGTGCTTGCAAGCACCAGTGCCCTTTGTCTTCCCTTCCTTTCCTCAATGAGGGCTTTGGAAATCCAGAGGGGGAGGAGGCACAGTCAAGTCAAGCCCCTGCATGCTTCATTCCAACACAGAATCCTTGAGGATTTTTTTTTACCTAACTTGATAGTGGCGTAATCAAGTTATTTGAAGGTCCTTGCCTTTCATGTTAATTCTCCTCAGGAAGAGAGCTGTGTAGGGGCTTACACATAATTCTTAATTTTAAAGCAGGACTGAACCGCACTTTTCCTGTCAGGTCCTGACTGCAGATATCAGTGTTTCTCTAATAAATGCTTTGCCACTGATATCCGAGCATTAAGTAAATTGACAGTCTTATATAGTAGTAAGATCCTTAATTGCAGTGAGAAAGGATGAAATCCTAAATGTGGATTTTGGCAGATAGGTGCAGGAGGAACTTATTCTTAATTTTTTTTTTTTTAATCTTAAGTGTACTTGCATCTAAAAAAGTCTTCCTATGTGTTTTACTAGGCCAGTAAGGTGAAAGAAATGGTTGCTGTCACCAAGCCTTTATTCACTAAAGAAACTTCTATGTTTAGGATGAGATGCACTCTTGGTATTGAGACTGGGACAACTTCCAGTTTGGCTTATCACAGAGCAGAATGAAAGTTTGATCTTGCCAGCTCCTTGCTTGACACACTTAGGAAACAGAGGTGCCTATTTTTAATTTCCATGTTTTATGCTAATTGTTATACCCATCCTTGTGGCCAATGCAATTATATGTGATACAGAGCCAGGGCCTTGTCTGCATCCAGGTTTTGAGAAGAGCCAGTTACTGTTTCAATCAGAAAAATACTTTAAATATCAAGAATGGAAAGCTAAGGCCAGAGACTGTAAATAGTCAGGGATGAAAGGCTCAGTGTTTAAGAAATGGCTCCTCTGAAACGGGAACCAGAGTAACCAGTGGGCAAAGCAGGGAAGATGTTTGCTTCTGAAGCTGCCCAGAAGGCACCATTAGGATGTGCTAGAGACAACTACTGGTGTCTCTTCTGCTGGTGGAAAATGAGGGACTCAATTCCCTTCCCATTTGGGTCATTTTGCTGTGGAAGTGCCTAAAACTGCTGATATGAGAGGAGTTTTTTCTCTTCTTCTTGCTAAATCTGTGCTACCTGACAGCTAAGAGGACAGAATTATATTAGACAATAACAGCAAGGAGGGGCTGTGTGATGTGCTGGTTTGGGTGCTCACCTCCAAAAGTGAAGCTCTGGTTCTGTATTTACTCCCAGCTGGTTCATGCATTTCTTGCTGTTTTGTGCAATATATATAATCTGACCTGGGGAGACGACCCTGAATTTGTTTTTCTCTCAGTCTGTGCAAGGCTACAGGACACTGTTCCACCTCATGTTCTGTTTCTAAGTAATCTATCTTCAACTACTTTCTGCTCCTTAGCACTGATTTAACAGAAAAGATGTAGAAACACTCAGTGTTTCACTTGTAGGGGGAGTACTTGCAGTGGCATGCCTAAGCCCACATTCTAGTAGAAGTGATGAAGCTGGTGGAGCCAGAGTTTTAACTACAAAATCTCAAATGTCCTTTTAGCTGGAATTTGGAAACCCAAGTCTGTTGAGCTGCAGGAAACATACTATGCCTGTTATAGGTCCACATTAAAAAATCCAGGAGCAGAGTTGCAGCTGTGGAAAAGGGATAGTCTTATGGGGTTCAAAGTTATTTAGAGAGAATCTGAAGATTATTGTCTTAGGGTTTATAACCAGAGAAAAACAGATTTCTGAGATATATGATTGCTAATTACATATCTATTTACCTGTTTTAAAACATTTTGAGAAAATCTGTCAGGTGGTGGTGATGTGTCAATCTTGGCACATGTCGATAATGTTTCCAAGAATGTCAAAAGACTTTATGCCACGTCCTTAGGACCATCAGGCAGCTGAAGGTGAAGAGACCTTATGAGATTTCTGAAAGGATGTCAGCATTTTGCACATCCAATTTTAATTTCAGAAGTTTCAATTCTCATTGAAACATGGAGTCTGTCTGGGACGAGGCTTTTAGCATCCATCTAACTGTGCAAATAGGACTTGAGAGCCTCAATTACTTCTGTGATTCTCCTCTTGAAGGAATCTGCTCTGGACACTAATCTTTAAATCAGTTTCTCTAACTGTGCAGCATGGGATAGAGCAGATTGATACCCTGAAGGCCTGAATTTCTACTACATTTTACTACTTTGCAACTTTCCTATTTATACTAAGGATCAGAAATCTGTTGGACATCAGTATTCCTGATTGTACTTAGATGTCAGGCTTTATGAGTCTTAATGTGACTGTAAAGGTCCATGGAGATGTATTGTCAACTTCAGGTTTTTTTCTGTTATTCCACTTAGCAATGATTAAGATCCATTCCATGAGATACAGATGATAATTTACCATCTTTTATCACAGCATGAAATTGCTATTTAGGGCTCTTTTGTCCAGTTCATCTTTTTTTTCATACAAGATAACTGAGAAGACCTCCTAATTTGCTTTTAACATCAAAATGATTGTCAGACTTAAAAAAAAGATATAGAAGAGAGAAAACTGAAGTGAAAAATCAACTCATAACCTTTTTCTGTGAATGCCACACTGCCGTGAAAGGACTGAACTTTCTTAATGCTTCATTTTTAACAGAAAGCATGACAAAAATTTCCTATCAGCATTTAAACTGCTAAGATTTGTCAAACACAAATGGTAAAATAGTGTTTAAATAGCAGTTTCATTTTGTCCTTAATGATTATGGGAGGGTTTTTTTTTTGCAAAGAGGACCTCAGCTGTAATAGATCATCTCCGCACTGAGTGACAGGAATTCTTTACTGCGCCTCGTGATTTCAGGTAGAGCACAAATGTGTGCCCATATCTGTTCAGAGCTGGCAAAGGCCAAATTCTATCCATGGTGTAAATAGTGTGAATGCCACCAGCCTCTAGATTGGTGCACAGCTCACCTCCCACCCTGCTCTGCCCTGCCCTGTGACTTCCTATCTCACGGCTCTGGGGGGCTGGCAGCACTATCCATGCTCTCTCCTCAGTGCCCTGTGCAGTGGTAAAGGCAGCTGTCCTGCCTGGTGACTCACGGTGGGTCCACACTCTTCACTGAGCCCGGCAAGCGCTGCTTTCTCAATAGGGGCTCCACAGCCTCCTGTCACCCCCTAATCTGTGACTCTGGGCATTAGGGCTGGAGGAACGTGAGAGTGTTGCTGGCTTGCATTTGTTGCCCTGTGTTACAAAATATTAGCTTGCTTGACTTTTCAGTGGGAAGGTAGAGCAGACCAGTGGGTTAAAATAGACTGTCCAAATTGCACTTGAGAGACAGAAAGACAGGGAGTTGATGGGTCACCTTTCCATGACAACAACATCAAGAAACAGCTACTGTTGAAATGAAATATTGGTTGATCCTGGCCAAGGAACAACCCACCCAGCCTTTTGCAAACTTCACTCTCCCATGGGTCTGGGAGGAAATAGAAGGAAGGCAAGACTAATGGATTGAGATAGTGATAGTTCATGGTTTCTTGGCAAGACAAATGCCATAAACCCAACTGTTTCCCTCTTCTACTTCTTTCCCCAAACTTTTACTGCTGGGCAGAGTGTCCTATGGTAGGAAACACTCCCTCCATCAGCTGAGGACACCTGTCCTGGCTATGTCCCTGTTCAGTCTCTTGCCACTTCTAGCTTACAAACTTTGGATTTATGAACCGTGTTTTAGCCACAAACGTAAAACATGACAAAGGAAGTTGACTCCTTGCATCACATGCCTGAATATATATGCCTATTCTGAGGTGATGGTTTGTGTTTCACTTGGTGTTTTCCAGACTGTCTTTTCCACAAGGGAAATGATGTTCTTAGTTTACCCTATGTGAACCCGTCGTGTCTTCAGAGAAATCAGGGGAATTATTTGGATAGTTTGTGTGCAGTAAAACTTATGTCCTCATATTAATACTATGCTACAATGACAAGTATATTTATTGTTCTACTTGGAGATATTCTATGGATTATAACTTACTGTATGTGGAAGATTTGAATGCACTGTCTTACTTGTTAAACAGTTTTTCTTAGAGTGAATCAAACAATTTTTGATAGAACAATCTTCTCTGAGTGTGTTTCAACAAAATTAGAATATGTTAGAGTACTGGCAGATTTCAAATACATTATAACTGCAGAATTAATAAATAATTTACTTCAGCTCTTCCATCTTCTGAAACATTTATTTAGATCTGTTATTATATTCAATAATTAGATTTCATCATATAAGATCACATCAGCTGGTATCTACTCTGATAATTTACTACTGCCTATGCTGATTTTTTCAAGAATATCTTGATTTCTACTAATAGAATGTTTTGAAAACTTGCTTTCAAAAAATGCACTGAGATTTTAATTATCATCACAATTCAGAGTAAAGCATTTCTGAATGCATTGGACTGCCTGTTTTTCTGACTAGCAATTTATTACTGCAGAACTTTCACAGTAAGTCAATAACATAATTTTCCACATTTTTTTTCTTTCTTATACATTGGAATTTGCCCTGGGTGCTACAGCATAAGTCAGTTATACTGTCCAAATGTAACTCTCTTTGGTTTCCCTGGGAAATTGAAATGACAGAAAAAAAATATCAGAGTTCAGAAAAAGAAAACCAATCTAGCACAATTCTGTTTCATCTGGACAGATTTTGCATTATCTTAACAGCAGTTATCACAGAATCACATTGTGCTTTTTACCAGCTTTGCCCGAAAACTGTACAAGCACAGATAAATCTACTTCTAGTCTGGATGACATTAAATTGAAAAGAAGGTAAAACAAATCTGTTTTTGTCTCTTATGGGTGTGTATCATAACAAATGCAACAAGACATTACAAGATTTGGTTTTGTTGATGTCGTTAGTAAATTGTTTGCAGAGATCAAAGAGGACTTCTGCCAAATTTTATATTAAAACCACAGGGAATTGGTACTCATTTGAGTATTTGATTTGGAACACCTGTCTGTGCCATCTTTGAGAAGAGTGTATTGAGGTCCTTGCTACTTCTTGGAATGATGGTGAAGAACAGACCACAAATCTACAACTTTAGTACAGAAAATAATGACACAAATGGCAAATGATGCATCTTGCCATGGTTGGCTGAGATTCTTGTGCTGGAAGGAATTCAAATCTTCCTGGAGAATGTACTAAGATAAGGCTGTTTCTAGCTTTGCATCTTCTGTGAATCATTTCATATCTGCAAGTTTCTTTTCTAGGCTCCAAAAAACCAGTGAGATATTGACAAATTGGATGGCTGACAGGTTGAACAAATTCATGAAAGGGAATTGAGAATTGAAGAAGAAGCCTTGAGGGAAATGGTTTGTGAACATAAGTAAAATTATATTTTATCTTAATGCTGACTAAGATAAAATATGAAACACAAATTTGTAAAATCCTACTAAGGGCATGGGACTCATTAAAAAAAAAAGACAGCATGAGGACACTTTCAATACAGACAGCTCCAACTGCCCAACAAAGCTAATGAGGGTTTGGAAGTGCTCTTTCCTTCCCCTAGCATAGCATGCACTCAGCAGCCATGATTTTGGAAATTATTTCTCCTTTCAATGGCCACTCTTCTCATATGGTGTGGAGTTTTAATCTGCTGCTTTGGACATGTAGCAATAAGGCTGCAGGGCCAGCATGCTTTATAAAGCTGGTCTAGACCTGGGTTAAAGAATTCAGGAGTAGTTTCTCAGCAAGGCAGAATGGGATGAAATTGCTGTAGGCATTTCTTACAATTCTACGTTGAGTATAAGAAAACTGAACTGAACACTGAGCTGGGTACAGCCCCTCTCCCCCCACTGAATGTGGTTAAAGCAGTAATTCTTGGCTCCTGCAGTTTAGTTTCTTATAAAAAGTATATTTAAACATTCTTCCTTGTGGTTCTGCTTGAAAAGAGCTCCTCTAAATAAACTACAGCACTTTGTTTAAATCTGATGAGTGCCACAGTCAAGAAATCTGACTGACAAGGCAGCTGAAGGTATGCTGGATCTAGTGTGCATCTTTCACATCACAAAGTCAATCACACTCTTATTTTCCTTCATACTGAATATAACTGCTGTGATCTAGGGGATTTATAAAACATGCTTTGTGTCTGTAAAACACTGTGTCTGTGCAGGATATAAAATATGGAAGATTTATCCATCATTCCAGATACAAAGCAGATTAAGAAAATTATAACAAATTTATCTGAGAAGCAGTTTAGTTTCAACCAGAGGTCTAAAAGACTTTTAGGTCAACGTCTTGACTTCTAATGTCAGGAGAGGATTACTTATTCTTTTCATATCAGAAAAGGGAAGAATAAGTTGCTCAGCCCAGAAATCTTAGCTGCATTTACGCTCTGTGGTTGGAAAAGATCCATCAGAAAATCTTGTCTCCATCCTGCTGTCTTGCAGTATTCACAACTGTCCCTATTGAATCTAGCTAATGTAATTGTTGAAAGGAAGGAGTAAGACGAGCCTGGATGAATTATACATTCCTTCCCCCCCTGAGCTTATCCCCTCATTTCTACACTCCATCTACTGCTCCATGTGTCAGAGTGAGAATGAAGTTTATGGAAGCATCTCCACTGCTGACATCCTCATAAATACTGAGATGCTCCAGCTAAGGTGTGCTCGCAAAAGAAAGACAGACCATCTACAACCGCTTCATGAAAACACTAAAGATTTCCACATAGTATGTATCAAGCAGTTAAGTCTTAACAGGAGTGAATATCAAATTTTGGCCCTGCTGATAAGTATAAGTATTTCCCAAGGCTAGAGCAGAGCAGAACTAAAATTACACATGCTCTGGGTTTGACTTTTTTTTATTGTAAAGGAAATGAACTGAGATTTGCTTCTGTTGTCAGTCTAAAACAAGGTTAATGATAGCCTTGTACAATGGGAACTTGGTGTTTCCAGACTTAAGAAAACAATTAATAAATAATATCACTTTTATTGATAAATAAGCCCCCTCCATCTAAAGGAAACAAAAAATCAGAGGTCTGCATTTTATCCTGTAAACAAAGCAACATAGGGACATATTTACAAATAAATCTTTAACTTTGTTGCCAATATTTTTTGTGCAAACTTACTTGAGGTGTAAATATTTAATGCTTCTTTTCACTGCATTACTATTTATTTTTCTGTGTGTGAGTAAAGTCATCTTTCAATATTGTGAGCCAGGTAAATAATGTATTACTTAGTCATGAAAAATGCCAGAGGAAAATAAATGAGAGGATATCTTACCTTTGGTCATCACAATGCCTGCAAGAGTTTTGTGGCGTGCATGCATGGAAGTGAAATTGTCTGTCAGTTCCTGGAACTTCTGTGCAACCATTTGGTACACGGAGTCAGCAAAATCCTGAAAGACACAGTCAGAAAGAATTTTTTCACTTCTTTGATTGAGGAAACTGGGTGTTTCTGCAGATCAGCCACCCGCTCCCAGCAGCTGAGAGGTCCCTTTTAGGATTAGACACCACCTACCTGAGCAAAGTTAAAATGAGTATCTCTCCTTCTCTACCTACAGCACCCTCAGAAATGGCCAAATTAACTGCACTAAAGCTAAGAGACCCATATTGACTAGGATTGGGGGTAAAGGGAGAAGACTTCAAGGCTGGCCTTTTTTTCAGTCTCTTAAGACACTGGTCTAGAATCAGTCCACAGGAACTTAAGGCACTTTCTTGTAGTGAGCTAAAGAGGTGGACATGTGTCCTACCAAACCACTTATTTCTGTGAGCCCACTGAAAATTTCCATTAGCCCACTGACACCTGAGAGCTGAGTTGAGGCCTGGTTTATAGGTAAGGACTACCTACTTCTGCATTCAAGGTGAGTTTTTAATGACTCACATCTACTATTTAAGGCAAAGTGATCAGCTCAGGAATTTGTCAGAGGAGTACTGTGGTCTGTACTTCTTCCACCTCGAGAGCCACTAGGAAGAAGGAAAGGGGAATCTGCTTTCACATCCTACCAAAGATGTTGCTTGCAGTTCACAGTTATGCAGTAGTGCTGAGGGACTGGTCTGCCATGTCTCCTCCTGAGCACAGCAGCTTTGTTGGAAAGGCAGGTTTTTCCTCTGGACTGGGCACCAGAGACTGTGTGGTATGAACACTCAGGTATGAGAGAGTCCAATCACCAGGGAGAGTCTTGGGAAGCTGGTTACTAAAGCAAAGCAGGTTAAAACGGTCTAAAAAGTGAATTCTGCAGACTGTGTATGGATGAACGGGAACCTAAACCAGCTCTGGGGCTCCTGAGAGCACCATGACTTGGAATGATTCCCTGCCGCAATGTTTCGTATCTTTTCATTTACTTAATCTGTGCACTTTGTTTGGCACTGAGCCTCCCAAGCATACATTAGAGATAAGTCAGTGGAACGCTCTTTGTGAGCATGAGTTGCTCTTAAAGTACTTTGCAAGTCTGAACATATAAAAAAACATCCAAAGGATTCTTTTTTAAGCCATATGATTTCTTGTGGGGAACAAATTGGTAACTACAAATCATTCTGGGATCAGTTCCTGGGAGCTGCAGCTTACTCTGGGATGCTTACAGAGGCCTCCTGGCATCCTGAAATCTGGTCAGCCCCAGGTGATCATACCTTTGTTAGGAAAAGTGGCTTGACCAAGCAACAATTCCAGTTTTTCTTCTGATGTGGGATCTGCTACCTGAGGGGAGACTGGTAAAACAGGTCTCCTAGAGTTCAGCTGGTTTCTTTAAGTGGGTTCATGGCACACACAGAGGAGAGGTTGAGTCTAATACACAACCGCCCCACCCTGAAATATCCACAGCCATGTAGAAATAAGGAAATGTATTTAAGAAGATCATATCCATTCTTTTACTCTCCAAACTGCTAATAGCGATGAAAACATGTTGGGGAAAACACAGTATTTTAAACTGGGAGAACACACAGCTATTTTTCACAGGAAAGCAGGTTCTAATTCACAAATATCAGCAATGTTACTGTCATTAAGTGCATCTGCAGGCTGTACAACATATGTTTCTACAGTTT
>JAWWLV010000088.1:10197355-10208936 GCA_035041135.1 Platyrinchus mystaceus
TTCTAATTCACAAATATCAGCAATGTTACTGTCATTAAGTGCATCTGCAGGCTGTACAACATATGTTTCTACAGTTTGTTGTGGTAATTCAGTTTAATTTTAAAACATTATTATGGCAAATATAAAAAAAATCTAATTAAATAAAACATAACAACAATTAAGCAACCTATTTTTCATAAAACCTGGAATATTTTTTCTGTGTACAATCCTTACAAATGATTGCAATTTGCTCAAATACATAGATGGTATGATTTCTTTGACACAATAATTTTTCTTAGTTTTGCTAAATGTAGCTTTCCAAAATATTGTTCTGGGAACAAACCATTTGCCCAAAAAACAGTTTAATATGACATGGAATAAAATATGCTGGCTTGTTTCAAAAGAAGAAGAGAGGCATATAAACACTTTCTGGGAGATTCATGCAAAATTCTACACAAGCATTAGATGAAAACTAAGAAAAATTATCAAGAACAGCTTGACAGTTCCTAAATGGAATTTCACTTTCACTGCATTTATACCTCTTCTAATCTAATTGTCCACAATCACTATGTGAGCAAGGTATTGTTAATACAGTGCTTCTGAAGGATGAATTTTGGGTCAATTCTCATTTGTCAAGCATCAAGGCACCCTTGTGATATAAATGCAATTATGGTTGCTTTACAGATGAATGAGTGAAGGCACTAAAAGGGTGAGGGACTGGTCCAGGGGAATAGCATGGAGCTGGGCACAGCCAGGTGTTCTGATTTCCTGATGCTCTGGTTAAGTGCTCAGTGCTGGAACACTGCCTGTCTTTCATAATATGAAAGTTTGTTTCTCAACTTGTTTTCCCTACTGAACAGTGACTTCATCCATAACGGAAAACTAAAGTGTATTTGCAGAACTGATATAACTGGGCCCCATATGGTGGACTGAAAATCTGATCAGCTTTATTTAGACTAGAAAGAAAGACGAGGGGGAAAAAATGAGTATCTCAATAAAAATATCTGTACCATCATTTAAAAAAAGAATCAAATCATAAATTTCATCTTCTGCAGTATTGCTGTCCAATCCATGCCTGCATTTCTAGAGTACCCTCCAAATCTGCATCCCAGGGCATTTTGTGCTCATTAAGAGTTAATTAGCTTAGAGGCACATACAATTCCTAAAAGAATCATTTTAAAAATGCTAAACAGAACAAATAACTTTTAACTTTGGATTTAGAAATCCCCACAGTCATAGCTTTCTTTACTTCATTTGGCAGTAGGTTCCAAAGCCAGAGAGCAAAGAGATTCACTAAAGGCAAAATAACGACATGACTTCAGATAACATTTAAGGATGATAAGAAATTCGGCATTTGCTGATCTCAAGGAGTGACCTGGGACATTAAAGAACCATAAATCCATTAAATATGAAGCCTCTTAGCTAAAATAAATCAGGCGAACATTTTTTTTTGTCTTGAATCCATTGCCTAAAAGAAGCCAGTGAAACTAATAGAAGCAAAAGAGTGACATACATGAATACATGTAGGATGCTGGAAAACCAACCAGAAACAGTGCCTAATCTAAGAGGTCATTTCTAGGCTACCATATTGCCCTAAATTTCCAAATGGGTATTCCAAAGTAAAGTGGAAAGGGGGAAAAGGAGCACTTTATTTTGGAGACAGAAAAAAATTAAGAAGACAAGAGATCCATGGCTCAGCCATGAAGAAAGTTGATGCCCTGAAGATTCATCCTTGTAGTGCTGAAAGCTGAAAGCTGGCCTGGTGGCAGATCTGGGTATGGTGTCAGGTCCCTTACCTATACTTATACACACAGCACCCTGCCTTCCCCTCTAGAGCACACCAGAGCAACTATTTGGCTCGTCCTTGTTCTGTGCAATGAAATCAGTGACAGCATTTTTGCTTATTTAGAGCCTTCAGACTGGTACTCCATGCTTTAGTGAAAGCCAAACTGGTTACAAACATATCTAATGCACACAGGAGAGATATGGTGGAGATGAGTCAGTACATTTACCCCAGAACCACAGATTTGATTCCAGAGATTTTCTAGCTTTACTTTTAAACAATAATCCCAGACTACTAAAAGATACATATCCAGATGGTCATTCCTGATGGGATATAAAGCATAAAAATCCAACTATTTACAGCTATTATAAGCCTCAATGAATTTTCAGGATACAGGCTAGACTATGTTATCTGCTGTCAGAAATAACTTACAAACCATAGGCAAAAGGAACGGTTCTTTTGTTCAATCAAAACAATCTCAGAGAAAAGTTGTGTTTGGTGAAACCACAGTTCCTACTGCCAGATATGAGTGAAAATAAAAGTCTCCATCTGGAGCAAGTACAAGAGCCAAATACATCTTGGCAGCTTCTGAACAGCTATCAGGTTGGTAGAAGACAAAAGGAAAATTTCTGAAGATGAGGGAAAAAGAAGCGTAGGAACTTTCCTCGTGAAAGAGAAACTCAGCGCATGCGATTGCTCTGGTCACATAGTGACAGAGAAATCACAGCTTGGGGCAGGGGGACAGGGGTAAAAAAATCAAAAGATACACTTAGAACTCTAAAAATTTTTGCCAGGACACACGGCAGAATATCAAATGCTGCTTGAGTGCTGGAATTAGGAGGAATTTCTGCTTAGGGCATTAATCCCTTTGGAAAACTGTGGTCCGATACAAATTGTCACTGAACCCAGTGGAAGTATTCCTGACTCTAAGATGTTCCAGACACGGCTCAAGTGGCAAGGATGGGAGCTCAAGCATGCCCATGCCCTGGCCAGGCAAGGTGAGCTCAGCCATACTGGCTTTGGTGGACGTGGGGGTACTGGGAGTAAAAAACACGACTCTGGGGAAGAACTGACCTTCCAGATGCTGAGTTATTTTCAAATCCCTTGCTTTAGTTTGCCTGCTGTAAAAATCTTACCTTTCACAGGTCCTCACATAGATTCTTCTGTACAAACAACATTTGTCTCAGAGAGAATTTTCCTTGAGATCAAACTTTTGCTCAGTCTTGTGAATACAGTGAGTGATATGAGTAAGGCAGAGAAGACTGCTGGACCCCCGCTGAGGGGCAAATCTGCCCTCGGTTGCACTCAGACCTTGCACATTGACTAAAGGCTTACTGTCACTGGTGGAAGCAAGTTTCTTTTTCAGGCAGCAGGCAGAAGAAAGAAAATGTAATGCTATACTGTTCACTGTGAAAAAAGACTGAGAGATCATGCAGTACTTAATGAGCTATATTTTAACATATACAGAGAGGCTGGAAAAATGAAAAATAGATGTCATTACTATTAAAACTGCACTGTGTTGTCTGAAGTATTCATCTGTCCTTGATTACCATATCAAATTACTTGTGTTATTAACAAAGGAAAATCAAACTTTAGATCATACCATTACAGAACTAGAAACTTTTAGTGATTTCTTGGCACTAATATTTCAAATGGTATAAATAATTAAATGTGTTCAAGTTTGCAATGGGAGTCTTCAGGGTAAAACTGACATTCAGCAGGAATAGTAAGGATATTAAAATCAATAGATTATAAAGGAGAAAGCCCTTAGTAAACATTTCCTATTGAAATCCTGTCTTAGGGTTTATAGGGTTGAAATATCAAAAAGGTTAGATTTGCATATGGATGGGAAGAAATATTCTACTATACAGATATCACCAAGGGCTCTGTTTCTCCTGTCTTTCTAGTACTTTATTTTCCAGAATCTCACTGACATTAGGGGGTAAATGTTGAACACGATGAATGGGGATCAGGTTGAATTAAGTTCACAACTCTCTTCACAAATAAAAGCAGATGCACACCTTGTTCTTTTTACTGTCTGAGGGGGAAATATGCACTCATTGACAGCAGGAGTTTGTATTTTTTCCTTGCAGAGAACTGTCACTGTCTAACTGGGAGGGGAGGAAAACAATACACAGAGAAGATCAATGCAGAAGGGCTGCTTCTGGTCAGAGTGTGTAGCAAATTGCTACACAACACATTTTTTCCCAGGCTTGTAAATAAGTTTGCTGTAGTTAGTTGGAGATTCATGGCTAAGTGATTGTCCCCTAAAGTCAATGAATTAGTCAGGCTCTTTCCAGGTACTACATCATCTTCAAGATGCAGCCTTGAGAAGAGAAATAGCCGAGGGTCATGGGTTGCCCTCCACCATCAGTCTTCTGGCATCAATTTAGCACCAGGAACTCCCCCAGCATGGTGGAGAGGGCTGAAAAGAACCTAGAGGAATGGAGAGGCGGGGTGACCTGTGGAAGGAAGGAAGGAGGGCAGCAGGTCCCTGGCAGTGGGCTGCAGGCTGGGCTCACTCCTTGCCCTTCTTTCCTGGCAGCCTTGGTGCAAACCACTTGTTTTGCCAAGAGTCCCCCTTCTCCAGAGGTAAAAGGGGACAATTTTAACCCACCTTTCAGGTACCTGTGAGGCAAATGATATTATCAGTGATGAGACTCTCCAAGCAGAGTCACACAAGGACTTGTGCAGCCAGACCGGAGGCTGCAGTCCACAGCCCATCATAACTCAGCCATCCCTCAGAATGTGCAGGCATTTGCAGAGTATTACTCAAAAACAAGGCACTGCCAGGGAATTCATCTTGGTGCTTTCCTTGAGATGTGCAGTAATTATTTCTCTCTGATCATAACTCCTACAGTATTGATCATTATGTCTGGTTTTGGCTTATCCCTCAGGGTCAGCATATATGGGCTTTGTTTTATCTTAGATGGACGCGGTTTTATTTTGTCTGGCTATATGTTTCATTTTAGCTGACTGTGCTCATATATCCTGTGTACATCCTGATTCAGAGAGGTCTTCTCATTCATGCTGCTCAGAGGGCATGGGACATGTGCTGCACAGGCTTCATGTGGCAGCAGCTGGGTACACATTTCTACACTGAGCTTCTAATGAAAACTCCAATAATGCACTTCTGACACTAAATATCCTCACAGTTTTCTTATCAAGATAGATGAGGCAGATCAACTGGTCCTATTGATTCAGTCAAAAGGATCACTTTCATCACCCTCCCCCATCTGTTCATAGTCCTATTACAAATGCTTTAGCTACATATGATGCTGAGCTAAATAATGAATTCTTTTTTTCTGTGATCATCAAATGTCCCAAATTTGCTCTGCATCCATGAGGGTTCCTCAGTGGCTTAGTTGACCATGGCTGACTTGGCCAGCTTGTCCAGACTGTGCAATTGGCTCCTGGGCTCAGAGCAATTATTTGCTGCCTACTTCCCTCTCCTCCCTCACCCTAGCTGGAGGGTGATTGCTCTGCTAATTTCCCAGGCCCCACAAAACATATTTGCCTCCACGCAGTTGCTTCTATCATTAGTGATCATTTACTAAATTTCAGCAGTGTGCCGGCTGCTGTGTGAGGCATATTTAGAACATAGTCCCTGTGTGGCAGACAGAATGATAAAATGCCTCAAAAGACCCAAGAACAGGGGTCAGAATAGAAAATTCCTTCTCTCACCCATTTGTCTTTTGGGTTTCACAGAAAACTTAGGGCTTATGGAAATGATAGTACTGCCTCTGTTGGAGTTTGGAGGATATGGCATGCATGGAGAAATTAAGCTGAGACAAAAGTGGAATGGGAGGATTAGTTAAGGTCCATCTTTGGTGAATCTTGGCATAAGATTTCCCAATGACCTCTTCGGGTTTTAGATTTGACCCTGTTTTAATGAATGTGAGGTCTGCTAAAAAACATTCAATCAGATTTTGATGAATTATGCATACAACAAGCATATGCTTCAGCAATGCTTAAAGGCTGCAATAGGCTTCTCACTTGTGATGTTTCTTGAGTAGCTAAATGCCAGCTGAAAGCCCTCCACTGCATCTGAAACTTTTTTACTATGGACCATGAAAAAATATTTTAAACTTTGTTTCAAATATTTTTAGTGAGATGTTCAGCCATGACTGGCTAAGAGGTACTGTGCCAAAGTTCATAGAATTTTTTCTTAAAATATTGAATTTTTACATACAAATATCAAGTTTAAAATGGGGCCTTCCCCCCTTCCAACTTTTATTGAGGGCATTTAGGGTGGGAAAGGGACAAAATTAGAAACCAAGAGCTACAATGTAAGTTCGGCTATAATAAAAAAGTTTCTGAATTTGTACCTGTACTACCATGGAAACCTGCAAATGAGATTAATCAGTGTTAAATATCTCAAAAGAAATTTGTAGCCACAGTAGGAAGTATAAAGTTAAAATAGAAGTTTATTCTACAAGCTCAGTGAAAAAAATTGGTCTGTTTTCTCAATATATCCTTTGACTACAGGGAATCAATCAAACAATATAATGTATCTTTTTATTTGTTTCAGAAACCCCTGGAGTGACTGAAAGAAAATAGAACACATAAAATAAGCATACTATTGAAAAAGGAAATGCTGTCAAATCCAAATGCCCCAGCTCCTCCAAAAAGTATGGTTTTCTATTTAGAAGGAAAACATTTTGTATGTAGGTTTAATTAGAATCTTTAAATTCACATTAGTGTGCTAATGGTAAGATGCTAACATATGAGCCCCTCTATTTGAGGTTGATTCATTGCTGTCTGCATTCATCTTGCTCTAAAAAGATGCTACCAATAAGTACCATTTCAATGAACTTAGAGTAAACAAGCTTTTCTACCACCATGAACAGTTGTTCCCTGAAGGAGGCCATGCTAGTGTTCCAACTTTGCTCCTGCATACAGCTCTGCATTTGTCGCTCTGGTAATGAAGAATGTCCATACCAATTTTGCAGAATCATTCCTGAAGTCAGTACTGCACCTGCTAACAAACACCAGAAAGGAGGGGTTGTTTGTCTTTTTTCTTTTCTTTCAGTGATTGTTAATCCAAAAGCCTTCTTCCTACAGAGGCACACATAAGGTTGGTTGCAAGTGCTGAATAATTCAAAAAATGAAGTAATGTTCGCTCTGCAGCCTTGTGCCTGCCTTAGGACAAGCCTCAGGTGTCAAGCTGTTGTACACTACAGATACTAAATTAGCACCAATGGGTTTTCTTTAACTAGATAAAAGCTCTATAAAGCCACCAGTGCCTAGGAACGGCTAACTCTGTAAAAAGGCTTTTATGGTCTCTACGAAAAACTAGATTTTAGATTCATATTATGAGATGTCTCTCTTTAATAAAATCAATCCTTTATCTGAGAAATGTATTTTCAGTTCTCAGTTTCCTTGCTTTATCTTTCTTAGGTGCATGAAAACAAATATCCTTTGGAAACTGATGGTGTCAAAACCCTTGTCGCATACAATTCTCTGGGCTGTTCGAGGTCCACTCTCTTCCCAAAGCCTAACCAGTTAGCAGCTCTTGGCTAAATGCTCAAAGCAGGGAGAGAAAGAACAGTGCTTGCTCAAATCCCTTGAGTATCACTTTGAAAATCTATGCCTGTGTGTTTATGGTTCTCATTAAGGGTCTGCGCTATTAAGCGCCTTTCCCGTCACACATATGCTTTGTTAGACAAAGCAGGGTGCAGGCAGTGCCCAAAACAAATTTAATCTCTTCTGAACTGCTGATCCCAGCAAGGCACGACATGACACAACTGTCTGAATCACTGCAGAGCAAGGCACATAATACGTTGTGTGGCAATTACTATGCAGACATTGGAATCTTTTTCCTTTCTTTTTGTTAAAGATCTTGCTGTCATTTGCTGCAAGGATTCTCAAAATCTGGCTGTAAGCTTTCCTTTGGCTGAGAGCAGTGGTAAGGGAAACTACATTTCATGTTACCTTGCCCTTCTCTGGGCTTCTGCTCAAATGTGTAATTAGCAGGGACAGTTCTTGTCATCTGCAGTGGCTTTGTGCTAGGAGAGGCAGAACCATGATTTCACCTGAATCCCAATTGCCACTCAGCCACCCACAGAGCCATTTGGGACTGGTGTATGCCTGGGGCCAGAGTTAAAGCAGTCCCTCCCTGATTTACTGTCCCTTACTGGACAAACAACAGTAATTAAACAGTAATTAAAATAACATTGCTGAAATTAGAAAAGAGTTTTCATATTTTTATGTCTGCCCAGAATCTGCATCTGAAGCAGCATTAGTTTTAGCCCATGCTCTAAAAAACAAATATCCCTGCCCCATCACCTTCCCCTCCATCTTCCATCAAGAAACTCCTAACCAAGTGTCCACACCTGAAACCTGGGAATGTCCTTTTTAAACCTTGTGACAATACTCTTGGGCAAATCCTGTTGCCTCAACAGACTTTAAGTGGACTTTAAGCTAGAACCCAGGAAAGGACTGAGTATGAGGCCAGTAGACTGTGCAGTGGCACTGCATGGGCTGTCCTCCACAGGATGACCTTCCCTTGGGATCATACTTGTGAGAGGGGATGTAAAATATCTGTCTGTAGTTAAGTGTAATGTCACAGCTTTCAGTTATAGCTCAGATTTCTTACAGCAAATAAATTCTTTAAGAAAAAATTCCTCATCATGGGAAAGTTGTTTTAAGTGACTTATTCTCTGGGGGCAATAAAATAAGAGCTTCTTGGGAAGCAAACCACAAGGAAAAAGGGGATAAATCCAGTAATTAAATTGAAAATTATTATTTCTATTTATTTAGGTACTTACACAAAAATCTCAATGCAGTTTATCTACAAATTGACCCTTTAAAATTTATGTCAGATAGGTAAATATACTTATTCCTATATAATTAATAATTAAATTGAGAGACAACCTGCTTCACTCTTTTGCCCAGGTAAGTCAGTGTCAAAGACAAGAAGTAGAATGTGCAATTCTTACTTTACAGATTAGAAAAAAAAAAAAGGCTAATGGAAATATGAATACATTCCTTTCGCCAGCACACTGTACTTGAGGAAGGATACCTCAAAGCGTCTCTAAGGTGTCTGGCATTACACCTCTGGGCTCCTTTGTACAGCTGTGGGGTAAGAAAAAAAATCTCCCAAGATTCAGACCGCAAAAAAGAGGAATACTTCATACCCAGCTCTCAGAATATATAAAACTGTCTCACCAACCTGTTTTTTTAAGGTAATCGCTGGTTGTTAGCTCACTTGTTAAGCTGCACATAACCTAAAGGGCACTCTAATAAATTACTTTCAGCATGTTTTTCTCTCCTGCCCTGCTCACAGGGATCCTCAGCCAGAAGAAGCTGCCACACAAGCCTTATGCTGCCCTTTTCAAGCTACAAAACTGTCCTGCCAAAACCTGGGCAGGGGAGGTGTAGCACACAAGGGATATATAAAATTCCTGAACTCAAGAGCTGATAAATATGGACAGTAAGGTAAAACATTCTGTAGGATTTCAAGACTGCCATTACACCTTTGTCTTCTTGTCTTTCTTCTTCCCTTCTTCTCCAGTGATTGTGTTGTTTAACCATTTCCCTCACCTCTTCTGTCTTGTGCCTGTGCTTTGCCTCACAGAAGCATTGTCAAAGTGGTCTGGAAATGCAGACAAACTATTATACAAATCGAAGTCTGTCCAGTTTCTGATAACACCAAAACTAATTTATTTTTTGTTTATACTCCACTACCTTTGACAAAGCTTCCTCTAGAGATTTATATCTCCATCCTTACTGCCTTCCAACTGTTTGTCATTTTTTTTGTTTTGCAACTGACAAAAGGAAAAAAATATCTGACATCAACCTTGGAGGAGGTACTGAGTACAGAAGTTTTTTTTTCAGACGTGATAAAATCTTGCCTAAAACCATGTCCAACCTTTTCAGCAGAAAGTCCAGATGGCTTTGCAGCCTGTACAACAGACTTTATTCACTGATGCTTCTCTAAGTGTCAGCAGGGTGTTGTCTTCCAGAACTAGCAAATGTGCAGTGAAAGGCAACTCTGAGGGGAGAAATAAACACAAACAAAAAAACCCCCCCTCACTTAAACACCCCTGCCTTCCCCAAAAATCAAACTAATCTGAGAATTTCTACACACATCTGTTTGAAAATTCCCTCTAGGAGGAAAAAGGCTTTGCAAACAACTGGGGGTGAAAGGGATGGGGTTGAGGTCCAGGCAGCTCCAAGGTGAGCAGTGATTTACACACTCACTGCTGCTCTCAGTTGCCTTTGTCTGCATTGCAAATATCTCAGCTACAGGATCAGGACCCTTCCCAAGTCTGTCTATAGGCTTCAAGCTGCAGCACTTCATTTCACTAGGGTCAAATTAGCACAAAGAAGCATTTATGAGTCTGACAGAAAGGCAGGGATGGGTGTGGGTGAAGGCTCAGGGATTTCAGATGAGTTTCTGCCCCTGTGCCTAGATCCCCTGCAGCCTGATGATACCAGGCTTGGCATCAGCCCCTGCCTCAGTTTCCAGCCTGTAAAACGGGAACACTTTGGGAGAGTCTTACATCTGGCTTCTCTGACATAGGTGGGGGTCAAAATACTGTTTTACTTCAATTTGTCGCTGAGCTCTGTCCTGCCCATCTCTGCACTCTGCATAACACCTATCTTTAGATCTAGACAATATGGGAAGATGAATGCAAAAACAGCTCTGCTATGGCCAGCACTGGCCCTGTGGCCTTGTCAAGCCCTGATAGCAGCTGGATCCTGCACTCATCATCTCGAGCATGGACGGTGTCTGCCTGATTTACACATGGAGAAAAACTGCCCATTCTTGGTACCACTTCTGAGTCCTCCAAGGGAATCAGGCAGAATAAAAGCTCCAACCAATATAAAGCTCATGCAGCTGTTGTCATTTTAACCATCACCTGTGTGATACTGGTGGCAGTGGTTAACACTGCAGCTACTTCATTAGTGTTCCCGATTCTGTTTGAACTGTGTAGCCTTGGGGTTGGCAGCAATCTTGCTCCATGTCTGTGCAGAGTTTATCCCAACATGGGCATGTTCCAGGACCAATCTACCTCGGTATGACTGCAACGCAAATAATAAGTGATAGCAACAGTGGGGAAATTCTCAGAAGAAAAGAGAAAAAAAAATTGGGGAAAAAAAAGGAAAAAAAAAAGGAAAAAAAAAAAAAGAAAGAAACCTGGTGCACAAAAACCCCTACCAGCATGTCTCTAGTTTTGTTTCTTGTTGACACACTATTCTCTTTTTGAGCTGACAGCTGTGGTCCAGCCTTTGTCAGGTAATTAATCTGGGTAGTTCATTTTCACAGGTGAGTAGCAGGTTGGCACAATCTCCTCTAGCAGTGGTTTGTGTTTTTGTTTTTTTTTTTTTTTCTCTTTTCAGCGCAGCATAGGTGTGAAAGCGTGCGTGTATCTGTGTGTGTATATGGCACAAAACACACTCCCAGACCTGGCTAGTCATTTGCTCCTTCCTTGCTACAGACTTATACACTGCTGGCATAACTCCTGTGCTTTGCAGGGTAAATGGAAGGAAACCTTGGACAGGAATTTAAAAGCATCAGACTTGCTCTCATTGATTACAACTGACAAAACATTAAAAACCCTGAGTTCCTTTGCCAAGCTTGAGCACCGCTGGTCTGACTCACACAAGAACTTCTGTGTCTGTTTGGAAATGTAACTGATTAAAAATAAGAAAGAGACCATGAGAGACAGAAAGAAAAGCCATCATATCTCTTGGTGGGGAAATGGGAGGTGACCTACTGCATTTTAACATTTAGTTAGTTGTAAAGTAATGCAGTAATAATAGTATTTTGCCCATACAGCAGTGAGCTAAAATGAGCACATTTTCTTTTTT
>JAWWLV010000088.1:10209036-10239747 GCA_035041135.1 Platyrinchus mystaceus
TTAGTTGTAAAGTAATGCAGTAATAATAGTATTTTGCCCATACAGCAGTGAGCTAAAATGAGCACATTTTCTTTTTTGAATGCAGACAGTGCATTGCAAGGTCACTGAGCTGGGAAACGTGATTCTATGGGTCTAGTGCCAAAGTATCCTTTCACTGAAGCCATACGCCTTCAAGCCATCCCTGAGCTTCACAGTGCCACTTTCCCTGTTTGATGGTTTCTTGCCACTTCCACATTGTGCCCCAAAATATCTATTTTGACAAATGGTTGTGTAATGCATGGCTGGGCAACACAATTGTACCTCAGTGCCTCTGTCCCCCTCAGCCAACATAGGCTTTCTTTATTTCTTCTTCCTTATATTCCTTCTCCCTTAGATTTCTTCCTTCTTCTTATAATCCAGTATGTTCTTAAAACCTAACCTGCATATTAGTCCGTTTTAGCTGCATCCTGGGGTACTGCACCCCTCTGTTTCCAGGGGCAATCAAGGGATGGTTCAATTCAGATTGTGCTGTGAAAGGATGCAATTTCTGTCAGACATTTTTGTCTCTTTGATTAGTAATACAAACAGCTGGGTGAACTGTAACATGTCTCTGTCAAGGATAACAAGCTTTAGTCCCAAGGGGCAGAGTGTCCTGACGGATAGCAGTACAGTGGTCCCTAGACAGTTGGCTATGCTGGGAGGGGCTTGTTAGGAGAGCGAATTTAGGAAACTGAGCACTCTTCACCTTTTCTTGAATGTTTGGGGTAGTTATTTCTAGGTGAACATTCCAGAGGCCACCCTCATTTCCAGTGGTCAGCCCACAGACTCATGCAAGACCCCTGAGCAATGGCCATATTTTGGTCATCTGTTCCCATAACAATATTTCTCCCCCTGACTGTATGGAGAGCCCTGATCTACTGGCTCAGCAGTAGATTAAATTGCTTGTCTACCCCTTCAGTTTGAGTGCTCTAGTAATAGAGAATAGGTACCAGTAGTAAGAGATCAGAATGAAGTTATTTTCTTTATACCAGAAAATGGTATAAAATCCCCTCACCTAAACCCCATTTTGTTCTACATTCATCATGTTGCCATGCTTTTGTAGTGAAATGTTCGCAACCTATTGAAATGTCCTAGATATTAATTTTCATTGCCAATAACAGGAGCCCTGTCCACTTAACACTGCCCTTGGAACACAGTAAAAATATGTTTCAGCAGCTAATGAAATTATCACAGACCCTGTGACCTGAAAAACAAACAGAATAAGAAAGGCTTACCCTTGCTGGCTAAAATGATGTGGTGCAGCTGTATTTTGTCACTTACTTTATATATATATATATATATATGCATATGTCAGGCCAAATTGTAGATTGCCATTTTATATATATTAAGGTGGTTAAGGAGGCTTTTTACAGATGACATTTTCACCACATCTCAGCAACTGTTTTGCTAAAATCTATGCCATGTATCATGTATTTTATGATTTCTTTAGCACATATAGGATTTAACTGTTGGCAGACTAACACTTACCAGCTTCTAACAGGGATGTTACCATTTTTTTTTTTCTGTCCAAACTTTCACATCTCAGTCTTTACTATTTGTATTTTGTCCTTAATATTTCGTCCAGCTAGAACTAAAAAAACCCACAGAACAAACTCTAATCGAAGAAAAACATGTTTTCAAGGCAAGGATGATGACAAATCTCTCATGGTACAAAACTGGGAGACACTTGAAGGAAATCATTGTAATTTCAAAATGCATTCTCATACCACAGAAAAGGGCAAAACCTGAGCTTCTCTGTTTTTTTTAAGTACCAAACTTATATAGGTAGATGGTTGGAGGCCTTTGAAGAGCTCATTCTCCTTGCAGGCCCAAACTAGATGTAAGGTTTTCTGTCCTTTTATGTTGTGTGATGCCAAGTACATTAGGCATCCAATGCTTTTTGGTACAGACATGACAGACCTGGACAGAAGCTGAGACCATTTTGTTGAAACAGCTCTGAAATCTCTCTACCTCAGGTCCTCTACCTGCATTTATCTGCCCGTAGTATCCCAAAGATCACCTCTCTCAGGGGCTCAAAAAGTACATCCCTAGGGCAAAACAAAGCATTGAGATTGAAGTGTTGGCAACATGGGACTGCTCATCTGCACCAAAGAGACAAAATGATGATTTATTTCCTTTGCAGGTGAAATTCAGCTATAAAACCAGTAATACAACATGTTCAACACCAATGGGAGACGACACCCCAATCCCATTCTTCTATCTCTGTTCCCCTGTATAAATAAATGGGCTATGGTGCTAATTTTGCCTTCTTGGTTGCCCTGCCAGGAAGGCAGGGGGCTGCATGGGCTGTCACATGTTACAGGAAGGAGGACAACTACTTTCCACCAAATAGCTCCAGCAGCAGCCACTTGCTTTGTATACTGTCTGATAGAAAATCATCAGCCATGAGCTCGCCAGGGAGTTCCACAACTGTCCTACCAGAAACACAGCAGAAATCAACTTGTCCATTACTGGTCAGAGGCGGCTCCTCAGTAACATTACTTGGGCATGAACCTCCATTACAGCCAGGAACACCAGTGCCATTAAGGACTACTTGTTTTAGGGAGAAAATGGCCTTCTTGGGCTTATGGAGACCATGGGCTGGTTCTGGTCCTGGTTCAGGGCCTACAAAGAGTGGAATGCTTTTGCAGCTTGAAGCAGCTTCACAGGTATATATGGAAGTGTTTCAAGGCCAGGTTGGATAGAGCTCTGAGCAACCTGGACCAGTGGGTGGCATTCCTGCCCATGGTGGGGGGGTTGAAACTAAATGATCCTTAAGGTCTCTTCCAACCAAAACTGTTCTGTGAATCTACAATTCTACATAATGCAGAATAAGGGAGAAGGAGCCCTCTTAGCTTGTGAAATTGTTTTATTCCCTGGAAAATGCAGGATCCAAGAACATTCATACCATAAAACTTTCTAAAAATCTCTTAAGAGATTAGCAAAGTCAAGAAACACAATGCAACCTACATTGAGAATTTTGGTTTAGAAACACAGCTCAAAAGGCATGGACTAGCATAAAATGAAGAAGAAATAAATAATTATTAACAACTTGTGCATGTTCATGCCAAGACTGGCAAAGGAACTGCAGCTGCTGAGGTCCTCAGTGAGTAAGAATAGGGTGAGCTACCTTCATTTTCATGTGGCAAGCCTAATTGTACATGGCTGTGACTGCCATCCAATATACTTTAATTTTAGTGCTGAAGCACTTCTAGAACCAACTTCTAAATCCACTATAAACAATAATTTCAGAAAAGTGGTGGGTTTTTTTCCCTTCTCTCCCCCTCCCCAGACCCTTCCTGACAGACTGTAGTTGTGTTACATATGGTAAGAATTCAGAATCTGGGCCAAAGTTTGGAAAAATCCATGAAACTTCTACCTTTGCTTAAGCAGGCTTTGGTTTGGACTTCCTGTGTTTTTAAAAGTGGAACATTTCTGCTATTTTATTAATTCAGCTTTTTATGCAAAGCTTTTTAAAAAAATTTGCATGTGCATTTAATTTCAGTCTACAGCTAGAGAAATTTGGAATAGCTAATGGCTATCAGTGATGCCTACCAACACATTTTTTCGGGCCAACTGGCATTGATGAATACCTGTAGCATGTCTTTTGCTAACTAGTATTATTTCTGAAAATCTCAATGACTAAAAACCAGTCACTCAGAACTTACTGCAGGGGATTGCAAATAGCAGCTCTCAATTACAGATTGCAGACAGACTATAAACCACCATATGAAACAAGGGATGGGATATTGAAACAGGCTCACTCAAGAAGAAAAAACTTCACAAATGTCTCTTGAAAAAAAGGAAGTGGAGTCGACAGCCGATAGTCCTTATCCCTTGTCTTTAATTCCAGATTTCTCCATTCTTTCTCAAGAACTACTTGCTTGTTCATCATATTTTCTTCCTCTTCAGCTTTTCACAGTTTCTTCTGAATAACACTGATGCTTTTTACAAAGGTTTTTCTTGTTATGCTGCGCTAGCTTCTTCCCCTTGTACCCTCCAGATGGACCTTTTCATTTCTTTTTTCTTCTGCTACCATTTCTAGTCTGCTTGGTGTAGAGAACAATCCTGAGCTTTACAGGTACCTGGCATAAGGGCATGAGAAGGGAAGACTATGGTGCTGGATCCAGGTTGTACAATCTAGATTTGGACTTGCCACACATCGAGCCAAGGATGATACCCAGTGCATACACTGGAAAATGTGATCATCCCTGCCACCAGCCACGAGACATTTGCAAACAGATTAATGTTGTGGGTATTGTGGGCCCTCACAGGAGGACTGTCCATTAGCAAGATGAATACAAGCCCTGGCTTTGGATCAGGTACTGAATGAGGAGGGACAGCACATAACAGGAAATAAGCTAATTTCCTTCAATGACATTTCAGCTTTACCCCAGTTTCAGAGCCTACCCAGACTTCCTCACCACCACCCACTGGTGGAATAAGAGAGCAGAAAAATAGACCAGCAGCAGTAAAGTCCCTGTGTCTTTTCTCTTTTCATGCTAGAGAAAGCTAGCTAGAAACTAGGAAATCACTGCTCTGTATTTAACAAAAATTGCAAAATTCTGTCCTAGAAACTTCCTATCATGTTTTTTTTGGGACACAAGGAAGAACTTTCAATCATATCTAAAGATTAATAAGAATGAAAAGTCATGAAGTCCTAGATAAGTGATGTACACGTGGGTTAAATAGGTGGATGGATGTAAAGGTGCTTTTTTTGGTGAGAAATGCTGCAAAAAAAGCCAAGCATCTAAGACTACACCACTTTACAGATTTTACTGCAAGTGTTTTTAGCTTACTAAGACCCTGTTTCTACTCTACTTGGAGTGCTTAGTTGAGCAGCATGAGGGACTACTGTACCAACTCCAAACTGAATAAAGATACTCAGAACCCCAGCATGGACATACTAATTGCACAGGCAAGCAAGTGCACATGTGCCGAATAACAGAAGTTTGGCACCGGCTGGGAAATGGCCCTGCTCTGCTGCACAGATTCTCTTGGATCTGTAGGCACATCCCTACCCCTTCCTGCAGATCTGGGCACGGACCACGGCTGGGTGAGCACAAAGCATCCCGTGTGTCACTGCTGCCAGGGCCAGTGTTTCCTATGCCTCCCAGCAAGCCATACATCATCAAATATTGATACGGTTCCAGTAGACTGCCACTCCTGACATTTGATATATAGCTTTAGGTGCTCTTGCTTTAATTCTAAGGAGTCAATGAGGGATCAGAGGAAATGTCGTATTTATCCTGTGCGGGGTGCAGTGTGACACGTTGTGAACCATGGAGGGAGAAACTACCGGACTGCCAAATTCCCACTGGCTCTTTCCTTGGTGTCGCCCAGTTAAGAGGACAAAGGCCAGGCTTTTAGTCAGCAAATGAATACTGCAGCCTGCTCTCCAACATTTCAAATATTTATCGTGTTAAATATCAACTTGGGGAATATTGCGTTCGTTTAAGCTTTTCACGTTCCAATGATTTTTTATTATTTCCATCGACAAAAAATAAATGAAGAAAATATTTCAGACTATACATGAAAGCATGTAAAAATCAGTAACTGGATTTTAAAAGATCTAGAATGTCTTGAATACATTCATTTTTCAAACATTTTTCTCTGATCTTTAAATAGCTTTTCTTGGAGCATAACATTATTTTGAAAAGTCAAATACAGAGCATTAAGGGTATAATTACCATTTTAATTATAACTCAATCATCCTATCTACTTTGCATAGAAATTACAGCTTTTATGTCAGGATTTTGGGTACTCACAAACATTCATGAGTAATTAATGCTAGAGAATTTCACTGTATATGAACTTTACTTTGTAACACTTATTTCAACTGTGTTTCATTCAAAATGTATAAATATATTGAGTTTTATATTCATGATTTTCAAGCAAAAAGTATTTCTCCATAAATATCTGTAAAACTAAGACAAAAAAATCAAGACTTTACAATCTTGAAAACCAAATGTATTTCCCTCCCTCTTCAAATGTGATCCATTCATGTAAATACGGCCAGATGAAATTCAAGTGACAGTGATGAAAAGATTCCCACTAATCACTCGCTGACCAGACTCATGGAGCATTTATAATAATTTTGTAAATATTTCTGGAAGTTATTTAAAATGAAAAATTTTATCTCCAGACAGCTATAGCATCTATTTTTTCTGTTTGAGATTATATTAAAAAAATCTGTTTTAAAAGATTTATTTTAGAAAATGAGTTTACCTCACAAGTTTGCATTGCATCCCTCTGCACTTACAAGCATAAGCATGGGTGGGTGTGTGCATGTGAAATTCAGCAAAATCAATTACAACAAAGCTGCTTTTCATATGGTTAACACCATGAGATTAGATTTAAGGCATTTCTCCCTGTCAGTGTTGAAAGAGAAAAGAAAATATTTCATGGATATGAGGTAATAAAATGATCCTCCATTTACAAATGGGCCTTGTTTCTTACTTTACTGACTTTTTGTTCATTCCACACATCACAAAAGACTATTCTGTGCATTTCTATCATGCTTCACATGTTGTGTTTTGCAGTGCGCTGGACTGGTAGATGCCTTTTTTTCTTTCCTTTAAAAGCACGATAAAGCCACAGAAATTTTACAGACTTCTGTGAGACTACCTCACAGACATGTCCCTCTGTCTTTGTTTGGACATTAATGCTATCATGACTCTCTCTGTGCTCATTTATCATTTTTTTGGCTCAAGTATTTTTTGGGAGAAAAAGGATTATTCTCCTGACAACAAAGCTCTGGCTCGAGCTGCAGTGCTTCACCCCCCAGAAGTAGCTGTCTTTGTGTGCTGCAGTGGCTCTTCTGCTCATGGAATTGCTTTTGCCTTCAGTGAAAGCCTTGCATGAAAGCCCAGGCCAAATCAAACCCGTCATCTGGGAAGTGCTGCGGGATCTGGAGGAAAGATTCATGATGCTTATTATCAGCTGGCACTTAAGACAGATGTCTTACACTCTCAGTTGTAGAGCTACAAGTAGGTTACACCTGAAATGCATGTGATTAAAGCATTTATGCCAAGTCACATTGTGCAATCTGCATATATATGTGCAAATAGCTTGAACTTTTTTGATGGATGAATGAAAAATATTTTATTATGCCCATCAACAGCATAAAGTGAAGGTGAATAGATTTTACACTTGGACTGCTCCATGTTCTTGACAGTTTTGCAAACAGCCCTCTCAATCTCTCTATGTCCCTAATCTTTCCCAGATAAAACTAGAATCCAGATGCAATTTTCATACTGGTATCTCAAAATAAAATAAAAAGGGAGAGGATGTGAAATGGGAGGCAGAAACCAGATTTTATCAGAATCAGTCAGCTGGCCTGACTTGTGTTGACCTGTGCCTCATGTAGTCACTTACCCCAGGGCTAGAGAATTTCTAACTGCCCTGTGCCAGGGAAGAATTCAGAAATGTCTAAACCCATTGATTTTCTATCGACTTGAGTCTTGTCCACGCAGGAAACTTGCACCTGCTGAATTTAAATCAGATGTTAATCTCTGTGTGAAGCTAAACTAGTGTAAGCCCATGTGAGGCTGTGTTATTGTCATGTACTTACAAACCGGCAGGGAGACAGGAATGGAAGCTCTTTCCTGCCTCTCTGTCTCATTTTTAAGCAAGAGTCAATCCTAATTTCACCTTCAGGCTCAGGAAAGCAGAAGTTGGGCTGACAAGGCTCAGTTAGCCCAGGGGATGAATCCAGCTATGCTGCTGGACAGGTTGCTGTGTGTTTGAGCACTAATGTGATGAGTGAAGCAGAGCCCAATGCCCAGTTGAAGCTCCCCCACTACACAGGGAGTGGGCACCCTCCAGGCACAAAACTGCTTTCTGTCCCATTCCTGTTCCTGCATACTGATGCTGCTGATCCAGCCCATTACGGGCAATAGGAACAAGCCCTAAGTCCAGATGGTTTACACCGTGCAGCACAGCCTTAGCTAGGGCATTCCATTCAGTTAGAAACAGGGATGGACTTAGTCAGGGTCCTGGCAGAGCCTGTCCAACATATATCACTGTCCTGACAGGAAAAGGCTGGGTTGGAGTCTGATTTATCTGGTGGTTGTGGAAGGATCCTGTTCCTGCTGAGGAGCTGACTGCTGCCACGTCTGTAGCCAGGGCCCTACGTGCAGCCCACCATGGCACCACACAGCCAGGACCTCCTGGACATGACGAGCCAGGAGGAACTGCATTCCCACTCAACTGTACGTAGTGCCAAATAGCTGCCTGAGCAAATGGTGGGCTCTGTGTTGGAAATATGCTTAAAAGCACATTTTTTCTCCCTGGAGCTACATTGTGTGGGCCATAATGGGAGATGGAGTGATGGTCAGGCCTCCTCTACCAGAGCCAGTCATGCCAGCTGAAGACAGGCTGTTCCCAGCAGCTCCTTAGCAGTGCCCAGCTCTGCTGGCAGCAGGATCCAGTCCTTGTCCCAAAGCACAGGCTTTATTCACGTCTACTGTGGGCACTAGTCTAACCCTTCATCTCCTGTGGGTTTCAGTGCACTCTGCTGTGTGTCTCAGCAGGAACAAGCTGTGTTTTATTTTTTTCCTCTTTGAGTGGACACTGTTTTGTTAATCTATTTTGTCAGTACTGGGTTTAAAATAGGTAGATCTGCTCATCTGCATTATAGATCTGCTGCTGATCTCCTAATGAAACAAAACACCTTGCAGTTGGCCTTTGGAGTACCAGGGATACCTGCGTTTTTGTATTGCATTTGAATATTCAGGTACTGTGAAAAAATAGGCACTTTTCTAAATAAATTAAGCTGTTCATCTGAATGGGTTGATTCTAATCATTCAGAGTTATAGTACTTTTCCATTAAATGTTAGCAAAATCTCAACTTCCTGAGATCTAGGTTCTTTACTGCAGGAATGAAAGAGTAATACTAGAAAGCATCTGAAATAATTAATATTTATTTTTATGTGCCTCTCCTGTAAATTTTAAAAGGGCTGGGCTCAGCCCTCAAAGTACATTAAAAAAAATATTTTCTCCCAAACAAGCCTGGACTGAAAATGATCCCTCATCTCAAAACTCATGTAGGAAACAGGATTTATAGTGAAAATACTAGGTCAGCATAAACCATAATCGTACTGTAATGATGGTGAGGACTGGATTGGTTATTTCAGTTTGTTTCCTATAGAAAAAAAAAAGAAAAAAAAAGAGGCATATATCCTTACCTAAAGAAAAATGACTGCAGAACAAGCAATAATTCTTACATTCTGTTTTGGTAATACCTTCAATTTAACAACTGTCTGTGAGAAGGAGTTTTTCACAATGAGTTATTTAGTCACTATGCCATCTAGGGTATAACTGTCATTCTGAAGGGAACATCCATGCTATGATTTGCTGTCAGTCCGTTGTACACTGTAAGTCCATTCATTTTTTTCCTTAACAGGTGAAGATAATGATGAGATACACAGTAAAAGATAGATGATAAAAACAATTCTTTAAGAAAAAAAAAAAAAAGACACAAGGGGTTTGGCAGGAAAATATGATAAAATGTTCCATTCTTCCTTTTAAAGTACTATAATAAAACATGTCTGAGGTGAAGTACAGATAACAAAATAGCAGAGCATGGGTCTGCAATCCCAGCACGATATCGCATAAAGAGCAGTCATGAAGCATTCCTATCACAGTTGCTTGTCACACATTATTAATAAGAGTGTTTAGGACTATTGAATAATTGTGCTAAAGTGACATGATCAACTTTCAAAAAAGGTGCTATATTTGTATCAGTTGTATTTGACTTGACAGAATTAACAATAATATTAAACCCAAAGATTTTAAAGTCAGAAGGAGCTGTTTTGATCTCCTCAGCCAATTTCCAGCACAACACTGGCCATGGAAGTGTTGTAATGGTTTTTCCTGAAATTAGCTCAATAATTTGCTGCTCAGAGGAAAATCAAATCGAAATTACCCTGCTCATGGTAAGTGATAGAGGTTCCTGAAGACTAGAGGAGAGCAAATCTCACTCCTATCTTCAAGAAGTACAAGAAGGAAGAACCTAGGAATCACTGGCCTGACAGTCTCACCTCCACCCCTGGGAAGGTGGTAGACAAAATTCTCCTCAAAAGTGTTTTCAAACAGGAAGGGCAAGGAGATAACTATGCATATATTTATGAAGTGGAAATTGTACTTGAGCAACACTTACAGCCTTCTATAACGAAGTGGCTGGCTTGGTGGATGAGGGGAGAGTAGTGGATGTTTACCTTGGCTTTAGTAAAGCCTTTTAACACCATCTCCCATAGCAGCATAATGCACAAGCTGACCAAGCATGGGTTAGAAAAGTGGACAATGAGGTGGATTGAAAACTGGCTGAAAGGCTGGGACCAGAGGGGTATGAACAGTGTCAGAAAGTCCACTTGTAGGCATGTCACTAATGGTGTATCCCAGGGTCAACACTAGGTTCAATACTATTAACCTCTTCATAAATGATCTGGATGATGGGGCAGAGTGTACACTCAGCAAGTTTGCCATGATGCAACGCTGGGAGGAGTGGCTGATACGTCAGAGGGTCATGCTGCCATCTAGAGGGACCTCAACAGGCCGGAGAAATGGGTTGACAAGGACCTTACGAAGTTCAACAAGGAGATATGTGAAGTCCTGCATTGGGGGAGCAACAACCCCAGGCACTCAGATGGGCTGGGGGCTGACCTGCTGGAAAGCAGATTTGCTGAGAAGGACCTTGGGGTCCTGGTGGACAACAAGGTGACTGTGAGCCAGCAATGTGACTTCATGGAAAAGAAGGCAAACAGCCTCCTGAGCTGCATTAGAAAGAGCATTGCTCACCACTGGTGAGGCCCATCTGGTTTGTTGGGTCCAGTGCTGGGTCCCCCAGAAAAATGGAGAGATGAACATATTGGACTGAGTCCAACAGATTAAGAGACTGGAGCATCTCATATGAAGAGCAGCTGCAAGAGGCGTATTGTTCATCCTGGAGAACAGAAGGCTTAGGGGATCTCATTAATATGTAGAAATACTTGATGAGAGGGAATGAAGACAAGGGAGCCAGACTCTTTTTGGTATTTCTCAATGACAGGACAAAGGCAATGGGTACAAATTAAAATGTTAAATCCAATCTGAATGCAAGAATATGTATTTTTTTGTTTTCTCTTCTTCTGTGAGGATGGTCAAACACTGGAACAGGCTGTGCAGAGAAGCTGTGGAGTTTGTTATCATACTCAAAACCACAACTGGATATGGGCCTGGACAGCCTGCTGTAGCTGATCCTGCTTGAGCAGGGGCTGGACTGGATGACTTCCAGAGATTCCTTCCAATCTCAAGTGTTCTGTGATTCCATTTATCAAAAACTTTAATGATCAGCTTCATAAGGAAGATGAACATGAGCCCGCATTGTGCCCGGGTGGCCAAGAAGGTCAATGGCATCCTGGCCTGTATTAGCAACAGTGTTTCCAGCAGTACTAGGGAAGGGATCCTTCCCCTGTACCCAGTGCTGGTGAGGCCCACCTGGAGTACTGTGCCCAGTTCTGGGCCCCTCAGTTCAGGAAGGAGATTGAGGTGCTGGAGCAGGGCCAGAGAAGAGCAATAAGGCTGGTGAAGGGACTTGAACACAAGTCCTGTGAGGAGATGCTGAGAGAGGTGGGGTTGTTTAGCCAGGAGTAGGCTCAGGGGAGACCTCATCACTCTCTACAATTCCCTGAAAGGAGGTTATAGCCAGGTGGGTGTTGGTCTCTTCTCCCAGGCAACCAGCAGTAGGACAAGAAGTCATGCTCTTAAGCTCTGTCAGGGGAGGTCTAGTTTGGATAGTAGGTAAAAATTTTTTACGGAGAGAGTAATCAGACATTGGAATGGGTTGCCCAGGAAGGTGGTGGATTCACTGTCCCTGGAGGTTTTTAAGATGAGATGGGATGTGGGACTTAATGCCATGGTCTAGTAGCCACAGTGGTATTGGATCAAGGGTTGGACTTGATGATCTTGGAGGTCTTTTCCAACCAAGTTGATTCTATGATTCTATGATTCTATGATTCTATAACATTTTCAACAAACTACAAAATTAGCAATCATATTTCTTTTTGTTTGTTTATTTTGTTTGTTTTTAATTTGAATCTGTCAACAGCAATCAGGGAGAGAAAGAAAGTTAAAATAGGTAAAACAGTCACAGGCTGTGTCACCAAGATGCAAGTGTTGTGTTTAGCACTACAGTCCGTTCTGTGCCTAGGTTTCCAGTTGACAATATCCCTTTAAACTAAAAAAGAAAACCTATCTGGTGACACAGTTACTTTTTGTCACTCTGTCTTTAGGCCACTCGGAGATATCTGCATTGACATTAAAAAGCCATTATAAGCAATTTAAACTCTGAATTGATCCTGACACAAACAGTCAGATCTTCCTCATGTGCCCTTTCAATAGTTCTCGATTCAAACTGAGAGGAAGCATCACCCTATAAACAGAGGAGATAATTATGCTTTATTGATTAGCCCCTCAAGGTATGAATGGAAACCAGGCAGCTATTTGAGAACAGCCATCAATGTGGTTTTCAAGTTGCAGTATCTCAGCATTTTCTTTTCCAAATATTCCCTAAAGGTGGTCTTCTAACATGGAACCTGTGCCCAACAAAATTTTGCCAATTTTGCTTCAATATAGGTTTGTAAATGGTGACTTTATATACTTCCCACAGTTGTGTCTCAGCGTTACTGTTATGGCTACCTTGGCAGGCAGCTCAGCCCCACACAGCTGCTCCCTTCCTTTTTCCCTCCCAGCTGGATGTGGAAGAAAATCAGAAGGGTAAAAGTGAGAAAGGACAATTCAAATGTCTATTATTAATGCCTAACTCTGTGTGTCTTCCCTTCCTCCTTCTTGCCCAAGCTGCTATTGCTAAGTATGATGTCACATGGTGTGGGATACCCCTTTGGTCAGTTGGGGACAGCTGTCCTGGCTGTATTCCCTTCCAACTTCTTGTGCGCCCCCAACCTTCTGGCTGGTGGGGTGGGGTGAGAAGCAGAGAATCCTTGATGCTGCATAAGTCGTGCTCAGCAACAGGTAAGACATAGTGTTTTATCAACACTGTTTTGTTCACAAATCCAAAACACAGCACCATATGAGCTGCTGTGAAAAAATTAAGTCCCTCCCAGCCAAAAGCAGACACCCACTCAGTTTTCTCCTAATACTGCATCATTAATTCATGATACATTGCTCATAACCCCTTAGAGGCATTGTGGACTGCCCCCTTTCTCTAGCCAACTGTAACCCCCTTTGCAGCTGACAAATGCAACGAATACTCCTGTTTAATCCAGTGTCAACTTTGATTGGCTTCAGTTTTGCTAAGTAAGGATTTTAGCACCCGCCCCATCTATCCTGTAACAAATCTACCACAGCAGATTCATCAACAGACTGAGGATATTTCCAGTTTACTGCCGAACCTCTAATCAACCATTTCATAACCTTCTGCTTTTTGCTAATTAAGCCCATCAGCAATCAGAATTAGGTATGTGAAAAAAAAAGGAGAATTCAACTGTTCTACATATGAGTTTATCTTACTGTTTGAGAGAAGGAGAAATTGCTTTGTTAGGATTACTGACAGTCCTTTGAACTGGCAACACACTGCACTGAAAAATAGTGAAATTATTCACAGCTGTTACTACAATAAATTTAAACTCAGATGATTTCTTTTGAGTTACCAACATATGTATAAATAAAACAAAAACTGCTCTCTTCTTGCCTGCTCCTTTGGCCCCACCAAGGAAACGCTGAGATGAGTGCTCTCATATTTTGCCCTTTCCAGTTTTGTCCCAGACCAGCAAAGGGTCTCATCCATAGGGAACCTGTCAGAAGATGCTTTCTGTGTTTTAGTAGGACTATGCCCCAGTAGTTACTGCAATGTCACCCACTCTTTTGTTCTGTTCAGTATAGAGCAAAAAGAGGTCCACAGATCTCATAAAAGAGAGGAATTTTCTATGTGAAAATAACGAATTATTACAGTGAAGTCCAGGTATACACTATAGAAATCTGCTTCCTTCTTGTATTGTGTATTCCTACATTGACAGCTAATTGATGCTGGAGTGCCCACATGTGCTACAGAAACAAGACTTCTGGATACACTGTACCACTCTACAGAAAGTATGAGATGTCCATGGCAGCCAGGAGACCCCAAGAGAATCTGCAGAGGCTTCATGTCTGTTGTGTTGTGCCTCTACTTTCCCATCGGCACCATGTTTGCAGCAAACACCAGTTCTTCTCTTCCAGCCTTGTCAGGGCTGGCACGGGAGGAGGGAACTGCCAAGACATGGCAGAAGGGAGTTTTGCACAAGTGCTGGGTATGTGTGTTCTGCCAGGTCTGGGTTGCTGTGGGCTCCTCTGCTTGGTACAGGTGCAGCTTGGCAGAGGTGACGAACCTGTGGCATCCTCAAAGTCTGGGTCAATGTTGTACTACCAGAAAAAGGATTCCTGCCTGATACTAAGATCTGAACCAGGTGCTCCACAAGTCTGTCAGATGCCCACATTTTTACATAACTCCCACCCCATCCTGAGGAATTTAATTTTAAGTTAAAAAACCCATCTGTGTCCCAAAGGGAACAGATTGAGATGCATCATATCAAAATCTGTTTCAGGTCACAGCCACAAAAATATCATGATTACACCAATTGGATTCATTGTGTAGGCTTTAATTAAGAAATAGTTTGATAACTTGCAGCTATAGGGAAGTACTTACTAAGCCCACGCCTCCTCTTACCCCCTCTGTGATTCTGTAGGCTCAAATAGTCATACATCAAAAAAAGAGGATGCACAGGCTCCCTGCATTAAGAAGAGAAGAAACAGGACCAAACGGAGACAGCAGAATGTCTCAGTGTGTCTTGCCAACATGCTGCCTGGCCCCCTCGCTGCTGCCTTGGGGGTAACTGCATTGTCCCCTGAGCAGGACTAGCTTGGGTCGCTCTTGTTTCTCCAAAGTCCCTTTTATACTGTGTAGAAGAATAAATGTTTTGAGATATCTGCTGCTATCATATATAGCAAGGATTGCTAGAAGCAGCAGAAAGCTGATCACAAAAATCTAATTTTGTTAGGAAAGCAGTCTGAAAACATCCACAGAAATCTCTTCCTCAGAAATATTCACATCACATAAATGGCTGCTATCATGAAGGGAGATAAAAGGATGGTCAAAGCTCTAGGACTGCTTCATTGGCCCTTCTAGGTTCTTCACTGCAGCAGCAGCAAAAATGCATTGAAAAACGTATGAAAATGTTTAGCCAATAGGTCCATACCCTACAGAACCACAGTTCCCATGTATTTCATTAAACTTAGGTAAAGAAGCCTTGCTTTGGACTTGCAGGGCAAATGGTCCCTCTGCAATTGTTTTTAGTTGTTTTAAAAGCTTTCTGTTAATGAAATACAAGATGAAAAAAACATGAACAATTTGTTGTGCCCAGAATTATCCCAATAACTAAATGTATGAAAAGGCTGTGATATACAGGACATATTTTCCTCAGTGATAAAATAAGAATGACCTCTGTGACTTCATTTAGGTTCCACCTCTCCTGAGTTATGAGCCATTCCTCACTCATAAGGTATATCCCATATCTCACTCAAACTCTCAGTGGACCACAAAACTCCCTTCCAGAAAAAATTATGCTTCCCTCAGTCTGTGGAGGATTACCCATGTCAGGCAAAGTTATATTATTGTCTTTAGTGCTGCTAGGAATTACTTGCAGGATGTTTCAGCTCATTACCTCAAGTTTTCATCAGCTATTTTCTGAGCACAGTAACCTTTCTGATGCAGGTACTGTATATATCTACAGTATTGATTCTGCTTCTCCTGCTACATTACATGCAATACATGTAAACAGAAGAGTGTTTCGCTAGTGCTTAGCAAGGTGCAAAATGATAGCGGAACTTGCAGCTACAAAACACAGATAAAACCTCGAAGTAATCAGCTGAACTGTCATGGAATTAATTCCGTGATAGAGTGGAAGCAATTATTTGCACTTATATGTCTTATTGGAAAATACAATCAGTGCTAAACCAATCCTGTTAGTGTTGTCAAGGACACATTTAGCTCCAAATGCTCCCTTTTTAATCAGTAACCAGTTATTAATTAATTAGGTAGTCATCATGTTGTTTTTCATACATGTGTATTATTATTTCACTTGATATTGTGCCTCTGCACAGATCACTGTTAATTTGCTGCAAGTGCAATTGTGCTAATGTGCTCTAATGCCAGCGATTATCACAAGGACGGGGCACCTAACATTTAACCTAGAATTGTACTGAATTTTTCTCACTTCTGCTCTCTTCCAGCTCCAGCCTGGATGAGGGGTGCTGGTAGAGATGAGACAGCTCCTTGTAGTGGGAGTATCAGAAAATGGAAACCAGCAACGGGACAATCAGAGGCAGAAAAGGGAATCAAGGCTGAGTACTTTGGAAGACACGTGTGACCCTGTGCCATGGGAGGCTCTGCTGTGGCAGTGGCAGAGCTGCCCACTCCCTGCCTGCAGCCAGGTCACTCATGACACCACCAGGGAAAGAGGCAGCTCCTAAAGCAGATGAGCAGGTAAGCAAAATATGAAGCAAATTGAGGGTGTCTCATAGCTCTCACTTGTCTGCTGTGCTGCAGGGAAAGATGTGGTCCCTTTTTTCCTTTTTGGTCACAGCTTTGCAAAATCATCAGTTTTAATGGTGAGGTGAGGCTGCCCATAGAAAGCAATGTATTTGTTAGCAGCTCACACAGAATAAATACCCTGTCCTTCTAGTATTAGTGATGCTTAGTTATGCTTACTAAATAATGTACTCTAATGATTTTTATTCCAGTCTGAAAGCTTTTAGTAGGACCTGATACCAACTGTGTCAGGAGAGAAACAAATACTAGTAGAAAAATAGAATTTATCTGAATTGCATTTAATAGAGGCCAGAAGCAGTGAACTAAGGATATTCAGCAGAAGTAGTTCAGTCAGAGATAGCTAAACTTTTTACTGAGCTTATTTAAATAGAGAGCCCTGAACTGGAGATTAGCTATTTATCAGCTGCATGATGGAATGAGAAACAGCTGCAACATATTTCAGGGTAAGCTTGATATTTTATTCCCTATAAATCCACAGGTTCAAATTCAGCTCTGGTTTATGCCTGTGGGAACACTGAATAAAGGTATTAGCTTTCCACATTGTTTTGTGGCTTCATGCCCACCTATATCAGAGCAAATTTAGTTTATGTTGATTCAGTTATTCATCTTAATTTCCCAGCCACAAAAAGGACTTTTAACATTTGTAATGACAGCAAGTATATGTGCAAAAAAAATAAGCTCCCTGAATACAGTATGTGGCATAGATAGCAAAACACAGCTTCCAGCTACTGTTAAAGTATTTCCTATGTGTGCCTTTGCAAAGATTTCACTTCAGGACTGTGCTGTAACTCCAACAGTTTCCTTCCCAGGCTTGCGTTTTTTTTTCTTGATTTTGCCTGATCAGGGGGGTCAATTCTGCCTCTCACTCCAAAAAAACCTGTTCCCAGGTCCCCAATGGAGTAATTTTAAACTTCTATTCCTGACCCCACCGAGTTTCCTCATCTGCAGCTGCAAGCAGCCCTGCTCCTGCATGCCAGACACCACTGCCTAGGAAAGGCAAATGGCCCGTGCTGATCTCCCCTTTGGCATCTTGCATTTTGAAGGAGAGAACAAAAAACCAACTGCTGCTAACCACTGCAGTATGAGTCTTTAATTTGTTCAGATCAATTTCTGTCAAAGGCAGCCTGGAAGCTTTTTTTTTTTTTTTTTTTTTCCAGCTTGTCTTTGCAATGTTTCTTTCTCTCCCGCTGCTCAGTTCAGCCTCATTGGCGTTTATGTGGTGACCTATTGTTATCAAGGGCTCCCCAACAGATCCCTTGGATTTGCTACTGGTCTGCCATGGGGAAGCTTGCTCAGATATCTGCTTAATTTCAGCTCTTTTGCATGGTAAGGATGCTAGTCTGCCTGTAAGAACTATCTAGATTGGCTTGACTGATTGATTTTTGATCTATAAAGGAGAATACTACTTTTTTTTTTCTTCTTTTTGAGAGAGGGAGGGTTTTGGATCTCTAAGTTCACGAATGTCTGAGAAGAGATGCAGGCAAAGATACAACTTTAGGCTCCTGCCCATTCATAAAAGGAAAAATTTCAAAATATCTATGTCAAAGACCAGTAAATCTGAAAGTCATGTTACTTTTTTTTTCCTTTTTCATGAATATAGGATTTAAAAGGAAAATCTATGCATTGTACCTTGTCAGTGTTTTGGGGAATGCTATTAATTTCTTGCCATCAGTGTTCTTCAGATAACAGTAGCCTATCTCTCTTGTACTTTGATCTCCCTCAAAGTCAAAATATAAAACATGAAGCTGAAGGTTCTTACTCTGGAAAAGCAGAGGGCATCTCCTTTCAGTAGGATTATGGTTGTAACCAAAAATAACATACATTTAAATAAAAAGAAAAAAAGGAAAGGGAAAAATAGTTTCTATTTGAGGGTTCATATGGAAGTATTTTTCCTGTGATTTTGAGTAAAATAGTCAGTGTCTTTAGCAAATAAATAAATTTTAAGATATCTTGTTGTCTTCTCCAATTAGTAGCCAGCATCAGGTGGAAGGGCAAATACAATCCACGGAGCCCTTCAGCCATGCTGAGCTACTTGCCAGGATAAATGTTGATGGTTCAGGCCATGCCCAAACCATCAGAGAACCAGACAGATGTGTATGAGCTATGATCAGCAGGAATGTGCTGCAGCAATGAATGTGTATTTTTGAAGAAGTCAAGCACAGAATGGACAAAGATATCATGTCAAGAACTCATGCCTGCTGTTCTGGTAATATCCATGTAATTCTATATAAGAAAAAATCCTGATTGGCCTTTAATTGAGCACTGAAGGGAGAACATGCAATGCCACAAAAGGCAGCAAAATATGACAGTGTTTTAATGTGTTGTCAGTCCTTGCTGGGAATAGCAAAACCCTCGGGCCCAGTTGCAAGCTCAATGATCTGTAAGATCCATAGGAATGAATGTGCCAAGGCTTTTTTGGTTTTCTTAGGTAAGAGTTGATAACTACCTTTAGCATCTGTGAACATGTTTTCCAGAATGGTGACCCTCATGGGCGATTCCTCATCTCTCCACGTGATTGTGTTATAGCTGCTATAAACATTATTGTAGGACACTATTTTCATGCTGCTTTCCAAGTGGTGTCTGCTAACTTTTGGCTCAGAGAACAGTTTTAACAGCTACATGATATGTTTGTTTTTTTTTCATGCAACTGCTGATATTCAGACACAAAAGATTCAGTGTGTCTCTGATTTGTACCTTGAGGTGTGCATCAGTCAGCACATCTGCCTCTCATTTTCGCCATAACAATGAACCTTCAAGGAACCTGACTTTATGCCTGTGGTGCTACCAACCACTGCTCCCTACTTTTTTCCTAGCTCGTTTTCTATTTTTTTTGGCTGCTTCATATTGATGGCCACTGCCTTGGTTTGCAGAGGGCTTTTGTGTAGCTGGGTCAGGTTTAAACAAGAATGTTTGATTTCTACACCTCTCTTGGACAGTGTTTCTCTGCAATGACCAGGACAACCAAGCCCTAAAAGTGTCTTCTGGTGCTGTTATGAGCTGTTCTCCATATGATGAGTGTATAGGGGTCATTAGGCACCCGGGGTTAGAATGACTTGTGTGTATATCAAAGTGAGTAGAAGAAAAAAGGGTGTTGATTCAGGAGTAATGAGTTTATTCTCCAATATCCCTAAGAGGATTATTCCTTAAAAGAATAGGGCAAAGTTGATTTGGATAAGAACTAATTATCAAACAGGAAATGAAGCCAGTGTAGCTGTCTCCACCCTCCCCACCAGACCTTGGAGACTCACATTATTCCTTGTGTTTAACCTAGTGAAGTAATGACCCACACAGGAGGGAAGAGTTGATTGTAATTATTTCTGTGAGTATTAATGACCAGTTCATAGAAGATGGCCTCAGAAGAGGAACTCAACAATGAAATGACAAGAACAGAAGAACGTAAAAAACATGGGATGCTTAGAATATTTTTCTGAACAAACTAAAACATTAATTTTGCTCATTGACTATGTTTGATTCGGGAATGTTCTCTTTCCACCTCTAGTTTTGAAAGGTGAACTACATAAAGAGAACAGAAGAAGAAACAGCACACAAAGAATTTGTGCAGCAAATTAGCGTGGCTTCAGTAGCATGGGCTCAGTTGGGTGACATTTCATTGTAGCACTGATGTTAAGGTACCATCATCTGAATTCAGCTCTGATTATGGGGCTGGTGTCTGGAGCAGATGTAGTGACAAGTAGGTTAAGAGGAATCAAACTTAGATGTTTACATATCAAATGACTACTCCAGTTCAGAAGACAAATAGGAAATAATAGTTAGCTTGCTTGGAAGTAGACTTTGACTTGTCAATTAGAAAGCTAGAAAGGATGAAAAACCAACATGAATTTGTCTAAACACTGTATTGCAGTATTTAAGATAGAGGAAAAAAGTTTTATGGATGCATAATATTTTATGTGTCTTAGAATTCAGTCTAAGAAGTTGATAGGTATTATGAGACATAGGCAATATTGATTGCTTTAATTGAATAAAACTTTGTGATGAAAAGAAACGGATAATTTATCCACTTTCCCAGTGATTATGTGTATTTATCTCCCATTTCTGTTTCTCAGGAGTTTATAAAAATATTTTGTCTTAACAAAAGTTCACGTCATGCATCGTGCATATGCAAAAAGAAAAAAAAAATCCTTGCTCTAATAAATTTTGCTCCCATTAGAGATCCAAACTCACTTGTAAAATGTTCATATAAAGAAAGCACTACATGAACAACAGAGGATTTTACTATCTCAAAGAACCTGAGCAAATTCTCTGTTTCGTTGTATAAATGTCTAAACACATAAAACATATTTTACATCCAGGATTACAAGTCCAATGTCTGTTCTGTCCATTGCTTCTCAACAATCCTAAGACTAAGCCCTAAATATATTCCACCCATTGATTTTTCTGACCTGCATGCTATTTTGTGTGTGTGTGTGTGTATGTACATAATCCTTCCAAGTTGCAGTATGCATGAACAGTTTAGCTGAGAAGAGGGGCCAGGAAAAATCTTGTTTTTCTCCATGACTACTACACAAATGCACTCCTTAAAAGCTAACAGATGCAATAAAATAAAATGGACAAAGATGTTCCCTGTTCTCAGGGGGAAGTGAGCAGTCCCTCTGCTGCATGTGGCACTGGGATTCTCGGCAGCATCACTGGGAAAACTGGAGGCTTTTAGCTGCTGCCCTGTCAAGGTGCATTGGCATTTTGTGGTTAGTTTTCCCCTCACACAACAATGATCTGCCTGCCACACGGCTGGCACCAGGACCACAAGAGGGAGGTAGTCATCATAAAATAAATTATAGGAGCTTGCTTCCGATACACTGTACATAGGAGGAAAAGTCTGAATAATTACGGCTTCCTAGATGTGACTACAGATAAAAATAGATAAAGAACGTGGTCTTGGCATGACTGTAACACTCCAGCTCAAACAGTAAAGGCTTTGCATGGAACTCAACCAAACAAAAATTCACTCTGGGCACTTGTATTACAGCTCCATTTAGTGGAGTGGAACGATCATGGCTTGTATTAAGTAGGTAATAATGAAGCATCATAAACAAAGTCAGTATGCAAGTCCAAGATTAAGCGGCAGCTTTAACGAGGTCCAGCTTGCCAGGAGTTTTTTGAAGTGTCCCTAGCTCACTTACAAAGCCAGAAAACAACAAAGGCAACTCTGACAGCTGTGAGAGTGTCTGGTTTAGAAGGAGGTTTTATGTCTGGATGACACCAGACTGGGATTCAGCTTTCATGTACTAACTAGCTCTGCTCGTTGCTGGAGCCCTGATCATTCTGCACAAACTGTCTTACCCTAATGGGTTGCACAAGTAATAATTCTTCACAAATAAGATCCACACCATCAGCTTCCCAGATAGGCAAGGCTGGTTTATCGTGGTAGATAGCAGAAGTCAGCAAAGTCCACGCTATGTCTCACTAGCCATGTTTAATAAGCAATCCAGGCTCTGAAGGGAAGAAATCAAATGTTGTTTCTGTGGATGCATGGATGGTATGAAGTATTTACAACTGCTAAAGGGTTAAAAGAGCAGCCAGCAGCCAAGTTAGATGGTTAAATCAGATTTATTCTACTCTAAATGCACGGTAATCACTGTGGACCCTTCATAGTCTTTATAAAGGAAAATTAGATATTTTTGCTTTTCCGTCTTTTCAGAGTTTTGGATTGCTTATAAACTTAAATTATGTAAGTGTATATACATTTGAGAAAGATGCTTTTCAACCTTAAAGATTTTTTTCTTGAAGAGATTACAATTATTTTTTCACTTCTGTAAATGAAGATCAGCCATTCATTAACTAATTATCATGATTATTACAGTTCTCTTAAGTATTATTATTAGGTGAGTGGTACATTTAGGATTTAACATCTCTGTTAGAAGAGTTTTGTTTAGCATACCTAATGCTCTAAAAGCCTCAGGCCTCTTCTATATCATATAGGACTTAAACAAAAGTACAGGGGAATCTTTTGGGGATCCTGTTGGAGTTATCGTGGCTGGGTGTTATACGATTCAGCAACTGAGGAGCAAAAGACACTTCTTTCTGCAGCAGGAGCTGCAGCATTACTGTAGCCCAGATGATGCAAAGTAATGTGTTATTTTGCAGTGGTAAGTGGTTTTCATGCGCAAACCCTTTGATGTGTCTACATATATGTTCTGATGCTATGAGAGCAAGTGACCAGAGTCCTTTCTACCCTGTTAATTTATTTCCAGTAATTCCATGTAGGTAGCCCTTCTGCATCTCCCTTTGATCTTGCATAGATTATATGCATTAAAACATGGTCATTTCATCTAAGACTCAAGCTATAATCTCTCTGGGTCAATAATTATCTTTTATGTTGGACTTCTATGAAGGGTGAGGGGTGGTCCTCATTCCTCATCTGTGAGCCTAAAAGTGACTACAATCTTATTAGCATCCAGGATAATAATGACAGTATACTATACACTAATGCTGTGCCTCTAAATTGGTTCTTTTGCCATTGTTTTGCTTAAGAAACCATAATTCTATAAATGTCTTGATTGCCTGTAGCTCTGATTATAAAAAGCAACTTTCCCCACCTACAGAGTCTGTAATAGATGGTTGAAAATCAAACACTATTTGTATTGCAGAGGCATGTCTCTGGTCCCCACCATTCCTCTTTCTTGCATCCCTCTGTCAGGAGCTACACATATACCTATCACCTGTTTCTCTTTGTGCAGCAGAAAACAGAGGAGGTTATAAAACAATGTACCTGCTCACTTGACCACAAAGCTCTTCACAGAAGCATGCTGGAACAGCTCCTTAAAGCTCAGTGCCTGCTCTGTGTGCTGCTGCTCTTAACACTGGAGTCAAATCTATCACTGCCAACCTCAGTCCTGGCTTAATTGCAGCACGGGCGAGAGGGCACGGTTGCAAGGAAGTTGGCAAACGAGGATAGTGAGAGAAATAAAGTGAAGGAGGCAGAAACAACTGACACAGCATGAAAATGAACCAGTTTGGCAACACAGGGAAACAGGTTTCCCGAGGAAAGTGGATGACAGGTGTGGATATGGGGCTTTCCCTGACATGGTGGTTGTTCTTTCCATGGTACTGTCACCTTCACACCAAAGTGACACTGAAGTTAACTGTCAGGAATCCTTGACCTGCTTGAGGTAAAGAATCTTAGCAATGGGGATATTGAAGTTGCTTCAGTCAGCAAATGAAGCTTTTGGCAAATAGGGGATTTAGCTGGATTCTAAAGGTTAGCTGTATTTGCCAAAGGAAAAAACCCTGTTTCTTTCGGATGATACACACACAAAACACAATGAGGTTTCGTTTAAATAAATAAATTGACAACTACTGCTCTGGAGGCTCTGGATGTGAACCAGTACCAGCAGCATAAAGCCATTTCAAAGCAGAATGAATGTGATTTTCACACCTATTCTTTTCTAATTTAGGTCCTTTTGAAATCCAAGCACTCCTCTATTACTAATTTGTTATGGCAATATTAATTAATGGTTTCGCTCTACAGCAGTAAGAATGCTGTTTAGACTGAGATAGATCAGAAGGACTTAAAGATTAGAAAAACAATCTGTAAGTTTGTCAGATGCAGTTGGGGGTCACCCTGATCTCCCAAGATGAGTACGCTGTACTTGGAAACCCTGGGAGTCTGTGCATGAATTCCTGGCAGTGCAGACTCATTAGGGCTGGTTAGGTCAGCACTCTCTGATGTTACCTCCTGTTTTGCAATGTAACATGAGCTTCAAAGGTGGGGAGAAACAATTGTCAGTCTTCCAGAAAAGCTGATAATTGAAGACATTGCATATTATTTGATGGACAGTAAGAGTTCAGACCAAGTATGCTAGAAAACAAGGAGCAATATTTAGTGACTTATAGAAGGTGCAGTGATTCACTGTAATTTCCATTCTCCTGACTCACTTTATCTCTGCCATGAGTTTAGCAGATCTCCAGGCTTCTATCCTGGCTATTTTGATCAACATGGTATGCCCAGACTCAGACCATCAATAGTATTTATCTTGCACTTCAGTGCATGGCACAGATAAAATACCTGTTTTGAGGAAGAACTGGCAAATCTTGTGACCATTTCAGCTGGTTCTTGGATTATCTCAGCTGCCTTCTATTCACCCTATACATGGGCAGGGGCTCAGGTCTCCCAGTCACCATTGTGGCTGCATGAGACTCACAGAAGTGGATTAATGCACTGCTGATGGCAGTAAAGAAAGCACAAGCTCAATTATTTTGACTTTAAATTATGAGATTAATTTTTTTTTCGGTGCACATTGTAATATGGTTTTGTTTTCCTTTTGGGTATAAGTTTGCAGTTAGCCTAAACATATTGTGCAGCAATCACAGGAAAAAAAGTAGGAGGCACAGTGATGGTCTTCTAAGAAAGCATTGGTTTTGTGAAGTGCTCAGAATTTCACACTGTGTTTTCAGCATTAACGAGTGAGGGGCAGGAGAAGCAGATGAAGAAGCAAATTGGATTGCAGATGACCCAGGGAACTTACCTATTTCTGGCTTTGCTATTTTTGTAGTTCTTTGTTTCACCTGAATCCAAAGAGATCAACGGGATAGAATTTTACAACCATGCTCTGCATTTCCTGGTGGTTCAGGAAGCCTCCTGTGTAGACAGCACTTCTCAGGACAGACTGGAGGGTATAGAATCATAGAGTCATAGAATTATTAGGTTGGAAGAGACTTCCAAGATCATCGAATCTAACCTTTGACTGAACACCACCATGCCAATTAACCACAGCACTAAGTGCCAGGTCCAGTTGTTTCTTGAGCACCTCCAGGGATGGTGACTCCACCACCTCCCTGGGCAGCCTGCTGCAATGCTTAATCACCCTTTCAGTGAAGAAATTCTTTCTGATGCCGAGCCTGAACTTCCCCTGGCACAGCTTGAGGCTGTGTCCTCTGGTCCTGTCACTGATTGCCTGGGAGAAGAGGCCAATCCCTACCTGGCTACAACCTCCTTTCAGTTAGCTCTTCTTATGGTGCTTCTTTTGATGTTTTAAATTGAATCGCCCTAAGTCAGCAGAAAAGTATCTGTCAGTCCAAGGGCATGCCCAAGGCCCAGGCTGAGGGGCGCCAGGTCCCCAGGGAGCCCTGATGAGCAAGGTAGAAATCTAAGTGATTTGGAGGCCGAGCTCATAAGCACATCTGATTTTTTTTTGACACTGTTTTGGACACTGTGAAATCTAAAAGTTCAGGATAACTGGACTACCAGTGTTACAACATTTTTGGCTATTTTCTGTTTCCAGTAAGGCTGTAATCAGAAAAAGCCAGATTGTGGCCACTAACACATCACTGGTAACTGCAAGGGAAACAGGAGCAGAGACACACAAAGTTGGAACAGCCTTTGTAAAAGACAAACAGAGAGATAAATATGCTTCGGGGTTCTACAAAATACTCAAAATACAGGTGAAAACTCTTGCAGTTGATCTTGTTTACCTCTCACCATAACCAATGAGATAGCTGCTTGGTATTCCAAATACAATGAAGACATGAAAAGAGTGAATGGTTGGATAGAACAACAGTTGCTCCTTAGTCTCTGAAGAAATCAATCCTTCCTAAAACATTCTACCCCTAAACTGTTTGGATTTCAGGGTGCTCTCCTGCTTTTAGATAGTTATGGACATAAAGGAAGCCTACTAAGTAGAAATAGTTTTGAAATCTTGGCTTGAAACCTGTCCTTGAAAATGTGGTTCACGTAAGATCAGGGAGACAAGAAAGAGCTGAAACGATGTTTGGAGCAGCCAGCTCTGACCAGAGCTCATTGAGAGTTACGCTGTCCCCAGTATGGTTGCACCACTTTGACCAACCAGCCAGATGGGCTGGATGAAGCAGTGAGCAAAGGCAGTCACTTGATGAGATGCTGCATAACACAGCGAGAACAAGAAAAGGTGGTTCTGGAATTAATGCTTAAGCTGTAACCCAGCTGAAGTCAGGGGAAATAGTTCTGTTGGTTTCTATGGAAGTTAAGACTTAAGGGAGCAACTCAAACTCAGGTTTTGTGTCACAGCTGCTATATCTGTTGATGAGAGCAGCTAGTAAGGAGGTCAGCAGAAATCAGTGTTAAGGCTTATCTCTCAATTAATGTGTTGAATGCTGGCATTAAAAGTGCCCGAGTAATCTCTTAGTTGGACAATACATAACCACTCAAAAAATACTGACAGAGAAAGTTCAGTGACACCTTTCCACTGACATTTATACTTCCAGAACAGCGAGAAGAAGAAGATAAGGAGGGCAGCAGTCTACAGAAAGAAGAAAAGGCCATAAAAAAGGGAACATAGGCTGAAGAATGTGCCGCCTAGTGAACAACTGGAGACTGAGGTAAAATGTGATATTCAGCTAAAATGTGACTGTGAAGCCAAACAATCAGGGAATATTTCAGAGAGCTCAGGAACTGAGTCAGTGATACTTGCAGTGCAGTTTCAGCATGTGACAAACCATCAGTTGAGGAATGTATGGTATTTACGTGCTGACACACCCAGCAAAGTTCACTGGGGCAGCAAAGCAGCCAGCAGAATGGGACTACTTCTTACCAGAATTAATTTGGGTAGGAAACACTATAGGTATCTCATTGAAAACTATGTGTACTTTGAAGGATCACTGGAAGGATGAAACTGCCAAGTTGGCCAGGGTTTTCAAAATGTCTGCAAAGCACGGTGTGAAGATCACTGCTATTACTGAACTATGTTATTATCCTGCTGGATCATGGAGTTTGCAAATCAGAATTAAAAGAAAGGGGTGGAGGATTATGGTGTATTTTAGAATTTCTCACATTTATCATGTTTCCTTTTTGGAGACATAGGAAGGATACTTATGGGTCAACAAATAAAATTCCTGGGTCCTGCAGGCCATCATGTCATCTAAAGGACTCCTCTCCTGTCAAACTCCTTGAACACACAATGCACATCGTTACTAATGTTAATGAGAAATGCTACTCATAATTTGCATTTACACACTACTTAAGGATTTTGAAGTGTTCTTTCATATAATATGCTCATTTTTATTACAGGCATGTTGAATTTAAATGACTTGCCTAGGGTCTCACAGCAAGCCAACAGCAGAATGACTCTTAGTGCTCCTAGTGCTTTGCATTAAACCCTGGACATTAACAGCTTCCTTCATAAAGGGAGTTTTGTAGTGGTAGATCACCTCCCAGTGCTGGTGAATCAAATCTTTTCTGATAGTGCAAACAAATCAATAAATTACTTGAACACATGTAATGCTTACCAGTGTCTTCCAATCCTGGCTTCCTTCGAACTTAGAAAATTGACACAAGTCTGAGTAATGCTAAGATAGCCTTTGGCATATGACCAACTGAAATTTTGATGTGTGAAGTAGGTACCTCAGATCTATATTGTATGTATGACTGTATGACTACAGAAGTGATCTCTACATTTGTTCCAGAAAAATTTTAGAGCTTCCACTATCTCTTTGTGCTGTTGGAGGCATATATGCAAACAAAAAAACCCCAAAACCAATACAAAGAAAGAGAAAAAAAACAAACAAAAAATCAACCCCAAAAGTAAGTCTACAATAAGCAAAAATCCTTAACTTTTCCCATGGTGAAATTGCTGTGACACAGGCACATTCCTTGTCATTGCTGTCTCCTCTCAGTGGCATGGTCCTCATAAAAAAATAACTCTAAAAGGAGGACATGGGACATCCTTTTGTTTATGATCTCCTTTCTGTAAAGAAAGATGCAGTACCACAGAATGACCTGATTTTTCTGCCTGTGTCAATGCTATCATTGTCTCTAGCAAATTGAAATGTGCATATTTCCCCTTAAATTTTGGCCTCTCATCTATGCCTCTTATGGAAAGGGTTGAAAATTGTACCCAACGATTTCAGGATACTATTTCCAAGCTTTTGCCTGTGTCATCTGGCCTTTTCTATGAGAATCGAGTTGTTTTGTGGCTTGGCACTTGCTGTAACATCAGATGAACCATCTGGTAGAACAGTAACACCTGCAGCAATACCAATCCCACTCATCAAAAGGGTTCCTCCAGCATGGGGGTAGCTACCCAGGAGCTCTCACCTGTGGCAAATGGTGACATTTATTCCTGCTGGGAATGTGGCTGGGCAGCCGAATGTTAAAGAGGGCCTGCAGGGCTGCCTGTGCTGCTTGACCCTTGGCCAGCTTCTTGCTACGTCCTGAGCCTTCAAACGTTCTCCCGTCCACTCGCACGGCCATCACAAAACTCTTGATGTGCTGCTTCTCCACCGTCTCTGACAGGCAGACGTACCGCAGGCCCGACCGCAGCTCGTTCAGCAGCACCACCGGGTTCTTCTCGCTCTCGGCTTTGGATGCCACCCTGTGCTTGCTCTGCTTCCCGTGGCCCATTAAGTCCAGTGTGTGGCAGAGCAAGCGCCCGTGTCGGTAAGCGGTGGAGAGCAACTCGTTGTTAACGGGGTTGTAGACTGAGAAGTCCTCACTGTGTGTAGATGGTTCAAACTCCTTGAACAGAGTGTCTGGAAAGTCTGCCTGATCAGAAGTAAAGTCCGTGGATGGGTTGATGCAGTTTCCCATGGCGAAGTGGGCTTGGCAGGCGTTGGGGAACTGAACGAATGACTTCAGGGCTAGCTCCGCAGCACGCATTTTGGCTTTCTTTTTTGTGGGCCCCGTGCCTTCAAATGTAAGTCCATTTACTTCCACAGCAACAGCAAAGACGGGAGCATGCACTGGACCTGTCTGGGAAACCATTTTATATTGTAATCCTGGTTTAAGTTCGTGTAGCTGAACCAGAGCGTTCTTTGGCGTCACTGACCACGAAACTTTCTTCCAGATGAGCTGGAGTTTGCAGAAATGGCCATTATTGCCTTCCTCTAAGGGTCTTTTTCTCTTACTGCTTGGTGTTCCCCCTCTTGCCCTCTCAGTAGAGGCTATTGGATGATCCTCTAGGTTGCCAATGTTTCGATTTTCCTTTACTTCTGCACTGCTGGTACCTGTCAGTAAAGAAAGAAAAAAACTCATATTACAGTTATCATGATAGTAGCTGACATTATGCCTAGGGCTGGCAGAATAGCTAAAAAAGAAAAAAAAAAAAATGATAGATATCCTTGCTCAGCCCTTTCTAGGAGTTTTCCTCAAATATCAGTATAATTGTTGGTTTATTATTTATAGTACAGATTTTTTTTTGTATGTCCTGAATGTTTACTTGTCCCTAAAGGTCTACTTCTATTAGTCATTAGCCTTCTGTTTTAAAAAAAGATTACATCATTCAAAGATGAAGCATAACAGAAGCCATGTGACTTAAATGAACTGCTGGATAATTACTAATAAAAAATGAATAGTTTGTAAAGTTCCCTTAGGCTTTCTATAATCCATGTGGGTGAATACTTATGAAGACATTACTAGAAATCAGAAATGATTCCCCAATGATTCACAAACAGAAAAATGGGCCAATGCATTGAATAATCTATTTGCAATGAATAAATTGACCATCACTGCTTATACCATAGGCTCTTGTGTTGTCATGAATCCAGCCTAGAAAATGATCTGACAGACCTTTCTAGCATTTGAAACAATGATTTGTGTCTGGACTCATATCCCAGTTTACTAAGTGAATGTCTCTCTGTCAAATTCAATTGCAGATGCTCATAGTCCCTGCATCATCAACAACTAATCTAAATGAGACCAGGAAAAGCCAGAGCATCATGATGGGAACAATTACTGATGTAAAGGATGATCTGTGTCAAAGAAAAGCAATGGGAGAGAGCGACTGCCAGGAGTGCCAGGAAGGGAATGAAATGACAATGGGGAGCTATGGAGGGAGTACTCTGTTGTTGTTGAGCCAGTGAATCCCTCACTGCTCTGAACTATGCCTGTACAATGTCCGTGCTGCGAGGCAATACCCTGCTGTAGGAGAGGCAGGACTGAGAATGGAGATTCATCTCACTGAGGTCCTGAATGAGACACAAAATATGCTGCTGTCTAAATAATCATCCTATAACATTTCTGTCATTTTTGATGAGTTTGTTTAAATGGGTTGCACCTCTGTTACATCCTTCAGTCCTCCTGTGCTTTCCTTGGGGCAGAGACAAGCGGCAGAATTAAATATGAGTGTAACCAACCAACCTATGAGGCAACTCATCCCTGGAGCAATGCACCTCCTTTCCAAGCA
>JAWWLV010000088.1:10247414-10260734 GCA_035041135.1 Platyrinchus mystaceus
CTAAAAAATCCATTGCGCAGGCTTGAAAGGTAAAAACACCTTTCCCAGATCTTCGTTCGCGAAGACTGGCCACGATAGTGTGCACAGGAAGCTATTATTCATACAATAAGAACACTATTTGAAATCCCTCTTGTGCATATTCATATTAAATGCTGTTCCTTTTAACAGCAGTTTCTGTTTATCCTGCAGATAGTAGATGGCAGAAACATTTATTTCCATGTGCCATGATCAGAATCTTCATTAGATGCCAGGACAGATTCATCAAAATGAGAACTGATACTGATTAATACTAGCTTAAAATTCGGCTAAGGATTTATCTATAGGGAAATGCTAAAGTTAACACAAATACTAGAAACAGAGATACATTTAAATGTTTTATTTCCCTTGATAACTGGTTTATTTAGCTGGACATTTACATTGTTTAGGCTGAATTCCTCTTGACAAACTATGGGGACCTTACTGGGGACCAACATTAACTGGGTGTCTACCTGACAGAAGAAACAGAAACACACCTTACAAAGGTGATCCACAGCTTTGAAGAACTTAGTTGCTTTCCTATAGTACTCATCAACTTAGACAGCCTCAGCTATGACTGAGGAAATAGGTAGCTGAGGCTCACCTATTTCTTCAGGTGGAAATGCTTTGCATCCTGCACATTGTGAACAGTGCTGGCCTTTCATCCTGTGGCAGAAGCATCAAAACCAGACCAAAAATGTATTCTTTCAAGTGACCCAGGAAAAAATATTTCTATGGGGACTTTCTTTATTAGTGAGAAAATTTTTCTCTGAATTTCCTTAAACTACCTGTCTGCTCAACTGCCACTGGTCTGGAAGGCATTCCAGCTGAAGAGCTTTTAAACTTCTTCAGCAGCACATCTGTTAGCTTTTTGGCCTGGTTCTTCCTACATTTGCAAATAATCCTTGCTCTTGTTAAAGACTGTTATCAGAACCCATCAAAAATGACTGCATATGTTTGCCCTTAGCTGGGTAACACTACAGCTCAATTCTATTACGGGAATTCACAGTAAAAGCTGACTGCTCTTTGTTAAGTAAATACAATGAGCAGAATAAAAGATTGCCTGAAGAAAACCTTTTTCTGTCCAGAAACCTTTCAGCCCAGACTAATATATAATTAGAGCACAAATTAGCCTCCCTCAATTGCAGTTTCATTAAGGGATTGCAGAGATGTCAGGAACCAAAAGAATGAAGCTATTTATGAATGCTATAGCCAAAAGATTTCCCTAAGTGAATCCTTTGACACTTTTTTGCTAAGGCATTGCTCACTGAGAAATGTGGTGTCTCTGTATGACACCATCTCCCTGTGTGTGAGACTGTTGGGATGTGATCACAATAAAGCCTGGTATTCACTCCTGACTTTCCCAATTGGTTTCTTTGATTAAAGTGAAAAGAGAGTAGGCTTTTGGGACCTAATCCAAAAACTACATTTGGTAAGGGGAACGCTTCAGATGAGAGACATAGGATCAGGGCAGCCCTCGGCTTCAGCACCAGCAATGACTGTTGTGTCTGGATACTGAGATGCAGAGAGCTGAAGTGTGTGCACTCCACCTGGGTCTAACTGTTGACAGCTGTCAGATCCTCAGAACTAACCCTCAAGACACTGGGTGTCACACACAAAACTAAATCTTCTTTGCTAAGAAAATATTCTCACTTCTCATAGAGAGTTAACCCATTAACCAAGCAATGAGGACATGTGCTTTCTTGCTGCAGTGACTAATGCTTACTCCTGCCACCAATCAAAAAGCAAACCCATGTAATTTTATACTATATTATTACTAGCTAAATAAATATTTTATGATTTAGTTTTGTGCAATTGAGAGGTGAAATTTACAACAAGGATTTAAAATTCATCAATTTAATTTTCCTTTTGTCTTAAGAGATTGTTTAGCCATCTTAAGCTATTGTTATTACTGTTTCTTACCTGTCCCCAAAGACCTTGTTGGTACCTTTGCTTTGTGTGGCAGAGAAACAGGATGTAAAATTTGCTGCATGCTTACAGCAGCAATGGGTGGGTTTGTAACAACCGAACTCAGGCAGGCCCTAATAACAGGATATCCTTCCATCAATACAGATAATAAAGATTGTAATTCAGTATTTCAATCCATTGGTTGAGCAATGGAAGATATAGTGTGTGTCTGGAAGGAGGAGAAAGGCAGGATTTTGAGTGAGCTCTGTAAAAAGAGACAAGCTGTGGTTTACACATTGAGCAGATGAATTATTGAGCCTGTGGGGGAGGAGAAGATAAATGACAGGATAATTAAATGTATGTGTTTACAGGGAAATAATATGGCTAGGTATAAAACTATTGGTATGATTGTGCACGTCCATCTTTTGCATGTTATTGCCTATTGCAGTACAGACCATGGGGCACTACTTCAACTTTATTATCAATGGTGAAATTCAGCATTAATTTACTTTACTATTTCAGAACAAGATAGGAGAGTTGTGTATTCACACTTTATGGTTCCTGTGTATGTTAATGCCCATCACAATTTGCCTTATTTGCTTAGTAGTTTTATGAAATCTTATGAGTAAGAATAAAGGACAAGTTCGGATTAAAAGAAGACATACAGAGAAATATCATTAAAGCTTCCTTTCTTCTCTCACTCTCTTCTTCTTCCATGATTTTTTTTCCCAAAAAGAAGCAATGACAGGTAGCCCAAAATTAGAGCAGCTATTTTTACTTCATAATTGTAAATGCTCTCTGTATTTGCTTCTGAGGAAGTTATTTTTTGAAGCTAGGAGAGAGGGTTTAAGAGAAGAAGGCAAGACATTTCAAAAACTCTTTTCTACAGAAATGCAGAATACATAACCATACATTTATGAGAACCATTACAGGAAGCTATTATTGCTTGCATTACAGTTGTACCAGAAGCCTCTGATGGCATGAAGAAGAGATATCATGAGGGCTTACATGGACACAAAGGAAGCTTTGTTTACAATGGAAATTGAGAGACAAAGAGCAGTTATAGAGGAATTTATTTCTAGCCACCCTGAAACACTAACGCAGGATGATAGCATCATATTTTGTAGTGCATTCACTATAAAAACAGCCTTCCAAGTGGAAATCTGCTCTAGTACTCTAAGCACAAAAATGACCATTTCTCCTGAGAAGAAACCTCACTCTCCTGTTTTGGAATGGAAAAGGATTTCAGTTCACTCTTCTTAAGGATATATTTTCCAGCAATAGCAAATACTTAAAAAATAATCATAAACACTGTTTTGACAGTAGCCATATAAATAACTTAAACAAATAAAAAAAACCCCATGGGCCAAGATATGAAAGGGTTTAGTTTGAATGATTCAGCAAAGCCTGGCATATAAGGCAGGCAGCCAAGTTTCCACTAAAATCTGCTCTTTTTGTGAAGTTGCTCTTGCCCTGGAGATGTAGTCAGAAGTCTGGTCACAGGTCCTGTAAATACACTTTTATTGTGAAGACAAGAATACACATATACAGCTATAAACAACATTTGTGCCCTTCATACCTATCAGTATTTAAAGGGCACCAGATAATACGGCTTGATCATCAGCTCCACGGAAGTTCTTTCACTCTCAATCACCAGAATAAAAGCAATGGAAACAGCAGGAGCTCAATACTTTTAAAAATCAGCCCTTATAGATGCTGGACAAATTGTTTAGCTTTAAGAAGAGCAGACTGAGTGGGGTCATAACAGCAGCCTGCAAGCACATAAAAAGCTCCTGGATAGAAGAAAGGACCAAACTGTATTCCATGTGCATTAACACAACTAGAAGTAATGGACTTAAATTGCACCAAGGAAAATTCACTTTAGACATTAAAAAAAACCTTCCTAACTGTAAGGATAGTGCAGCACTGGAATGGCTTGTCTGGTGGGGAGGTTGAGGAGCTGTTGGTGCTGAAGGGCTGTAGGGAAATGGTTTGGCATCTGCAGTGGGTTGTCCTCAGGCCCATTCTTTATACTCTCCTATCCCTATTGACCTCAGTAGGAAAACTTGTCCTAACCATGAGATCCCGCAGCAGGTTCTAGTTCTTGGAAACTTGGAAAAGCCAGTAGTATCTGCTAATATCAGCTAATCTCTAAGCATAAGTTTGTGGCATGCTCTTTTGCTTGGCAGCTAATGAGAACTATTAATAATTGTTTTTTTAAAAATGCAACCTCCATAACCAAGAAGGATTAGGCAGATGCAAACCAGTGGCTTGCCAGATCAGTGTTAACAATATTTTACCGAATTTGTTTCATTCTCATATTCAAATTGATTGCCATAAGCTTGTCAGAGGTTCCTTGTCAGAGAAACCTACTCATCAGAGGTTTCTTCAATAGTATTCTTTTAAAAACACAGTGTGGACATTAGAAACCAGTCCTAACTAATTAATTTGGTTTGTGTGGAGTATGAAATTACTCATGATGCAATAATGTAAACTCATATGCAAAACCTCTTGGAAAAAACATTTTTTTTTTATTTCTCTAAAGCAACATTTGCAGCTACTTGGATAGTTACATTTTTACAGTTGTGTTAGCCTTGATTTATTTTGAAAGAGGGGGGATACAGGGAGAAGAGAGCCTGCACATCAGGAGATGATTCTATATCTTCCTTCTCATATCTTAGTTCAGGCTTGGGCTGACAGTGACTGACAGGATGAAGCGACTCTTAACGCAAAAGAAAAATGTGTCAAATTTGTGGGGAAAATAACAATCTCTTTAAACCACAGCACTTACTGAGAAGGGCTCACAGCCTTCTAAATTATGGCTTGCACGGCCACCATGCTGCACCATTTAGTTTAAGCAGCCAGTTTCTAGATAAGGATTTACTTGCGTGGTGTCAGAATCAGCCTTTACAGCTGAGTTTGACAACCAGCTGTTGAGTCACTAATGTCTGAGTCTGCAGCGCTTCAGCAGCATTGCCCAAGTGCTTTTTGCTTCACAGGCAAGTAGGAAGGCTCTGTGTGATGCTCTTTTATACCCACACTGACAAAGCTGCACTGGAGTGCCTTTGAATTGCCACCACAGTACCAGTGGGGCTGGGAGGACAGTCTGTCCATCTACTCCAGCCATATTTAAGCTGGAAGTGTGCCTGCCCTAAACTCCTTCAGAGGGCTGATGATTCTGTGCAGACACAGCAGCAGCTTTGGTACAGCTGTGTGCCCCTGCAGCAGCTTCAGTTTGGTGTCTTGCACGGATAAGTTCAAGCCTGCATATTTTTGCAAGGGGCTATTGGCACGTGCCCATTCCTCCTTGGTTTCTGCTTTTTCCTCTCAGCTCTATGCTGTGAGGCCTGAAGTGAAGCTTTGCTGACACCATGGACCCTTGAGAGCCATCAGTCAATGCAACCTGAACAGCACATCTGGCTGAGCAGTCCAAGGGTGGAAAAAGAGACTGTGAACTGGAAGATATGAAAGGGTTAAAATAGGTGGGACTGTTCCTGTCTGCAGCTGTGCTGCTTGGCACCTCTGAAAGCACGGCCTTCAAGGTGGGCAGTTACCAAAGGTCTGCTTTTTGTAATTGGTTTTCAATCCAAGGCATTTGCAGTGATATCCCACCCTGGCCCACGTGGGAACAAGAAGAAAAGCTTTTCTTGGAGGTAGCAGAAGAATATGTGGAGAGAAAAAACCTCCTGGTTAAATATGATTTTTGACTGGAACATTTTTCTTAAAAGCAGGGAGAAAAGGTAATATTCAGATTAAGGGCTTTTGGTTTTTATAAGAAAAAAAGCATTCAGCATTACTGTTTTTATTCTCTGCTTCAGCAAGGACCTGAAATAAAGACATAAAATATCAGAGCACAATTTTTTTTCAGCCTGTTAACCAAAAGGGAAGTAAAAATCAGGGAACATTTGGATAGTCAGCATTTCAGGCAAAGGTTTTCAGCTGCATGAAGCAGGTTGTGCCTTGAGTTAGAAGTCAGAGGTGTGAACCTGGAGCCATGAAATCTTCCTCTGAAACAGGGCAACAAGCTGTTCAGTACGATGCAGCGCCCAGGCGCAGAAGCACCTGCCCCTGTGCCTTGCCTGCAAGTTGAACATGGTCTGCCAAGTGCAGGGGTCTTCTGTAAATAGATCTACTTGCTGCCTTTGTAATTTATTTATCTAGTTCTTGGGGCACAGAATACCTTTCTGCTCCATTCTTGTTCAGTGCTTAGCAAAATGGGATCTGTGTCCAAGATGAGAGCTCTGAAATGCAATTATATTAAGTAGCAATAACAGTTTATGGTATTATGATGCTGCAGAGAACATTGAATGTGAAACATGAGTTAGCTCAGGGGCCTGGCAGCTGGACTAATCCTCTATGCATCCTGTTTCAGCTATTTGCTGACCCAGAACAGCTACCCTGGGAAAGCTTTGGGGAAACTATGTGAAATGTTTTACCAGTGCCAATCCAACCCCTAACAGGCAGCGTCAGGTTCACGCCCTGTGCTCTGGCCACTCTGCAGCACTGTGTCCCACCAGTGCCTCCACCCATGGCTGCAGTCATTTACTCTGAGGCCAAAGCAACTTCTGGTTTATTACTGAGAAAGCAAAAAGGATCAGCAAAGAAGTCATGCATGTGATTTGTACAGATTCATCCAATATGGTCTGAGATACAGGGGGATGTGTTTAATTGATTGCATTACGCATTGGGACATTATTTCTTTCTACAGAGGTATGTCCTGCAGCTCTCTTCTCCTGCATTTTCAGAATGGAGATGTTGGGGTTTAGCTGCAGATTCACTGTATGAATGTAAATAGGCATTTTCATAGACAAATCTCAGGGGCTGTTCTTCAGCACTCCCTAACAGCACATTCCAAGCACCTTCACCATGAAAGACCATTTACAAAATGAAACATGTTGTGTTGTAAAATATTGGTTTCTTATTACTTCCAGTAAAGAGCAAAGTAAGTAAAAACACAAGGTGGTTGATGGATTTTTTATAAGAAAGGCATTGTGTATATGTCTTGTTCTCTATTAGATTCCATGGAAATCAATTTTAAATCCAGTTCAGCCTAGTAAAATTAGATCTAAAACTATTTAATTTTGTTGCAAGAGTGTTTTGCTCTCCTGATGCCTTGCTTGAGGAAACATGGAGATAAAAACTCTTGAGTTATTATCAGTTTATGTGCATCGGTCTGCCTGTGGAGTGTATTATATTATGTATTTCTAAGTGATCTGGCTGTGGCTTGGAGATGGCAGTTTAAAAATCACATCTTTGCAACCTTCTTATGCTATTTGAACATTCATTTTGGAAATATTTTTATTTTTCATTCTTTAAACTATGACAGGGTTTTATTTCCTATTTTTTACCTCCATTTTTTTGGGATGTCATCACTATAAAACAGGAGAAGAACAGAGAATAAATTGCATAAAACCCATCAGTTCTCAATGTGTGCTGAATGGAGATGCAATGGAAACCATAAAAATGTCCAGTGGATTTATTAAGCATACAATAAATCTTTGTGATTAACTATGACTATTTGATTGTATGCCAAACTATTATCAAACTGTATTATCAAAGAGCAAAACTCTTCAATCATATGGGTAACTAGTTTGGCCGTGATTAAGGTGAATAGACTAGTTTCTCATTTGCCTGTGTCTACAGAACTCTGCACTACTTAAGGAGACTTTGCTAAGCTGAGGTGGAAAACTATATGAAAATTCTCTATTTGGGTTAAGAGAAGTTTGCCTATTACTAATTTAAACCTGTCAAATAAATTATGATTATCGGAAACATGAGTGGTCTATGCCAGAGCACCAAAGTTAGTAATGGTATTTAAAAGGATGCCTAGAGCCAGTGGAGCTGAAGGGTAGGGAGGCAAAGCAGCTGCCTTTGCAGGCAGTACTACAGACCACTTCTCAGAACTGTGCATGCAGAAGGACAAAGAGGATACAAAGCTTTGTGCTGCCCTACCTGATTTTGAAATGTTTTGTGACCTTCTGAAACCAGCAGTCCACTCAGGTACATAAATTCTAAGGTTCTGCTGAGCTGTTAACGCCAAACTTCAGTTTCCCAAGCTCTGACTCCAAGTTCAGCCACGATCTGCTGTAAGAAAGGCTGAACAACCCCAGGAGGGACTGATCTCATCAGCATGAACATGGACAAGTAATGCCTCCTGAGATAAGTAAAATAAGTAAAATAAATGACTACTGATTTTACTTGGGACCTGGACTATTGATTTAGACTTAAAAACCTAACTTGTAGATGTCCAAAGTTAAGAGACATGATTTCTACTCTACCTTGCCAGGAAATCTTGATCTGCGTTCTGATGAGTGTTGCCACTGCCTGTGGCTGGATTACATGGTGCAGTGGGAGATGTTCTGCTTTCCTGAGCAATGCAGCCCCAGAAAGAAGGTTCCAGTGTTGAAACATCTTTTTGAGAGTTTCAGTCCTTGATCTTAACATAGCTTTGGGTAATGAACAGAATTGTGTGTTACTTAAAGAGGGATCCAGTCTCCTTTATGTTCACAGAGCTCCCACTGAAGGCACTCAAGACCTACAAATGCTAGGAGTTGCTACGTGGGGAAACTGAGGAAGATATTTGTGTAGGTGCAGTGTGGATGAACAGCCAAGTATTTATTTTATACTTTGTAAGATGATAGTTTCACTGTAAAGTTTGGATCACTTAACGTGGGCATTAACAATGTGCTTCACCTCAACAAAAAAAGCTCTTTTAGTTCTTTTAAGATTTCATTTGTAATGCCCACGAAGGCACATGCAGATATAGCTGTCCATCTTTCCCAACTGACTGTGGGACCAATGTGAAACAGCCCCAGCTGAGGGCAGACACTGCCTGTCAGCATTGCCCTTTGAGCTACTGCCCTCCTTCCCAAACTGAATACCTGCTTAAACATTAGGAAATGAATTGCCTGCATCGAAAGGTCTAGTCAGCAATTAGTGGTGAAAGGCTTTTTAAGATCTGTTCTTTGTTCATCTACTGTAAGCAGCCAAGTATGACCTCTCTCTCTTGTACTGCCATAATAGTAATAATAATGCATATCTAACCTGGATCCTGCCCTAATTTATCCTTGGTAACAGGAGGCAGTCGTGTGTTAACCAACCTGTCTGTGGGCATAAAGTTAAAGGCACCACCATTAAAATTTAGAGATGTTCTTACTGAGATGTGTGTGCTTATTGAGAGCAACAATTAGCTCCAGGTGATATAAGAGGGCTGAGATTTACAGTGCTTTCTCAGACAAGATGTTACTGACAGAATTCAGGTCTGCTAATTAGGCCAGTTATTTAAGTATTTAGGCACTTAAATTCTCATTTGACCCTGTGGGAGCTAAAAGGAGTTAGGGGCTGCCCTGGCTGTTGCTGGTACTACAGTGCCTTCGACTACAAAATAACTGCTCCAGTTTTACCTGTTAAGGCATAAGCCTTCAGTGTTTATTAAGCTTTTCATCACAGCTTGTAGGGAGTCTGATAGCCTTAGGCTCATCACTGCTACTTTGTTAGTATTTTCTTTTTACCTTTTCAGTCTTTATTCAATCCCAACACAAATGGCTTCAAATCTTTTCCTTAAGAGTCGTGACAAAGGAAAAGTTTGCTAAAGCTTTACAATGAAGGCCAAGTTTTCAGAGTGATGCAAAGGGAACCTGACACCTGACTCCCATCAACAATAATAATGGGGGTTATGCATCTAACTCTTTCTGCATTGTGCTGACATTGTACCCTTGAATGTTAGTACAGTCCAATAATTCTCCAAAGATGAGGCAGCTTATTTTCTCTGCCATTGCTGCTTTGCTGGCATTTTTATGGCATTCCCAGAAGTACTACCTGTCAGAGTTAGTACTTCCAAGGATGGCATTGCTTTGGGGTGATTGAGGATTGATGTAATTAAAGAGAAGGCAGTCTACTGCTTGCCCGTGGGTATTTTATATTAAGCGTTTCACTGCACAGCTATGACTGATGATTTAAATGATGGGCTGCTCTGTATGGGCAACAGTGATTCGAACTGCGAGCTTGGGGGTGAATCCTCTACTTTGCACTGAAAATTCTGAGAATGCTGCAGAAACAGAGCTTTCTAGGAAAACTGCAACCTCCTCCTCATTTAACAAAGGAAGGTGTCCCTGCCCATGGAAAGGGGGTTGGAAAAAGATGATATTTTAGGTCCTTTCTAACTGAAACCATTATATGAATAACACAACTAAAACATGCAGAAACTTGTCACAGGACTGGATAGAGTCAGTCACAGCAAGGGACAAGTAAGATTATTGAGAATTATTTGGAAAGGAATAGGAAAAAAACCCCCTTACATCATTGAATAAATCCCTTGGGAGCAGCTGTTGTTGTCTTAAGTGGGATCATCTGATTAAATCTACACATGGCTTTTGTATATCCACATCTGGAGCAGTCACTGTAGTCTTTCTTTAAAGTCAGTGAAGACTTAGTCAATATAGCCTTTGACATTAAAGTCCATTAATTTCATCCTAAAGTAAGTATGTGTTAGACTTGTTCTGTAACTTGAACATGTTAAAAGCCATGTGAAATATCAGGCATGTTATCTCAGTGTTTATCCTTTAATAAAATTATGAAGTATTAAAATCCAACAGAAAAGTTGCTTTTTAACATTGCAGACAGAGTTTGATAAGGATAGTCTGGGAACATAAACCAGCTCTTTGTGCAGAAAGATGACGAATATTTTTCTTTTCTTCCCTGCCATAATGTCCATAAACTCCAATTACATTTATAACTCTGTGTTAAATTAAATATGTTATTTTACACAAGCACTTAAAAAGTCTACTAAATATCCAATAACAGTTTTCTTTATTCCCTTGTTAGCAGCTGCCATGGCAGCAGGACTCACACAAAAATGAAAGTGATTTAGTGCATTGATTTGCAGTTGGCTCAGCCCTCTGTTCTCAAACAGAACTGATTAGCTTAGCAGGAAAGTGCCATTTACTTTTTATCGTGTTTCTTTTCTGCTCATCTCCCTTTGGTGGCTGCCAAGAGGAACAGAAGAGCTGTAACCTCCTGAGCAGGTTGCTTGCTTACTGTCTTCAACTCCAAATTCTGCAATTCTAAGGACTAATTTGTCTGGATAGTTCTACAGCATCAATACAGATGCTAGGGTTACTGCTTTGGTCTACTGAAAACAGGTCCCAGTGAGCTCTTTCAGGCTGTTTCTACACAAAATTAACCCTGACTATCACAATCCTCTATGTGTCCAAAAGTCCCATCTAAAGCAGGATTTTAGATTTTTTTTTTACCATTTACTGGAAAAGCTAATAAGACACAAAGGCAAAATGTCTAGCTGCAAAGGCTTCTCTTGAGTGTCTCACTTTTGTTTCATAAACTGACCCTAGGGCTTGTCTTCTAATACATAACATTTGGAGAACTGTGTATACACTTCTGCACCTCTGATCTTCTGTGTATTGAAGCTTCTGGGGAAACTCTTGATTCACCAGTTGAAAGTAAAGATTTTCTGCAGTGTAGAATGACTAGCAGCTGCAATAAAAACAGTGGGAGTCATTGAATTAGCAATTATTTTCCCTTGAAGACCAATTCATGACACAAGTTCAGTTTGCTTTGGATAAGACTCCATAATTTCATGGGTCAGATCCTCAGCTGGAGTCAGTATCTGTGGCTTTATTGAACTCCACGAATATCCATGGAGTCATGCCAGCTGAGGTCAGTGGAATAACACTGTTTGAAATCAGTTAAGGTTCTGATCCCATAAACTTGTCATGACTATTCAGCCTCATTAGGCCTTTCCAGTTCTCATGCAAACTGGTCAAAAATTCAGTGAAGCCAAAGCTTCTCAGGGGTGTTAGGTCTTTCCAAGTCTTTTTCTACTAAGAAATAATAGGGGAAAAAAAAAAAAAAGAATGGGTGGGAGGCTGAAAACCATGGTTCAGATTTATTTCTGGAAACAAAGATTAAAAGATGAAGAGGGGAGAGAGAATTTCCTTCCTACTTTCTAGCTGAAATTCACTCTTAATAGTATTAATCCTTTTGGACCCTTTACAGTTAGTAGAGATGAAGAGGCTAATCTCTTCTACACTGGAGGCTCCATTAGTTCTACTAAATAGCGGGTGCAGCACCAGAGAAAAAAGTACATACGCATTTACTTCCTTTCTCCTTTGATCTCAGCAAGAGATTATACAACAGCTCCCATATTCTGTTCTTTCATTTTAAAATGCAAAGCAATCTGTAACTTTCTTCCCTCCGGCACAGGAAATCCTGGTGAGGAGAGGGGCCCTTTACTAGAAAATGTATAGCTCACACTTTTCAAATGTATCTAACTCCATTAGTCATGTGAATTCAATATCTTTTATTCCCTCATATGAGCCATCTTTACTCCTTCTACAACAACAAAGAAAATCCTCTTTTCTGGTAAAGCAGGAGTTATTTGAACTTCCCTGATTCAAAAGATCGCAGTCTCTGCCATAGCTAATGAACTCCTGACAAACTAGGGGTGTGCTGATTGGGCAACATGACTACACTCCTCTCCTAAACCACCAGAAAATAAAATAAATCTTTACAGGATTTAAAGTACTGCAGAAGTGGGTATACTCACTGTCAGCAAAACCTTACTCTTTTGGTGTTACATACCATTTGTTCTGCCACTGGTGGCAAACTTTAATAACAATGAGTTGAATTTTAGGATAAGATGACTCATGCCTTAAACTCCATTGATTACAAAGGGAAACTCATGTGCCTGGCTCAGATACAGAAGTAAACATTTGGTCAGAGAAATCCATTGTCATCCATCTGGTTATCCTCAGATCTCTCACATTTGGTTCTGTGAAATGTTCTCCTTGGCTAGAATCTGGGTTTTCTTCCAGTGAAAACTCAGACACAATGTGGCAGAAGAAGGGAAAATAATGGCACCAGAGTGTAGACACAATGTGGACATCCAATGTGTCAGAAGGTGGCTGAGGCTCATACCTCTAGCTGGAGGCATAGAAAGATAGATACAGGCACAAGGTTGTGCTCTCCAAAGTGGAACCTGTAACCCTGAGCCTAACAGAATTACTTAGGTTTGGAGAGTCTCAAGCATCAGATACCTCAAAAAGAGGCACAGAGGTGACAGCCTTAGTGTGGTTTTGATGATAGCAGTCAGCAATAAACACTGAAGACTGGAGTGTATCCAAAATCTACTCCCCTTCAGGGCCTGGGGAGCTCTTGCTTGTAGTCACTGGGAGGAACCCCTTCTGTTTGGGACTTTTTCCTGAGGACTGATGTCCAAGCCCTGTCTTTCAGACTGGGAAGAAAAGGGAGCAGGGATCATGTCTTAGCTGCGGGTGGCAGTGAGGGTAGACCCTTGTGTGACACAGTGTCATGGTTTGAGAGCCCTAAAAATCCAATTCCGAGTTCAGGCCTCCCTCCCCAATTTTAACCCAGTGTGAGATG
>JAWWLV010000088.1:10260834-10285079 GCA_035041135.1 Platyrinchus mystaceus
ATTGGATTAATTCTAAAGATCACCACCCCCTGGGGGTTTACCATTTTCTCACCTTCAGAGGGGGAAAAACTGTTTTTTCCCCCACCACACACAGTTACTGCATTTATCCAGAGCAGGGCTGTGTCAGAACTGGAGACTGGAGCTCCTGGGGTTGGGACTGATGGCCCTAGAGAAGATGTGGGCAGGTCTGGTGTTCTCTAGCCCTCCCACGGTTTGGGGGCGCACAAGTAGTTCTGGATCCGATCCCATGATTCGGAGCCATTTCTGACGGCTGAAGGTATGGGGAAGGGGGACTCCATGCAGCAGGAGTTCCGTCCCGGCCAAGGTGACCGGAATTCAATCCCTGCCACGCGGAGGGGAGGGTTGCTCCCCCTCCCCCCACCCACGTACTCCCATGGCCGCCGCAGAAAACACAGACGGCACACGGGGCTTGCTGGGGAGGACAGCGAGAGAGAGAGAGAGTCTTTATTGTTGGGGGGTTACATATATAGGGTTTGAGGGGATCACGGATTCACCAATAACAGATCAATCAGGTAGGGTTACCAGCCAATAGGAAAGGGTTAACAGTAGCCAATCCAGGAGACCCAGGTATCTTCCCGGGACATTCCTGAATACGAGATAACGCCTGTCGAAGGGGGTTTTGGGAAGAAGAAAGCGGGGACTTTTACAGACAATGCAAAAAGCCATTTTTACCACATGTTTCACTTTAACCTTAAAATCTCACTGCTACAGGCAGGTGTGGGGGAGACCTCAAGGACCTCACAGTCAGCAGACTGTTAATACAGGCTGCCTATCTGCACATACAGTTCCACTTCTAATGTTCTTATACACACATTTTAACCTTCAAATTAGACTAGTGAGTTCTCAATGTAGGAAAAATAGTAACAGATATTCAGCAGTAATCCTGCTCTTCCCCACTGCCACTGGAAGGCACTAATCCACTCAAAATAGGAGTCCTTGCAGCAACTACACACTTAATGACCATGCTTGATGAGGCCTCGCTTGGCTTCCAAGCCTATTGATTAAAATATGCCAGGTTCTGACACACAGCAGGGACACTATGAACTGCCACCACCATGTGACTTCCCCTGTGAACAACTTGCAGCAGAAACAGTGTCATAGGAACACGCCTACCCCCTGGATCACTGTTCTGAGAACAACCCCTTTGCTGATAGGTGACAGTGAATGGGCCCCCAAGGAGCTGGCAACAAGTGCCAGGACAGGGAAGAGCTCATGCTGCCATGGGGTCATCTGAACAAGCCCTGATGGGGCCATCCTGCAGCATCATATTCTTCAGGTGGATGGTTCTCTGTTATGCTGCCACACATAAATGCTAGGTCAGTGTAGCAAAACAATATTTGTAACCTCAATTTTCACTGTTAGAAATAAGATGTGTTCTGATTTGTTCAGTTGTGTAGCATTGTTCAAACTCAGAATCCAGAAGAGTGGGGTATATTTATTTGGAGTTATGGGAGTCACATCTGTAGTGCCATGGCTAAAGCCTAAGACATCGCAACTGTATATATTAATTTTTCCAAGGCACTTGATTGTCCAGGAGCATTCAGAATGTTCAGAAGCATTTGTGCTAACAAAACTGAAGCACTTGGACCTTGGCTGAGCTTCAGAAGATAGATTTGCTTCGTATTTGTTAACAAAAGAGACCGGGAGAGAGAGAGATGGAGAAAGAAAAGGTCACAGTTTGTCTCCAGAAGTATCCATACAGTAAATCTCCAGTGAAGATTTTTATTGGAAGAAATCCATTTCCACTATTCTGTTTCCAGGCTTTATAGACAGTTATCAGGATAAAGGTAACTGTTTAATGCTGATGATTTCAGTACAAACAATCCAATAATTTGTTTCCTTGGCCCTGAGTGTCAAAACTTCAGAGTTGTAATGTGAGCTCTGCCACGTTCGCAAATGACTTACTAGCAAGAAATGAACTTCTTCAATTCAACAAGAAATGGAGGAAAGCAAATCCATATCTTTATCCCCCAGAAAGGGACAACAAGATCATAAAGTCACGCTCCATATGGCCCTGATACTGTAAGGTGGATCAGGCTATAGACTGAGGTCTGTGCCATTGATATATGTAGAGCTCAAGATCTGTCTAGCTAATGTGTACTGCTGAGAGAGTGATTTGTACCTAATTTGTCCAGTAGTTTTTCTGTTTGTATCAGAGTTTGATTTTTCCAAATATACTTGTCAGTAGAATTTGCTCAAATGCACTTTGCAAACATATTTCAGCCTATGCAAACTATTTGTTTCAACTGTTCACTACTCATGCTGTTTAACCAGCCACCTAAGGCAAACTGCAGTTTTCCAGTGCTTTTGCAGATGACTGATCCCTGAAGTGCCCTGAACTCCTTCACAAATCTCTACTGTAATCTGTTTCCAGTCATCCAATAAGGTTACCAAAAGCTATTTTTCAGTCACATAACAAGGGTCACTATCTGTTTTCTCTTTACAGATATGCTTAGTGTCCTGACAGAAATTAAAACAGTGATGGAGTGATTTACACACACAAAATAATATGGAAAAGGAACATATTCATGATTCTTTTTAACCCAGATATACTTAAAGTGTAAAACTTGCTTCCAAATCTTTTAATAAACTAATAAAGAATGCAAATATTAGCTTGTGGAATTCTTAACTGGAAATAAGTACAATAAAACTTTGAACAGATGCATATTAGGCCTTTGCTTGGCATATCACTAATCAGGATACTGCTGAAGAAGTCTGGAGATCTGGACTGCACAACTGCATCCGGAGTCTGAATCCACTGGGTAAGTTAGGGCAATACCCCATGTTTTTTACCCTGCAAAAGGAGATGTGATTTCTGCTCCTGACAAACTGCAGTGGACGTGCTTTCCTAGTGAATAAAACCAGGGAGCCTTTCAAGAGTAAATCATAACCTCTTGGCTGTCCCAGAGTCTTTCATCTGGTCAGCTTGATGCCTAGCACAGTAATGGCTAAGGTTAGATGAGATGAACCCCACTCTGACTGTTTTGATTTGTAACAACTCCTGGTGCCAGACTGATAAAAGCCCGGTGCGTTAGTACAGAAGTAACATCTGTGTTTATCTGCAGAGACCGCTATGGAACAAGGGTGTTGTTTTTATGGTTAGTTGGCATGGATTTTAGGAATGAGCTGCAGAAGAAATCTGACTGCTAATGGCACATCTGCAGGCAAAGGTGCCACAGCATTCAGAGGTCAACAGAGCAGGGCTCTCAAATGTGCGTCACTTGCCATAGCTCCATCCATCATATCATTGAAATCCCAGGCACCTCTTGGGGACATGTTTGTTTCTGAAAACCTAGTTAGAAAAATATGTTATAGACCAGAATATTTTGCATTTTTAATGGCCAGACTGGGGTCACATCCAAAGGCTTCCACCCTCTTGCAAATGACAAACTCTGACTCAGGCTGGGCATAACCCAAAACACCTTGTCATCATTCCTTGTGAGAACATCATTACATACGGCAACATTAATAGAAAATAAAGATATCTGACCTAAAATAGACAGCATGTTTTTTTAAGCATAGAGGAAGGTCATTTGGCACTGTTATTTTGAGGACTTTGCTGACAGAGGCTTTTCTGTAACATTCTAATTTCAATGCTACTATCTATAGCTCTTTGTGTAGATTTGTCCTTTCAATGTGCACTGTTGTCAATGGAAAGATACTGTAAGCTGGTTTCAAGGTGTGACTCAGTAAAAGCTGGCAAAAAGGTGCTCTGAAATTTTCAAAGCCATGTTGCGTATCTTCAGTTTGAGTGGATACGCAGGCAGTCCCCTACAGCTTGGCAAATCCCTTCCATAAGCTGCCTCCCACCTACAAAATAGAGCCAAGGTCATCAAAAAGGATTCTAGCACATGTTTACCAACTCTTGTGGACAACCTTGTATCTCTATTATGGCTGATGTCTATGAGAGAGTGTACATATAGATCACCTTTGCATGCAGACACACATATATTTACAGGAATCTTTGTGTTTTTCTAAACACAGGCAGAGAGTTTGTAAATCCTAGCTTCCAAAAACCTAAACACATACTGGACTCACCTACATCTCAGAGTTCTTGGCACCCAGCTAAGACACTCATGATTGAAACAGGGTTCCCCATATCCAAAAGAAAATCTTCATATTTGTTTTGAGGAGTAAGGCTTGGAAGACTCACAGGTTAAATTTTAAAGCCATTATGATGGGGCTTGTAGAAGAGAAATCAGGGCCATACAGAGATCTGGAAGGCGGTATATCTAGATGAAAGGTAGCTTTTTAAGAAGCAGCACAGAATATATGTTTAGAAAGAAATCCATTTTGATTTAAGATGCACAACTATCCCAGAGATTACCTATAAGCCCATCAGAAGAATAGGATTTCCTTTCTTACAAGGATGATTTTCTTTTTGAAGGTCTGTTCTACACTATTATTGAAAGACCAGAAAATATCATAGCTTGTCCCAAAACAGTTTAGAGCCTTCTTTCCTCTTACATGCTGCCCTTTTCTGACAGGCTGCTCAGGAGGATGATGGGGATTTACTGTTTGCTCTGTGGCACACAAAAAAAGCATTAAAATAAAAAATCCTCATGTAAATAATTGCATCAATTTTGCAATCAACCAGAAAACAAACAAACAAAATCCGATGAGGCCAACACTAAATATACTAATCTTGCCATGCTCTGTATAATTAAAACAATTTCACCTTGAAATCTGGCATTAATTATAATATGGAGCACCTCCAGACCTTAGGATTTTAGTTTGGTTTTATGGACCTATCTAGAACAGAGATTTGTATATGAAATATATTCTAGTCTTTTTGCTTCTGGTCCATTTAGCAATTATTCTAAGGAATCTATCTCCTGAATATCAGTTGTCTCTTGTTTCTGTTGCTGCACCTGTATGACTTAGGAAATACCACAATGCATCTCACTTGACAGCAAAATTAATCACAAAGTCATTGATATCAATGTACTGGCAAAACCCTAGAAAATCCTAAATCTGTGTTTGCATTCAAAGCACGCAGCATTGAAGAGATTCCTGCTGTTGTCCTCTAGATAGTGATAGAACAAAACTTTACAAACAGTTCTCAATCTCAACACTACAGTTTCAGATTTCCCACCTTTATGTAGGGGTTCAGTTTACAGGAGAAGTCTAAAAATATCCTTAAACAGTATTGATATTTTTCTGGAAACCTATTTATATAAACCAAAAAGGAAGCACCAAAACTTACATGCAAACCCCTCAGCTTTGCCATTAAATTTAGCAGAGAAAATGGATTTCAATTTTAAACTTTAGTAAAATGCAGATCTTATTTTAAACTTTAGACCTTAGACCTGGGTAATTCAGGTTTCTTAATCAGCGTCTAGTCTGGTTCTAGAACCAATCTGACTCCTCACTTAAATTTAAGTTTTATAACTTGGGCCTAGCTTTAATTTAAATACTGAAGATTTATTCAGTTGCCTTTCTTCTTCTAACATCAAGCAGTTTCAGCTAAAGAGATTTGTACTTGAAATACAGGCATTTAGCATCAGTACTGCTAAATTAACAGTGATATATACATGTTTGTAGGCAGAGTGACCTTTATTAGCTTCTCATTATGTTTGAAAATAGTTCCTGTTGTCTGACTGAGTGAATTATGCTGAGCATTGTTATGGCTCAGATAACCTATTGAAACTAGTTATTTTTCATGATGTGTTAAATGTTAAAACTAACAAGCAGTTAGTTAAGCATTACACTGGAGACAATCATTATGGCTTACATTTCCGAACATGCACTTTTAAAACTGTTCAGATTAAAGATGAATCGAAGCACTTCAGCTTCGGGGATAGGACTCGAGGTGCACATCCCTTCAGACTGAACTGGAGTATAAAATCCAACAAAAATTGCTTTTAAAATTTAATAATTCACAAAATCTATGGTTAAGCACAGCCTGGCTGGGGTAGATAAGTAAAATAAATACTGCAAAGTCAATTTTTAATAATCTGTGGCATGAAATTTAAGCACAAGAGAAAACATTTCACAATCAAGTCAGAAGCTTTTTGTAAATGATCAAATGAGAATTTAAAACCCCCTCACCTACCAATGCAAAATACATCCAGTTTATCCTTCAGTCCACACAGCATACTCCTAGATTCCTTTGTTTAAATGCCTTTTAATTCTAGTAGAGCCTTTGTTGTAACCCCTTTTTTTGAACTAGAGTTATTTACAACGACCTTAGAAGAAGATAGACAGATTCTGGAGCCTCTTTTTTGCTGGTGAATTGGCACATCACATGAAGTCACAGGAAATAATATAATTAGTTCCTGTGCTAGTCTGGTAACAAGTGGTCTGGTATATTTATCTAATTATTGAGACAACACATTTACAGCTGAGGGGATTTTGTTATAAGAGGTTTATAATACTCTGATTTAGGCTGATCTTCAGTCTCTTAATGCCAAGTAAAAACTGGCCTTCAAGCAACATTTTTGTATGATGAAGAATAAAATCCCAGATGGATTATGACAAGTCTGTGTCGTCCTAAAAGAGAAATCAAAATGAAAAGCTGGGAAAATTAAATGGCAAGGATAATATATATACACATACTCTTTCAGAGGGAGAGAGAGAGGGAGAGAGAGAAAATGTGAAGATTTGTACGTATTTTATGCATCTGGAATCAGTACTCTAACATGCTGTTTATGCTAAGAGGTGTACCATCTGCAAGAAATAAAGAAAAGGGAGAGATTATACTATATTATGGGGAAATCATATTTTGACTTTATTATTATGGCTGTGGCTATTTTATGAAAAGGAGGTGGATTAATAATTGTCTAACCAACCAAAAAGGAAAGAGGAAGCAAAACGGATTTTTCAGAGAATATTTCTCATAAAATAATAAGAGGCTTGTGCAATAGAGCAGAAGGAGGAAGGGAGGGCAGAGAGAAGAAAGGGAGACTGAGCCTCGTGTTGGGAGAGAGAGGAGAGCTTGAGTGTCTGCAGGGCTGAGTATGGCTGCAAAGAAAAGAGTGAGCACGTATCAATAGCCACAGGTAAAATAACCAGTGAGAGAAGAGGTGCTCTGGTGTCCTGAACTTATGTAAAGATGATGCCAATGAGCCATAAGACTTGGCTGCACATCCCCTGAGCAAAGCTGCCTCCTGGATGCCTGGACATGGGAAGAGGAGAGGCAGGACAAGGAGTTGCTGAAATGCAACCCTGGGTATGAGAGGAGATCCTGCAGCCCAGGCCTCATATGGGATGGGGGCTGGGCCAGAGTGTCTACATTCTCTCACTTCTCTGCATGAAATCCAGGTCACGTCCCCATGAGAGCAACTAGGCTTGGTCAGGACAGAGAGGATGGTAACACTGGGAGTCAAAAGTGGGACCCTGAGCTGTGAGCTGTTAGGAAACAATTTTCTGGTTAGAAAATGTGGGGTAAACACGCAACATTTCAATATAAGGTAAAGGACCTAAAAATGGGTAATGCTCAGCCCTACACTGAGGGTCTAGACTACACCTCCTGCTCCTTATATTTGCACTCTCTTATTATAGATATTTGTCATATGCTAATGCACCTCTTCCCCCCACCTCCTGCTCCTACTCCAGGCCAGAGGCTTTTTGTTCTGAATGGAAGGACAGCCCTCACAAAGGGCCTTTTTTCCTGAGAGATATTGGTTTCATTTACAGTGGGCTAGAAATGCATGTGCTGCCATGTCCTGGGCCTTTCAATCACCCGCCGAGAGCATTCACTTTTCATTGTTTCCATTTTAACGCTGCTCTTGCAGCTGCAATTGCAGCCTCTTTGAATTAAATCTGGGTTAACAGTCTGAGGACAGATAAGCCCCAAGAGAGGAAATGGTGTAAATCCAAATGGCAATTCTTTAACCTATTGCTTTTTATAACAGGTTGGAAGCCCTGCGTGCGATTGAAGCAAAGTGCGTTTTTGCAGTCTATTCTCATTTGCATAAACCTTTCTTTTGGTATTTGCATAATTTTTCAATTAATCACCAGGACAATACTCTAACTCCTGAACATCCCTCTACCAGGCATTTAAGGTATTCTTGCTAATATAAAAGCTTTATACAACGCTGATGAGGCCAAGACCTGGGGTTTTCTATTTATTTCACACGTAAAACCCAGTCCAAATGTTTACTGTACCTTATACTCCACAACAAGTGCATCACTGATTACTGAAAAAGCACAGATGGGACATAGACAGTTTTTCATTCCTTGTTCCATATGATAGAACTCAACACATCTGGTATGCTATGAAAAGCATCTTTGCACTAATTTGTTTGTCAGTATCTATTGAAAGGACTATCTGTCATCCTGTCACATTTTGGTTGCCCTGAGATGTCTGAAGACAAGCTAGTCACAAATTGCAACTGCTGGCCACTGGGGACTAACTGGTAGAAACCAACAGCTGTTCCAAGGATCATCAGTGGTGGATTTGTTTCTTTTTTTGCATTTTTTATAAGTGGAAATTTCAGTGTAATCTCTTCTCAGACATTTTCTACTTGCAAGAAGAAACCAAATCACTTGAGCAAGAGTCAGTTTGTTTGTCTTCACTGTCCATGTGCACATTTCCATCTGTTTCTATAGCTGGGTGAGTTTTCTTTGTACAGAATGGATGCAGGGAGCAGAAAAAGACCGTGCTGGTGGTGTACACGGGGTGATCTTAACACTTGTCTTTTGATGCTACATTTTTTATGTCAAGAACCTGATATAAATAAATTGGTTTGTCAGGGGAAAAGTAAAGATCCCAAAGGAACCTTGGTGTTTATATGGATTGATCAATACAAGCTGAGAATGCTTTTTCCCATAGTTCTTCACACTGATCATCTTCTTGAAAGACATCCCTGTGATTTATGATTTGTTATGTTTATTTTACCTCATCTCCTTGCCAGTGAATCAAAATGTTGGATCCCATTTCTCTTCCAGTCTTATTTTTTTATTTTCTTACTAAAAATGCTTTATTGCATTACATTCTGATTGTGTGGCTAATTTAAACCATTTTTCTTCAGTCAAGAGCTACTCTGGCATGAGAGTGCAGATCTGATTGAAGGTGTGAATTTCAGGTTCTATTAACAGTTGGGCAATATATACATAAAGAACTTTCAGAAATATGAGAAAGCCTATGAAACACAGTGGAAACATTTTTATGCCCATTTGATGGGTATGTAATTTTCAAAACTACTGGACTGAACTGCCTGTAGTTAACTAAGTACTCATGGCTTTATGTAATTAATCTGAATGATCTGCAATACACCAGCATAACTTGCACTTAATGCCAGACATTTCAAAGTAATGAAAAGATTTTTCTACTTAATGACATATAATCTGTTGGAACTACTGATCCGAGTAACAGGCCATACCTTGTTTTCGTAGTATTATTGAAGAAAGAACCAGCACCTTATCTATATGGGAACAATAATGACATAAGGTAAGTTTACTGTCTTTTCACAAGATTACTTCAAGTGCCCAAGTTGAGCTCCTAAGCTTTGAACATCAGTCCCTCATGAGTTCTGCTTAAAATTAATGGTGTGTTGTTATCCAACATACTCCATAATTGTGATTATTCTTTCTCTCTGCCAGTAGCTGAATGACATAGGAAAGATTTAAGCCAAAATCAACCTAGCAATACAAACACCTTCAAATAAGTGCTATCCTCTCCAATATACACAGATATTGAATAGTTTAGGGACCTGACAAAAGATGAGCAGACCTTCTTTATATTCTGGGGACCTCCAACTTTTACTGAATTTTTGGGCCAGTTTCAAATGGTCTGAACTAACATATGATAGATATAATCAAATGGCTCTATTAGTTCCTATTGTCTCACATGAGTTTTGCCCTAACCAGTAGACGATCACACTTCTTTTATCCAAACACACTGTTTAGGCAGTATCAATTTACAGTATTTGGAAGCTGTGGCTATTTAAGACTTGGATTTTTTAGGTTGCCCCTGGTTTTTGGGTATCCAATTTGCAGAAATAAGAAAATTAACAACTAAATTTATTAAAACCAAAATTCAGCTCAGTCTAACTGATGCAATACCAGCAAGCCTGAGAAGGAAATAAAAACTGAAGTTGGCTCCACGTCAGATGCTCACCCTCAGACAGATGTCTCAGAAGGGTGTTGAGTGATGGCCAACCAAACCCAAGATGCATCATGATCCTGAATAGGACTATTTGCAAGAAGGGCCTGTTGCTGTGACTAAACACTGCAAGAATTGGGGCCAGAACTGGCAATCGAATGTGATGGAAGAGGATGTTCTTCACTCCTGCCAATAGTTGGATTATGGCATATGAGAATACTGCCAGTGTGTCTTGTTTTCTTAAATCCATTTCATGTCTCCAGTTGGGTAAACCTTGTTAAAGTTGTGTATGGCAGACTTTTATTTTGCTATGGAAAAGAAAACATAAATCAAGCAGACTAGCAAAATTCGCTGAGGGAATCCTTAAAAATTAAGACTTCCTTTCATGACTGCAAAACACATTTTGAGCTGAATAATTTGAGGACTAAACAGCCCATCATGTAGCCAGTTTCACATAAAATATAATTTGATAATGAAGTGTTCTCACACAATTTAGGCTTTTCAGATGGCTGCTAAACACAGAGGTGTGGTGTGCACCAAATGAAATTATGTTCTAAAAAATGGTTGCAATGAACATGCAGCTGTTGTGAAGAACAGCAGTATGTTGCTGCACCTTGAGTTTATATAAAAATTAATTTCTTGTAACATTCAAAACAAACTACCCATTTTTACTATTTCCTCTTTCACCCTTACATTAACACTGAGTCTCTCACTTCTTGATCTTAGCTTGAAAATCAGCTTTGTGATGTTAGGATTCATTCTTCACATAAGAAGATTATTTTCTCCCAGGTTTTCATACACTAGAAATAAATTCTTATCTCATCTGAGAATCCCAGTGGAGAAGCTGGAACTCCAGAAACTCAGAGACTTCACTTTCTGCCTTCACTCCTTACTCTGCAGGTCTTCCTATTACAAATCCCATTCCTGTAGAACTGCAAAGCCTTGGAGGAAATCTGATGAGAAGAGCTTTTACCAGGAGACTTGCTGTATGTTTTACATTTAGTAGAACAGAAAATCAGAGTCAATTTAGAGATAATTTGACTGATACTGCTTACAATCAAGGCCAAAACTAGACAGCACAAGGCAGGCACCTGAGAGGCAACCCAGTTTCAGTATCATTTGATTTAAACTTCATAGGACATTGCAAGTCTGGGCAGATTTTTTTTTTCAGTGTTGTACACTGACTCCATCAGGGTCAAAAAATAAAACTTTATTTAAAAATTCCTTACTTGTCTACTTCAGTCAGCCTGAGTGTAAAATTGATGTGACAGAGATTTTTGAAAACCCTTTCTTCCTGCAGGGATTAATTCTGGTGGTAGTCTGTGTGTTAGGGTTTTTTTATAATCTCTGCTGGCTGTGAAAAAGGACTATAACACCTATGGAAATGACCATGCCCTTTGCTTCTGTTAGTTTTTAGTGAATTTAGAAAGTCAAAAGTACCATAGGCTAAAACGGGTGCATGATGGGAGAACTCAAGGTTTATTTTCTTTTCAAAACCACTACATTTCTACAGTTTCCTGCTTCACTGGCACCTTCATTCTTTAAGGCCAAGCAAGAGATGGGAGACCTGGGAGATGAATGGAGAGTGTACAATAACAAGAATCGATCCATAACTCTTGAGTCTGACCTATGAAGGGATTATATCCTGAATATCACTCCCAGCTTTACCCTGAAGTGGCATCTGAATGCATAGTGCAAGAGGCAGCTGTACATATAAACAAGGAAGGATGCAAAGGCTGGCTCTGCCTGCCTGTGTTGGCATGGCCATCCAGAAAGGCTCTCTGCAGTGGTTTGCATGTTTTCAGTCTGCTTCCAGGTCTGCTTTCTTATTAGGGGCCATGTGTCCTGTTGACCAAATCAATGCTAGCTGAATTGGCTGAAATGATTTATTAACCAGGGAAAGGCAGGGAGATATGTCAGGTTCACTGCACCAGTCAGAATCTCTTTTAACCTAACATCAGTTTATGGCAGATACAAATCTTTAAAAACTCTTGGCATCTTTTATGAACAGAATGAATACTTTTATGCAAATATGAACTGTTCTGCTGAAGTCATTTATGTTTATGAAACAACCGTAAATTTCCTGAAGGTTTGCAGCACCAGGACACAACAATAAGCCACAACCAGCTTTCACAGCAGTGATCTCTATTTTTGAGACAAGTGTGACACCTATTTTGCCTTCCTATAGTTGAAGATTTTTCTTCCTGCTTCAGTCATCACCTATGAGATATCTAGGGCTGGTATTTGAAATCCCATTTACCATTTGGAAAAGGCAGAAGAAAAATAAGAAACAGTAGGTAACACTTGGCCTCTTCTATTAACGAGTATAATATGGACAACGGTCTTCAGAGGAATGCACATGGTGATATCACATTTCCTAAGTGGTATCTTTAAACCTGAGGACAGATCCTGCAATTCTTTATATAGAATGTAACAGTAGGGACTGCCACATCCCTGCACCTCCAATTTTGCTACAGTCTTTATGGAAATGGTTAAATTGTTAAGGTTTAATGTTCTTACAGGAGCAGCCACAAGGGAACATTGTCCATATCAGAGCTGGCAGGAAATTTGTTATTGACAACAGTGAGGACAGGCTTTTACCATCTTTCAAGACAAATATGCTGGTGGGAAGTAACACTTCATTTGTGACTTCCAAGACTGTATATCTTAAATTGCAGTGGCTTTGAGGGGGTAAAAAATCAGTGCTGGAAGTCTTAATGCGTCCAGGTACATCTAAATTTCCCCTGAGGATGGGATAACTTAACTGTCATTTCAAGTTTTACATTCTTCCTTTAAATCAGCTATTTCATTTAAATAAAAAGGTTCTATATTCTAGGATGGAAATGCAGCTGCTTCAAGTAACCCTGCAGCATGTTGATTTATTACTGACTATATACTCCTTCAAGGAGAAGATTCCGTAAGAAGACATTCTACATCTGGCTCCATATTTCTTGCTACATAATATTTTATATTAATCTCACCATATCTCTATCCATGAAATTTTTGAGGAAAAATGGAATATAAGGTAATTACATATTTGGATAAATACATTTGCAGGATTTAATGCTCTGTGTTCACGTGAACAAACTACTCTACTGACTGCTATTAGAGATATTAAGAGAAAAGTTATGTATCTGAAAAGAATCTTTTCTGCATAAATTGAGAAATGAAAAGTTTCCACTTCTGCTTTTCTGAACTGTCAGTAAAACTAGGCTTAGGATGTACCTTTTTTAAAAAAAAACAAATCAAAATTCTGAAGGGAAAACCATTTATTTTTGCTGAGAGTTTTCATTTACATTTGCTTTTTAGGTGATGAAAAAACCCTTCCAGTTGCACTTTTTCTATTAAATTAAAAAAAATAAGGCTATAATGTTATATAGCTTTGTTTGATCACAGCTTTGTAATTATTTTGCAGGGAAATTGGATGAACTCCCAAGAAGATGTTTCACATAGTTTTTCACCCAGGCTGGTTTTGTTCATGTGCAAACCACATTTCATAAATTCCAGCAAACACTCACACACATAACAAAATCTGCCTTTGTAGTGTAAGGGCCGTACCTGGATCTTACATTATTTTTAAGGAAATGTCTGTCGTAACAGTTCCACTGTCACTAATGTGCAGCCAAAGTCTTATTGAACTGAGCTCCAACAGTAAACCAGAAATGGATACTGGTGGTGGAAGAGAAGAAACATGTAGGAAGCTTTCTAAGACTACATACTTACAAAATCAATGTTGCTATGATGGATAGAAGGTTGATGCTTTTTTATTTCAAATTGTAAATATATTTTGCTCAAAATGATCCAGCTATGCTGAAACAAAGTTTGCACAGACTCAAAAACTTTTGCATGTTTTGGCCATCACGGAAGGACCATGAACCACAGGATTTTGAGTATGAGTTAGATATGGACTGCTGAGACCAATAACCACCTAAATAAATACCTGAAGTTAAACAATGCCCAACATTGGTCCTCAACAGAAGGTACTACCCAAAATCAAGGTACAGGTTGGGGTACTAACCATATATGATTGCTACTCTGTGCAGGATGCTGCAATTGTGTCTCCTAGTACTGCTCAGAACCAGGAGACAGACCCTGAATTAGAAGGAAAATCTACTAGTCCTTCTTGGACACCACTTCTTTCCTTGTCTCTGGTTTTGAAGGAAATGTTTTGTGCAAAAGAAATGAGGAGAGATGGCTGATGCCTGGGTGTGACTTCTCACAGTGGGCACGCATGCAATTCACTGCTGGATCCCATTTTCCTCTGGGAAGAGAATTCATGGAGTTAAAAAATGACCTGATGTCTTTCTGCAACAGGGCAGTTTGAAATTCATGAAATTCATGCTCATATATAATAAGGAAAGGTAAAATGTGATACAGACCATTAATAGCACCATCAGCTTGGCAGAATCAGGGAGCCGTCGCTATTACTGCACATGAACACAGTGTGGTCTGCTTCCAGCAGCATCCTTAGAGAAGAGTCTTGGTGTAAATAAATAGCAAGACTTTTTCAGTACTATATAGCAGCTGGGTTCACTTGGGTTTTCCAAATGTCTATACAATATAACAGTCTGGGATGCATCAGTTGTTACCCCAGGATTAATGTTAAAGAACTCCTTTGATCACAGCAAATTCTACTTTGTCTTAAAAGCAGCTGAATAGTGGGAAAGAAACAAAACTTAAACCTTAGATTTCTAGCTGCCATTTCAGATTACCCATCTCACTAAATCAGTGTTTTAACTTCTTTAATCTGCAGACATGAATTTAAAATCATAACATCTCCTTGCACAAGTGTGTGGAATATGGTCAGGCCATTTCTAAAATAAAATGCAGTTATGCCAGTGTGCTAAGATACAATTTTCTCGTTTCGTGAATAGGAAAAAAAGAAAAAAAAATTAAAAAATATATGATACAGATTAAAAAAAATGTGTCTCTAGTTAACTATTTCTGTAAAGAAAAGTATTCTAGCACAGTATATGTTGAATCAGTGTATTTTAGTGTCAATATTGGACACACTCTATAAATAGCGTTAATAAAATATGATGCATAGAAATAAAAAAGGTTTTTTATTGCTGTGAACACAAGCCAAATACTGCCAAACATGTTGAATAGGGCAGACTGGTTACAAATGCTCCTTCTACACAGACCTTTAATGAATAAAACTTCTCCCTACATGGTGTGACAGCCTAATTTTTAAGATTACTTTGTGGTGTCAGTTGAATCACTGCTAAGCACAAACTGTCAAGTCTAGCAGACAAGCACAAGACTCTGTATTGTTGTTACCTTGTTCCATTTGTTATAGACTAGTTAATAATATCAGTCCCATACATCACTTTTTCCAAATGTGTAGGGGAGGGAATCCCTGTGATTATAGAAATTCAGAAGAATGTAAAATGACATTCCTCCCTTTTTGTGCACAGTTTATGTTATTTGTTTTTCATAATATGGATCTTACTATACCCCTTACAACAAATTGTGTTAATGGGTGGGCTTTTTTACTGGTTAATTAAAATGCAAAGCAACTTAGCACTTCTGTAAAACGAGATGGATAATTTTAGAAGAGGCTGCTGCTTGTAATTTATTGTTATTATACAACCCTTATTTTTATAAAACATCTCAGATAATAAATCCTTATTTACATTCATATCCTCTGTCTCTCTTAATCTCAACAACAGTAGAGACAATGATGAGTGTCTGTCTTGGACCTCTGCCTTTGCCTTGCTTGTCCTCAGGTTCTGATCAGTGTAATTTGGCCATAGCTGAGGAAACTGCCTTTACTTTCCTCCCATTGTTGAGGAAAGTGCTTTGCCTTCCCTTCCATTACTAAGTAGGGCAAATGGCAGGAGGTGCTCATCACATTACAGGTCAGAAGTCAGCTGGGTCACTAACAGGACATTTTGATGCACTTGGCAAAATCTATGGAGCAGAAAACTCCTGTAGGAAGGCTTCCAGGTGCCCTAGATTGCAAGAAGTGATTGGGCTTGTTTTCAAAAACCACTACATAATTAGGAAAAGAAATGTGCATTATAAATTGTGGGGGACTTGTGTCTTAGAGAGGTAGGCAGTGAAAATTTAATTTGTCTTCCATGTGAAGAAGAAAGAGCTGTTATTTGTATGCTTAGGAAACTGGACAGGTTATTAATTACCTGGATATTTTCACTCTAACCAGATCTTAGATGATGTTATCATATGGAGCAGTGACAGAAACCCCTCAGAACTATTCACTGTATGTCTTGTAAGTTTATTTTTTTCCTTTGATTTCTGTGGCTGTTTCCTTTCATAATGAGAGAAAACCACAAGAAATCTTGAAATGGCATAGTGGTCTGACTTAATACCAGAGCAGTTCCTTTTATGGAGGACATCATCCTCTGTTTGCCTTCAGAGGAAATACTGGACCGTGTCCTCCTGAAAAGGAGCAGCAACTCCTCCAGAAATGATACTGACACAAGCTGTGCTCAAAGAGATGGTCCAGCTGATTTCACAGGCACCTTCCATCCACAGCTTTTTGACCCATCTGGGCCTGGATATTTATTGTATCATTTCCAGAACCTAGACAGAAAGGGAAGCAGCTCCACTGCCACAGCAGATGAAAAGATCCTTCTGTAATGTTTTAGCACAACTACTCATGTTGAAAAGAGCAAAGAATGGTGGATGCACTTTTCTGAACACAAACACACATTTCCTGACAGACTAGGGGTGCCTTGCTGTATAGGTTGTAAAAAAATCCTCATGCTGAAACACTTGCTTTCCAGCAGCTGCCACAAAACCTTAACTGCAGACAGAGAAAAGAACATACTATCAAATACAATCATCCAAGGCACAAAGGAGGGTTGGTAGCCTGAATACTCAGACTAAAAAATTGGGTAATGTAGTTGCCCAGGGATGCACCACCATTCAGCTTTTGACAGGGACAAACCTGCAAAATGTAGGTGGGATGAAGTCATCAACCTTTGTGAGCAGTTTTTATAATGCAAATGCTCAGAGGCCATTAGCTGAAGCAGAACTCCCTGGCAAGGCCAGTCAGACCACACAAGGTATGTAGTACCCATCCTAACCTCCCTTACCCAAAACCTGTGCCAGGCCTGGAGATGAAGGGCAGGAGCACTTGCATATGCTGCCTACAGTGAGAAACTTATCCCGCCATGAAACTGGATAGCTGATTATCTCCCAAGTGGGCACAGAAGTAATCTGTAGCAGACAAGAGCTTGAAGGGGTTGTGAGTTCCTTCAAAAGAGTTAAAATGACATGTGGTGATTCCTATTTCATCTTCTGGAACACTGGGGGAATAAAAATTGACTACATCAACAGCGCTCCTGTAAATCATAAACAGGAAAATCTCCTTAAAGGAAACTCTGCTGATTTTCCTTGGAATAAACTCCTGATAATAAGAAGCTATAAAACATTTTGTTCCTCTGCTCATGTCTTTCCAGGTCTTACTTAGTCAGCCACCTTTAGAAACAGAAATATAAATCATTATAATCAAAGCGGGGAGTAATATTATATTTTAATGATAAAATAATATCAAGACTGCAATAAATTATACAAAACCAGCATTATAAAACCTATCTAAGATGTTGAATTATTATCTGAGGTGAAGCTGTAGAGTTATAAGTTCATAAATAATAACGAAGCTTCTGTTGGCAACATAAGTAATGTTTAAACTGTAGAGTTTAAGCTCAGTTTTTACTGAACAAGAGCTTAAAAAGAGGAAAGACACAGTGAAGAGGGCACAGCCTCAGATAAAGCAGCTGTTATCATCCACAGTCTGCATGGAGAATGGCAGAGTTCCCTACAATTGAAATATAACTTAACACAGAAGTGATGAGAGCCCTGAGCCATTGATAATACCACCTCTGAAGAAATCAACCTGGAAAGTCCCTGGATTCTGGAATGTCTGGTAAAACAAAAACCAAAGTGAGTTTGCATTTGAAAATAAGCTCCCATTTCCCTTTGTCAGTGACCCCAAAAAATCTGACCTGGCACGGATGCAGTAATTTGCACTTGCTAATGTACAAATGGCACCTCCTGGGAGTGTTTGATGAAAATTTAATGGTAGCTCTGAAGTTCTAACCATGAGAAAAGGCTAAGCATGACCTGAGCAATGAACTCCTCTAAGATGATGTTGTTGGGTCAAAAGAGCATGAGCTGCAAGTACCAGCTGGTCTCTGCAGGATCCCACTACACCTGAGAAGGTGATCTGACCTTGCTTGTTCTCTAACACTGCAATAAAACTGTGAAAATCCTGGCAGGACCGAGGCTGGTAATGCCACCTTTAACTTGTGTGACTTTGAACTGAACTTTGTTCCCACCTACCCCAAGGGACACTGGAAACTGCCACAGTGAGTGATGAAGCCTTCCCTGCTCTGCTCCCAGCTGCTGCCAAAGGATGGCTCTCCTCCCCTGCCTCCTGCACAGCTTGGATGACTCGAAGACTAATATACCTGGGAGAGTCAAAAAAATCCTGCAGAAGCCTTATCTAGGTATCAGCACTGTGTTTTGCTAATAAGCTTCAGATAAACTATGCCTATAGCTCACTGAGCTCCTTGAGCTGATAAGTGATTATAAATGAATATCTGAATAGAAAATATACTGTACTACTGAACACTGATCTGTTTCTAATAATAATAAAAAAAAAAAAAGACAAAAGAGGGTTGAGATAAAGGAAATAGGCTTCCCCTGGCTGGAGAATGGAGACTGAGCTCAAACTGGTACTCCACAAGGCAGCAGACCTGCTTTCTACAAACACTTTTGCTGCTTCATTTCCACAATAGTTTTAACGAGGAGTTTCAAAAGATGATGTGTGAAAATCTTACCCTACTGAACCCATGTGTAGTGGGTTTGCCAACCAGTCCCCCCCCCCCGCCAGGGCTGAAAATAGTTTTGTCAGATGGATTTCTGGAGCAAAACCAATCAAAAGTTTTAGTAACGCCTCTGCCAATTACATATTTAAGAAAAGGGAAGAGAAGGTTGGGACGCAGAAGAGATAAGAGCCACGAGGTGGCAAGGAGAAAACTGGGGAGCCTTGTAAGGAGAGGCAGCAAGCCTCCCTCCTCCCCCAGCCATGGGCTGGGGGCAGGTTGGGGCACCGAAGCCCCCTGGCTGAGACATGTAACAGAGTGGGGGTAAAGCTCTAATGAAAGACTGCCGGGACAAGACAGCTGCAGAAAGAATTTCAGGCAGAGAGATAATGGAGCCTCCAAGGTCAGAGCTAGCAGCCAGAGGAGAGAGAAGCTCGAAGAAGGGGGGAGGACAATTCCTCCCCACCCACCCCCTCCCTTCAGCAGGGAAAAGACTAAAAACTAAAACCCTGCTGTCTGTGGAAGATTACAGAGTGAGGAGACTCCCCTGCAGCTCATGGAGGAACCTACACTGAAGGAGGTGGATGCACGAGGAAGCTGCGACTCCTGTGGGAGGCCTAAGATGAAACAGAGTCTTGCCAGACACCTATGGCCCATGGAGATAAAGATCTATGCTGGAGCAAGTCAGCCTGGATAGGATCGTGTGATCCCAGTGAGGGATCCATGCTGATGCAGCTGAATTTGGGACCCCACAGGAAACAGGGGTGGACTTAAAAGCCATTATCTCCTGTGACACTGTGGGAAGACCATGGCAAAGTAAGTGTCTCCTTTACAATACATGGAGGTCTTAGCCCAGGAGGGGGTAGACCCATCCCTGAGGTCGACACAGAAGAGAGAGAGACAGTTCCAGCTGTGATGAATCGGAGCTGTTGTCCTAGAGATCATAGAAGAGGAACTTTCAAATGCTGCAGAATTGTTTGGAAAACCTGTGGCTCTGGAAGTGAAAAAGTGACTTTTTCTCCTCCAGGACTGATACAAAGAGGGGAGGGGTACTTCTGTAAATACATAGTACTTTTGCCTAGTTAGAATTGTTGTATATATAATTCTTTAGTTTTTATCTTGTTAATAATAAATCCTAATATTATTTCCCTCACATCAAATTTCTTTTGTCTGCACAAACCTTCTCTCAACTTATAGCAATTGTGTTGGGGGGGGTGAGAAAAATTGGCCCAAAGCAAACCCACGACACCATGGCAAAACTGCTTTAAACCCATAGCGCTTACAGCCCATGCAAGCCCAAGAGAAATTATATGATCTGTTGAAGGCTGGCCTTCCCACTTTTGGTAGAAAATAGCTTGAAATTGAGAGTGTCTGTTTTTCAGGATGATGGATCTTGTGTAAGGGTCATCAGTCTACCAAAGCCTCTTCTAAATCTCTACCATTCTCTATCTGAATGTTCAACCATGCATTCATGGATGCAGATTGCAAGTTTTTATTCTGGAAGCAAAAATCTACACTTACCAGCTTCTCAAACTCAATTGATTTTCCCTTAAAAAGGAAAAAAATTTGGGAAATCTTTGGTTCAGGTTAGATTTAGAAAAGGCTGGACAGACTTTGAATCACGTTGTTAAAAGTTAGCGACCTTGATCTGTGCCCTCAGATACCCTGAAAGAGGAGAGATAGTTCATACTCCTGATAAGTGGTCTTTTTAAAAATAAACACTGAGCAGTGAGAAAGTTACTGTTGCATTTAAATTACCTATTTATTTAAAGTAACCTTCAAGACCTGATATTTACTTTTGCTGGAATATAATTTATTATGAGAAAGAAAGTTGCACAGTTAGTGAGAATACATGGACATTTAACTATTTTCCTATTTATTAGTGTAAATATTTTTATTACTGTCTGCTTTGTGGACTAGTAACTTGCCATGAAGGAAGGAGAGGAAGAAGCCATGGAGTATTTTATTATGCAAAAAGACAAGAAAGCTTACACTGGATTTCTGACCCCAGATCTGTCTTTTGTCAATAACACTGACAGCATTTTATCTTTGCAGAGCTGATCACTATCTGCTGAAAGAAAAACTCCTTAAATAAAAAGTCAACCGAATATAACCATTTTTCCCTCAGCCAGCCATAAGCTGTTGCAACAATCCTTGCAATTAATGATACCACACAGCAGTGACTCACAGGGATAGCTTCGGTATTTGTGAAGGGATCATATTTTCCTAAGTTGCAATGGAAGTATCCTGTTCTTAGGCAGAAAGCTTCCCACTGGAGCACCACTGGGTACTGGAAATCCTTTGTCCTGGTTTTCAGTCATAACTTCATTTATTTATATCCTCTCCAGCATTTTGGCCTTCCTAACTACAAATAAAGCCATTGGAGACAGGGAGCACAGTCCTTGCTCCAATAATTTCTTCTGTCCCTTCAAAACATACAGACGTCTGGGGACTTAGGGTAGCATCTGAACCAATTTCTAGGACTACATTTGATTGCTCCAACTAATCTAGCAGCCATCAGCAGAAGGCAAAGAGCACTGAGGGTTGCCTCTTATCAGAGGCTGTCAGGAGAGGGAGAGGAGAAGCTTGGTGACTACACTGACAGTGGCAGCAGATGATCTGAGTTTGGGTCACAGTAACCTTACAACAGGAACTAATGTTTAAAAATGGAACCTTGAATAATTTCTGGAAAATTTCTAATATATTTAAAAGTCAGTAAAAGAATCTTAAAATGTGCAGGCTGGAATAAGCTTTGAGATGGTCTCCATGAAGGACCAAATCCATTTTCCTCTTAGGGGTTTTTGCTTTTGCAGCAATTAAAAGAACGCTCCTTTTTACATCCACAACTTCTGCCTAGACCACAACACTTGTTTGTCCTCAAAAAACTGTGTTATCTGTGTTTTCCCATTTTCCCTTTTTCTAAGTTCTCCAATGCCCTCTGTCCTTTAAAGACTGACACGAGAGGTGTCAACTTATTAGAGGGGCTGTAGAAGATCTGGGTTAGCAGGACTTCATTTTACACCCAAGTTGAAACACTTCTCAAAATACTTTCCTGAAGGGTTCCTTCCCCTTTCCTTTTATCCTGTAGAGGGAAGAGCTGCACCACATGATTTTCACAGGTACAGTTTATTTACAAGCAAAATCCACGTCCTGCTTATCCATACAGCCAGCTGACAGATGCTTGTTAGCAGGTGAAAAGAAGGCTACTTGTTAAAGTGCAGCTGCTTCCATATTTTTTTGCCAGCTGTATATCAGACACCACCTGGCAGGAATTTATTCATTAGATATTACTTTAAAAAACAGCAATGTGATGCATTTAAAATGTTAATTTGAAATGTTTTAAGGACTAGGTCATTGATGAGGAAATACAATGCTAATTTGCTGTGACTGGTATTGCTAGTGGCTGTAATATTTGATTACTTTTCTAGGTTTGTAAATGAAACAGCCATTGTCTTTCTGAAACAATAAAATAGCAACAATCCTTTCCCATATTTATTAGTAAATAAAAGACATGGTGGATTCTAGGTTACAGTGATTCAGCTCAGCTTAGGATTTTGATGGAAAGTTAAGTTCCTGATAGCTGGAGAAAGCCACTATATTCTTTGTATTAACATTTTGTCTCACCATAATGTGACAACCTGAAGATCTCTTAAGGGAATTGCTCACAATGCCCTCATTTTACCTTCCTGGGGTTGTATTTTTAATGAGGCTACTTGTCCTTTCCTCAGTTTATTATAAGTAAAAAAAGGGTATTGTAGCATAAAGCATAAGGAAATTTCATGCAAGTTATAAAACCCAATCATGGAGAATTATCCAAAATAGAAAATTTGGGTTTAAGTGATGTATTTCATGTATAAGGTATTCAATCTGGAATAAATGAACCTACTTCATTAATGGTTTTAGTTTTCCTTTCCTTTGCCTCTTAAAAATATAACAATCCTCTCTCCTACAGGGCTGGTCTGAATCCAGATATCAGTAACAGTGAAAAAATAGAATTTCAGGAAAAGAATTCATTTATAAGACTGGGACTCAGCTCACTAAGAACATAATTCAGTTCTGATTATTACATTACTGGATCTCTTCCTGGATAATTAATAGATGGGATAATCTGTAATATATAATTACAAGAAGACCAAAGAGTTTCAATCTAATTTCTCGACTTAGTATTTTATGAAATGGAAGTTCATTATAAAAAAGAGGAAGTATTTTTTGGTTTGACCTTCTCTTTATTTAATTATACTCCACAGACACCTTCATGTTCATTTATTTTCTAACCATGTCATATGTGCTTTGTAAAGTGGATAAAGTCACACAGACTTTCTGTTATCACTTATTTACAGTAGCAGTGTAGCTCCAGGGCTTCAACACATGAGAAGTTTTAAATATATTGATCCTTTCTCCTTTCCCTTTATTCTGACCCCTGAAGGTGAAGCAAGACCTCCTGTAAGTTAGAGAGATGAGGCTTTAGAAGTGCTCTTGCATCATGGCAATGCAAGCAGGCACCCGGGTAAGATGTAAAGGGAAAAAACTTGAGTGAGATTGAAAAGGAAAGGTTTGGCTGAGGTTTTCAAGAGAAATTTTTCCTGTTAAACCTTTCCTGATGCAAGAGAAAATACAATCTTCTCAGTTTTACCACAAAGAGGATAAAGCATCACCTCTTGCAGCTTTCAGGAATATGGGACACAGTAAAATGCATGATGTCTGTTGCATTTCCTGGCATGATGTTTCCCTGGAAATCATGTCTCACCAACTAGATTTTTCCTTTTAAAATTCTTATAGTCCTGATGTATTCTGAAAAAAAATTAAAAAAAAAAAATCTTACATTCACAGAAAAAGTGAAGACCTGCTAAGGTTTCTGATGAAATTCAGGCTTTTTGCTTGAGGAAAGCTGAGACTGTAAAACCCAGTAAGAAGGTGGGTACAGATCCAGTCTGGACAGGAGGATGTGGCTGTGCAACATGTGGCTGTATGGAGGCTGGTCAATGCCAGCTGGGATGGAGGAGAGGAGCTGCTTGGCCTCTGGTCTTCTCCAGCCTGTCAGTGCTCACTAAAGTAGCAAACATGAGAGCTGGTGATTCCCAGTTCCTATGCCAGAAGGATGCTGCCTAGGAGCCTGTCCCAGGCTAATTGTTCACAGAAGACATTATAAATTTAAAACTGAGGATAATGGGAAGCACCAAATCTCATGCTGCTGGATAGCTTGCTCTTCTCAAAACCAGGGTCTGTGAGGCAGTGCTTTTGGGGACTACTGACATAGATATTTGTCACAGCAAAGCAGAACTCAGAGTATTTCTAATGCACCAGCCAGGAACATGCTTAGATTAAGAAGGAATTTTTAAGGTCAGTTTTCATTTTCTGTTTTCTTTCTTTCATGTGCTACC
>JAWWLV010000088.1:10285972-10322901 GCA_035041135.1 Platyrinchus mystaceus
CCCTACTATTTCTTTTACCTAAAGTTGAAAAATGAACAAAATAGTTGCTTAGCTAAAGGTCATTAAAAAAAAAAAAAGAAAAGAGAGAAAGATTATGGTATTTTTGGATCAGTTGTTTCAGCACCTTATCAGCCCAAGCTGCTCAGAGGACAGTAAGTGTCAGTATGAAACTGATAATTATCTCGTCAGATTGTACTGCTGGTACACCCAGGGAAGCTGTACAGAAGCTCTCCAGCACAACAACTTTTTATCTTTGCATTCAGCAAAGAGACATAACATCCTTCAACCCATACATGCTTAGAAGCCTGTCTGTATGTGCACCTCTGTATCTTTGCACACATACACATTTATAGTTGAGGGATATAAAGATTCTACAGGAATTAATGGAACAGATCTTTGTTCTCCTCAGGTAAAGGAAGACATCACCTATGTGATGAGCCAATGGGGAGATACAGGAATTTTGAGTGTGTGATTCATTCAACTAATTAAGATGTCTAGTGATGAACTGCACCCTAAAATTATTAATTTCTCTCCACCAACTGCAAATGGAGTTTAGGCCATTTGTGGATAACTACAGTTGTTCTGATGAAGCAGTTCAAATGTAACATGGAGAAACAAGGAACTCTGCTAACAGGATAGGAGATTCTGTCTTAAGAAACTGTGAGTCAAGAAAACATTTGCTGTAAACCATCAGTATGAGCTTCTAACCAGTAAGGGTTAAAGAAATACAAGGGAGACCAAGCACTGAATAGGAAAGTTGTAGTACCTGGCATTCGATGTGGTACAACCAGTATCAGGCAACTTCAGTGAGATTTGGCTTAACAGAGGTGATATCTTAAGCAGGTTCAGAGAAGAAAAATGAAAATGGTCCTGGAAAGAATGCTATATTATATATATTTCTAAGGGCTGAAAAGTATTTGGTTAAGTAAAGAGAAGTTGGAAGAATGGACAGCAAAGGTTGTAAGTTACAGCAATTCTGACCTCATACAAAGAGAGAAACAAAACACAATCGAGGTGGAAAGCTCTGGATCAGGTAGCCCAGAGAAGCTGTGGAAACACTGTCACTGGAAATATTCAGAACTTGACAGGACAAGGCTTTGAGCAACATGAGCAGGAGGCTGCGCAGGATGACCTCCAGAAGTGCCTTCCAATCCATATTATTCTCTGCTAAGGTTCTATTAATTTGGGGTGTGTGCTGTAAATAGAAACTCAAGCTTAGCCTTATGGAATGGTTAACTTATGCTCCTTTATCATCAAAGGTAGGTATTTTTAATACATAAAATGTCATTCACCATGTGGGCAGATGTCATTATTTTCATCTCACTCACTCACTCCGTAGAACTTGCTGCAGCACAGTGGATTTTTTTGCTTGCAATAATAGCAAAATAAAATACTTGACTGTTTCCTTCCATTCTCCAGCAAGCTCTTGACTACAAATTCAAAGCAAACTCAAAATTGCTGACCTCAGAAGCAAGATTAGTCCATTTATCTGAGCAGTAAGAAAGTTTTCCCAACTTTAAAACAGATGTGTAAAGAAATTCCAACAGCCTGGAAAATAATCAAGTATCTGTTTGTGCTTTCCAAATGTTATGGAATACCTGTAGGTCTCCCATCTTCTTTCCATTTTTAGATATATCCTGATCTAGATAAAAGATGCTTTTTTCCTGCAAATTTAGTTTTCCTGTATAGAAAGGAGCAGTTTCTGCTCTGTTCCTTCCAACAAAGCCAGATTAACATAAACAATGAGTTTAGGAGTACACTGCAAAAAAAGTCAGTCTAAGAGCAAAGGAGATAAGCTCCCAAGCCTATTTTAATATGTTGAAAACCAATATGTATTTATTTTAAAGGATTAGGGATTATTTCCCACTTAACTTTTCATAGGTAAAAAGAGGTGCTTCAAACTGTGAGCAGCCACCTACATCTAGAATAACGCTCTGATCCTTTGACTTTGACAGGTAAATATCAGAATATCAAATGACCTTTCATCTGAAAGGTCAGCCAGAGGAGCAATATTGTTTTGTTTCCACTTACCAGAGCCAATGTTTGCACAAAGAGAAAAGAGGCAACCTTCTCTATCAAAGAAATTCACAAAGAAGCAACTCACTGAGCCCTGTTTTCACCACTGCAAGTGTATGCAAATATGCACCTTGGTCATACATGTCCTGATTATTGTCTCTCTTGGTGTGGTATATGTCCACAAGCATCTGAACATGAAGACTAAAGAAGCAAACTTCAATGTGTATTTACATGGATGTTTTTGACACAGCTGCCTATCTAGTCTCAGACGTGCAGTGAAGACTGTACAGCATACACTGCAGAGTTATTCCTCACAGGATCTGAACTGATGCTCAGCTTCTTCATGGCTGAAATGATCTCACGACTGATTTGCCATCCTGATCTTCCAGTTTCCTGTTCAAGTAAGTTTTCTTCTCATTCCTGTTAAAAGGCATCAGCTTGTGATTTTTATTTTTTATCTAATATCTCTTCAGCTTCAGAACTGAGTTTTTCATCTCTCTAGATTATGTTCTGCATTATCCTCACAGTCATACACTATTTTTTTCAATAATTCTGGTGAAAGATTCAAGATAATAATTGATCTGAGACAGTAACTACTGTTTTTTGAACATATGCTTCATATTAGTACAAGAAAGCAAAAAAATACCAGGCATGCTGAAAAGTATGTGTTCTTAGTTGAGCCTTCATCTAACCCAATCTGATAGATTTTTTTCTTAAGGTGGATTCCTGACTACTTAAGTCCTGGTATACTGGACAAAAATTCCACAGTAACTTTTTCTTTTCATAGGTGAGCTCCACTGGGACTTAGGTTTTCCTGTGTCCTTTGAGAATTTTTAGCTATGTTTCCTCACAGCACTGTTCCTGAAACAACTCAAATCATTGCTCAGTTAATTCTTTGCCTTTCTGCTGAGACAAAATCATGATTAAAACTGATGGAAATACTTTTTTTCTTCCCAGCAAATACATCCAGAGCATGTTTGCCTTCCATTATCATTTCCAGTCTGTGTGCCCTCAAGGCAGAAGAGCACAGGCTTAGGCTGGTGATCACCTTTCCAAGAGCCACAGATGGAACATTCAGTCTTGATGATGGAAGTCAAGGTCACATTACCCACATTGTCTGGTTTTTGAAGCACCGCTGATCTCAAATTCACGCTGATATGAAAATCAGGACCATTTTACACTGTGATCCAGGATGTTCAATGGGAAGTTGCCCACTGGATTTACTCAATTTGGGATTAGGTGGCTACTTACTAGTTAAATATCTACTAAATATCAGTTTAAGAGAATACACTTTTGTATCAGTGCATAAATCTCTCCTGCTTGAGTTGATACAGTACATATATTACTTTTCTTAATCTGTAGTTACATTATTGTTAGACATTGCCATAGACTATAGCAAAAGGATTTCATTCAGAGTATTTTGCAGCGTTTAAAAGGGTGATGTTAACCTCTAGACCTAATACCTACCTTTATTTTATGTTTCAGAAACAATCCTTAGAAGATAACAATTTGTTAGAAGACTAAACTTGTTAGAACAAGAATTCACTGCAATGTCTCTTGAGAATTTTTTTGTGCTTATTAGGATTCCTACTAACAGAATGACACTTTGAATCAAATGTCCATCAACAGGTTCAAAAGGCCCAACACATTACCTCCCTGAAAGAGTTAAACCCATTACTGATACAGCATCCAGTGAAACTAATAAAAACAATCTATTATCTGGTATGGTTTTGTTCCTGGGGATGTGTAAAACGAAAATCAATACGAACAACGTGAACATTTTGAGGCAACACTGGTCCTGCTTGTTTTTTAAAATAAGAATTGTATCTTATGTTGGTACATTGTAAAATGTTCTAGTATTTCCTTTGGTTCACCTACTAGTTTTAGACAGAAGACAGTAAGCTCAATGGGAAATCTGCCTCTGACACAACACTGATTTTCTCTTTATGAACTGAAAGCAATCTGTCTGACTAGGACACTGAGGACCAGTAATTTACTACCTCAGCTGTAATTTTAAGTGCTCACCCAATGCAGGGATTGAAGCTTTCATTCTATAATTATAGAGGAATCAAAGACTAGCACACTTATGTATTGAGCTACAATGCCAGCTATTTATAAGCATCACTTCTCAGGCAATATGTTTTTAATATGTTAGGATGGTACGGTTGTCAGAAACAGTCCTTTTTCTTTCCTTTTTTTTTTTTAACATAGGCTCCCTAAAATGGCTGAAAAATGCAAATTATTTTTAAAGCTTACAGTATTATAGTATTTTTAAAGAAAAGAAAAGATCCTGTGAAATTTGTCAGGATTAAAAAGGATTAATTTTGGACCTTCCTCTGTAAGTAAGGTACAAGGAATATCAGAATAAGATACATACATTAAAAAAAAACCTAACAAACACCAAAACAAACTACAGGCACCATGACATGTAATGAAACAAAGACAGTAGATATTCGTTCAAGATCAGTCTACCAAGCCAAGGCATTCACACCACTCCATTAGTCCAGTCACCTCGTTGAAAATGGCTGTTTTAACTCTCTTCTTCAAATACAGTACTTTGCCTACACTTTTGCATTAAGTAATCTGAATCTCAGGGATGGGTTTGTTGTTTTTTTCTGATCTGATCACCCATCAGCTATCCAGATCACCAGCCTTTCCTCTCTCTAGCTGAAATATGTGTTACACATGACATTTGTTAGGCAGTTAGCTCAAGGCTCTAGAGAAGGCCATGTATACTTCTGTTTTTTATAAAAAAGTTAGACTGTAAGAAAGAATCACCTGAATAAAACCACCACCAGGATAAAATCAAAGCTTTCTGTGGGGATAAAGGAGTTTAGGCAACACTTAACTTTCCTTCAGGGAAGTTTTCCTGGGCTCAGTAGAGAGTTTATGAACAAAAAGAGAAAAAATTATTATATGGAAAATGAACAAGATACCACTAGTAACCATAATGTCCTTGCTACAAAAGATCTGCTTCATGTTGCATTCTGACCTTCCTGATCTGTACTGAGGCTTTCATCCACAGCTGACAGTTTAGGGATCCCATGTCTCCAGATTTACCAAAAGCTGCCTTTCCCCCTCGCAGTAGCATCTTGTTGTCCTGACCCTCTTTTGGATATTTCTGGGCAGTTTGAAGGACATATGGATCCTCAGGAAACAGGGTTGAGACACTTCTCTCTCAGACAGTTCTACAGTGAAATCCATTATTATGAGAAAGTCTTTCTAAGTAATGCTGATTAATTCATTCAGCCCACTAAAATCCAGCCTGTTCCGTACTATGTTGTTTGTAGAGTGTCCAGCACAATGAAAACCTACATATATTAGGGCCTTTGATGTTATATTATTGTACAAATAATTATTAATAATGGAAAACCAGGTTGAAATTATTCATGAATAACCTGTTATGAGGTTGATTTAGTGTCTGGAAAACCCTGACTTGCATACTCAATTAATTAATACAGTAGCTCAACATTCAAGTGATACAGTTTTCGGCAAAAGCTCTCTGCACTGCTCCCATGGTCTGGCTCCAGCAGAGCCTAATGCTCATTCAGCAGGCAACAGCGTTTTCTGTGCTTTTCCAGCTCAGTGATCTGACGACACTTGCCTTTAACTAGTTTCTTGTATCAAAGATTGACAAAACTGAGCATTTTCGGGGAGGAAGCTGAAACACAAGGAAGGGTCTCCAGGGCAGACTGACAGCACATTCTGGCATCTATCACACTTACCCAGAAACATCGAGGATGGTTTATCCTCATCCATAGCCAGCTAATGGACACTTGCAGACTCTGACCCACACCTGTATTCTGTGACTGTCTCCATTTATTCTTGGATCTATAAAGGACTGAGGCACAGTGGAAGCCTCTTGTGTGCTTACACACTCAGTGCTGTGGAGCTGAACCATTTACCCAGCAGAATAGATGGGCCTATGACTACCTGTCTCTCTTCTTGCTTCACACCAGCTAGATCCCTGGCACGTGAATACATCTACAGCCTCCACCATCCCTCTCAAAACTTTTATCCAAATGACCATTCCCTTGGCTGGATACAAAATTAAGGAACCTACATGGGTTCAAGTGTCAACCCCTTGTATTCATTTCTCTTACCTTATTCACTTGGTTACATCTCTGATATCACTGTCTGATGTGGGACTGTCTGCAAATTCAGTGCTGACAGCCAGGTTACTTTTTGACACCCAGGAGGAATTTAATTGCTTTTTTATACCTTGACTGCAGTGTAGAGTGTGCCCTTGATAGCAATATGAGTTTCAGGATAAAATAAAAAGCCAAGGTACAAAAATTCCTGCCAGCCAGCGGGAAAGCAGACAAAACTTTTTTTTTTTTTTCCCTCCCCAAAATCAGTGGGTTTTTTTCATGGAAAAGGCATTTTACTGTTTTATTCAGGAAAGGAAAATATTCTGGATGAACCTATAAAAATACTTTCATTTTGTCATAAAAAGATATGAGAAAAGTAAATATGAGGTGCAGCTAATGAGAGACATTACATTTATAAAGGCCAGCTCTGGCATTTTACATTGGTTCCAACACAGACATATTTGTAAGGAGGATTTTTCAATGTACATTCCCTCTCTATCCATTCCTTTTCTGTACTGCTCAGTGTCTATTTCTGAATTCCTACCCTACTATTTTATCTAGCCTTATCCCCCTGAAAGGTCAATTTTTAAGCTAATTGTCTTGAATACTTCTGGCTCAGGACAGGGCAGACTCCCTCTGGAAGTGTCTGTCTTCCTTATCATTTTACTGCAGAAAGTTCTTCAGAGCCCATGCCTAACATTAGCTGAGACAGAGCACATCACAAACACATAAAATTTCATACACTATCAGCTCTATTAAACTAGTTCTTGTGGTGACAAGTTTTCCAGTCTATTTTCCACTGATGATACGGGCCACTTTCTCAATGCCATATCCCCAGACTGCTGAGTAGCCGGTAGAAATTCTTTTTCTCAGGCCCCTGAGAAATATGCCATTTTTTCCATGGAAGTAGGGAAAAATGATCAAAGGTTGAACTTAACTGATGATGCAATTGGGAAGTGGTCCTAACACCTGCCCTACAAGGTGCAGCAACCCTGGCCTGGAGTAATCAGTTTACTTGCAATGTCAAAGTAATTTGACTCAACTGCTGAGCAGCCAAAACTGCACAAGCACTGTTATAACTTGGGGTGGTTGTTGCTGCTCATGTTTCATTGAATCATATTTCTTATTATGCCTCTGAAGCTGAAGACAGATACATAAATAAGAAAAAATACCTGAAGTTAAGATTCTTTCTCTTAAATGTCATATAAACTTTGGACTGGTCTCATTATACACATATATGAGTGTGTGTGTGTGTACACCCACACAGAGGTGGTGTGACATAAGCAATAGATAGAAATAGAACATATTTGCTTTCTCTTCTATGGAAATGGACAGCAGAAAGATGAAAATAAGGTAAGATTTTAAAATAATTAAGGGAAAAATATCCCCTAACCTTTTCTTCTGTAATCTGCCCTTGGTTTCCATGGTAACAGGATCAGACACTTGAGTAGCAGGAAGAACTCTCACTTAAAGGTGTCACCTATAGAGAGGAACTGGTACTCTACACTGACACACACCCCAGCATAAACACCCTGAGAGCTCAAAGTGCCAATGCAGATCTGCTGGCAGTGGTTTGAAGCAAAATATTTAACTTTCAAAAGAAAAAAAAGGAGAGCCAGGCTCCATGCCCTTTAGTCACTTTGGCTTCATATTACATATTACAAGGTCTGCTTTTCTATGTAGGAGAGGCTTTAATTGCATGCTGCCAAGCCCCCTTGCTGTTCAATAAGCTTTCAAAATCCTAGGAAGGCTCCTGCACAGAGGCAGGTGGTGGCTATGGAAACATCTGATCCATCTGCAGAAGCAAGTAAGTCTGAGGTTTCATCGACAGCATGTTCTACAAGAAGGGAATGAACATTGTCATAGCATCATCAAAAATGATCAAGAAAAAGGAGCCATTTTCCATAAAATTCCAGCCATATACGTAAGTGGATTACCCTGGGTACCTCATTTATTTCAACTTGGTGATCCCATCTCCCTGAGGTCTGACTGACTTGGGCCATTTATCCACTGTGCCCTAAGATCCCTGACTCAGACCCGACTCTCATGGCTCCTATTCATGCTCAGAGTTTTCCCATCCCAAAGACAAATCTTGCTCATGAGTAATGGCATTACAGATAAAGCTTTGTTACTTAATTAAGTTATAGAACTAATTGTCTATAATGATGTCATCAAAAGGCTGTTTAGAGTACAGCAGTGGAATAATTTATATAGCAAATCTTAGAGATGGACCAGAAATAACTTGCAAAACCACAGTCTTCTTTGTTTCATTATAAAGCAAGAATGAAGGAAATCAGTCACTGGGATCAGGGTTATTGACAATACAGATACACATCAAGCCTATTATAGAATCTAGTTTATTGTCTCTTTTGGTTTTTTTAACACCCTATTTTTCTTGTTTAACAAATTGTTCTCAATATGACGTATTCACAATAAGTGCATAAGCACAAACTGAAACACAATTTCCTGCTAGCTTCAGTAGAAATACATTAATCCACTGGATATTTCCCAGGACAATATTATCTCTCATGTGCAGGCTATATTTCTCCAATTGGGTTGTAAAGGGGAGAAAAAATCCTCAAAAATCTGTTTGAAAAGTGACATGCAAGAAAGTCACAGGTAAAATGCCTCTTGCTTATGTGAAGACTTTCCTATATATCTATCTGTCTATCTATCTATCTATCTATCTATCTATCTATCTATCTATCTATCTATCTATCTATCTATCTATCTATCTATCTATCCATCCATCCATCCATCCATCTACCTATCATTGCTCTTTCTGGGAGCACATCATTTACTAAAACTCTCTCTCAACATAACAGTGAAGTTAAGTAATGAAAGAAAGACAAGAGAGTAGTTAGGCTGCTCTACTGGCTGCTTTGAAATGCTACTGTCATATGCTTCTAACTGCTTTGTATCACAGGAGCATTTTGCATATCAGGAAAGGAAGAACTCTGTCTATTTTGTGTTTAAAGACAGGCCTGTTTTTAAATACTCACTGCTGTTATTCACCCTCACATTCTCAAGGCCACATATGCTGCCATTCCTCAAAAAGATGCAAGAGTAAATGCTACCAGCACTCTAGGAGTGGTTGATTACTGGCCTCTTATGATTCCCAAGGCTAAAACACTAACTTACTCTTCACTGACTTGCCAGCTGGTAATGTGAAATGCTTTCGTCCAAAACAAATAAAAAAGAAAAACTACATTAGAAAAAGTCCAGTTTTAAAGACTAAGAGGAATTTGTTCCATTTTTCCTTTTCCTTTTCTTTTCCTTTCTAGTGCTCACATTATGCAGAACAAGTAGTAATCTCTCTGCAATTCAGAGAAGAGATGGAGCTTGGGCTTGAGACACAGCCCCATGCAGATGACAATCCCTATGAGTGCACATTCCTCCTTGCCTTTCTCAGTCATTTTAAGAACATCAGACGTTTTAGAAGACCTTCTGGTGAGCTCCTAACAAATTCAGCTTGTCCTGACCTTCCAGAACATGGTGGTCCTGATGTATACTAGACCAAATCTGGCAGGTTGTTATCCCTGATCTTACTAGGGAAAGGTGTAATCTGTGAGAGATGTGTGCATATCCCCAATACCTGCCATGTATTTTCTAGGGGTTTTCTGAGGAAGTGTCCCATGAATATTTTGCAAGAGCCAACTCTTTGTAATTGCAGCTGTTATAATGAAAACAGAGCCCAAAACATTGCAACCATTCAGTAGAGGAAAGAAAGAGAGATAGTTGGGAAATACTAATATTGGGGCAAAAGTATTACTGAGGTAACACCAGACTACTCAGAAGAAAGTTTTCAGAGAAAAAGATTATTCAGGGAGATTTCTGGTTAGGAAGGAAAATCTACAAGAAAAGCTTTTTTTTTTTTTGTTCTTAGTAATTTCTGCTTTGGGATGGAGCTGGACATCAGCAGTGCTGAGAAAAAAACATGAGAGTGGAGGGGAACAGATCATGGCTACTGAAGGCTTTGATTCCACTACTCTTCTTCACTTCTTTCACTACTCTTGAAAGCTGCCTCTTTTCAAAGCGTGCAGATGGAGATGCTCCTGTCTTGCTGATAGCTAATTCAGCTGAAAACCAAATCCATGATCAACCTGACACAGGGGTTTGGTTTGAATCTACCTTGTAATTTGTGGGAGGAAAAGAGGGTCAGTAGCTATGTGAATTTTGCTAGTCCCACGCCTCTGATTTGTATCCCTAATAAGTCAACCCATGCAACTTGAAAGCAATAGAGTTTAGTTCATGTTTAATTAAACCACTCATCCTTTCCACTAATAAGCACCTCTGTCTTCCTTACTTTTTGCAATAGGATTGTGGTTTCACAGGCACCACCATCAACAACAGGTGAGTACTTACGTTTTTCCAACTAGTGAGCATTCCTCTTGGAAAGTAAGAGTTGTCCAAAATGGAGTCCTTTTCACTATGAAAATAATTTATTTAGGGCAGGAACTAAAATATTTATTTTGATGATGGTGTATGAACAGAAGCAAAAATGGAAGATTTGCTGATGAATAGAAATGGAAATCTCAAAACTTGAAAGTGGTGTCTGTTATGGCCCTGATCATAGAATTGCTAGGATTGGAAAAAAACCCTAAGGTCATTGAGTCCAACTGTTAACCTAGCACTGCGGTGTGTCAATCCTAAACCATGCCCCCAAATACCACATGCACATGTTTTTTGAAGACTTCCAGGGATGGTAATTCCACCACTTCCCTGGGTTGCCTGTTCCAATGCCTAACCACCGTTTCTGTGAATAATTTTTTTCCAATATTCATTCTAAACCTCCACTAATGCAACTTGAGGCCATTTCCTCTTGTCCTGTTGTCTGGAATAAGAAACCAACCTACACCTCACTACTACCTCCTTTAATGTAGTTGTAGAGAGCAAATGATCTTGCAGCTCTCTCTGGAGGAGTGGTTTTTGTGTGTACATGCAACCCTGTGAATGCATAGGGGCTTTCCCTTAAGGAACTTCAGGGAAAGTTTTGAAGTGAGAGTGGAAGGGGTTGCAGAGATAGACTTAGGAATGCAGTACTCATAGGTGCTTTTGCCTTTGACCATATCTAGAGCTTTGGGTGCTTTGGATAAAAGGGCTAAAAGTTGTGATTTGGAAATGAATCCAAACCAAACTTTCAGGCTTGGCAGGCAGAGAGGATTTGTCCTTGGTTTGGGAAGAATAGCCCTTGGAGCTCCAGAGGGAAAGAGCAGAAAAACAGATGGAAGGAAATTAATTCAATAAAAATAAATTAGACCTTTTAAACAGTATTGTTTTTAATATTTATGATGCAAAGAAGATTTGCATTTTTCTGTCAGTAAAGTATATGTCTCCATTTGACCTTCACTCCCTAAGTGAATGCTTTATTTAGCCTGAATGGCAGACATTTTTCTGTCTTTTCACGGACATTTCAAAAAACCCTGTATGCTGCTAATTTTTTATTCACTTGTAAAATGATCCTTGATGATAAGAAAATGGTAATATTTGCTCATACCACATGACTGGATCAAGGTAGCCAATGATCTGTATCTGGGTTGCTACAGCGTGATGTATTATACTTCATACAATTTGCTGCAGGCAGAAATCTTAATTAAGGCCTTTCCTAAAGAGTGACCTTCAGGGACTGCATTTTTTAAATTGGTGTAAAAATAGACAAATGCCCTAACAGCACTAGGGGAGTTGTTGAAGAGTGTTAAATGTACATTTCCCCATCTCCTCTATACAAACAATGATTATTTGCTGCTTTTATCGAATGAGCTGTGAGGCATTTTCAGTAAACAATCAGCCTTAATGTGTACAGAAAGAGATTCCAACTCAACGTGCAGTGCTCAGTTATGCAGCTTCACCTCCACTTCCAATGCAAGCTGCACATCTGATTTGAGAATATACTCCCCTGGGCTCTATTCATCCATATTTTACCATGCTCATGGATATTCACTGTTTTGGGATCCCTCTAATTAGCTCATCACATGTGGTGTCTTGCTCAGCTTTCATCAATAATCCCCCATACCCAGCACTCATTGGCATCTGGGCAGGTTTGGCTGGGAAAGAAAGGGATTGTAGACAGCACTTAGGAAGCAAACTAACCCTTCTCACAAAAAAGAGTTTGTAACAGTAGGTACACCATGCAGGATGCAGTGGGATGCATACAAGTGTCTCCAGGCTGTTTCACTATGAATTCTCAGCTGAAACATCCTTATGATGCCAGACATGGACTTCCTTATTTCTTCCACCCAAAACAAACTGTGAATCCTCCTGGGGCTGAGATAAGGCAACCAGCCTCACCTCCTGCTATAGATCCAGGCTCAGATTTGATCTCTAGAAACAACAGGAGAAGGCATGAAATGCTGGCACCCCTACACCCTCCACAGGGTTGTGGCACACACATTCTCCTCAGTATTGGCTCCAGGCTGGCTCTTCTGCTGTCCCCAAAACTGCTGCCTCAGCTGAACAGACTTTGGAGACTGGCTGAGGGACACCACACATCAATATAAGGAAAGCTGATTCCAGTTGCCACAAGTTGTATAAGCCACTTAAAATTTGAAGGTGAAATATGCTTTCAAAGTAACTTTTAAAAAGCTTTTGACACAAGTTATCCCCACCCTGCTCTACAATACAGCTTTCTTCATGGGCAAAGTTGAAATGAAATAGCTGCTGGAGCTTACAGAGAGCTCTTGTCAGAGACGTAGCTTTTGTCTGCTTTTTTGACAAGCAGAAAACCCTGGCTTTTTAAAGCTAAAGCCTATTGTGAGAGGTACAAACCAGACTCCTGGCTAGACTCACACAGCCTATTTCCACTGAAACGACTGTGCTGTGAGTTTACATGAGCCAGGGGACTGGCTGTACCGAGGAGGACAATGTGTTTTCAGGGAGTGCTGCAGTCCAGGAGGTGAGGACATGGCACACACAGAGAAGCCCAAGCTGCCCAGTGGCTGATCCCTGCTGCAGTCCCCACGGGGATGTGCTGCACAGCAGTGGCACTGGTGGCACCAGACCATGGGTGTCCCTTGATACACCACACAGAGCACTCGGAGCACCAGTTCCTGTCCAAGCAATTTGCATGAAATGCTTCTGTTATCCTGTGCTCACAGTTTTTACCATCACACTTTTCTATAAGTAAATACTCACTTGCAGGTTCCGGAGTCCCCAGCCTGGTGGGGTCATTCCTGGCGTGGAACATTGTGGCAGGTGGGACAATTTCACTCCCAATTCTGCTACCACTTTTCAAACATGACCTGAGGAAAATGACCTCATCTTGTTGTTATACATTCCCAACCTACAAAACAGCTAATTTTGCTTATCTGCAGGGAGCACGGAAAGGCCCAATGCTTGCCAAAAAGCTTAAACTTGATCAGAGGCAAGATGCAATAGGATGATCACAGCCAATCTTCTCTCCAAAACACCGGACTGCAGAGCCTGCTAACAGCTTTAGTAAAAGTCTTGGCAGAAACAACAGGTAGAAAGTCGGCCATTCTTCCCAGTGGGATGTCCTGTGACATTCCTGCCCTGCTGCCACTGCAAAGGCAGAGGGTGAATGTTCCAGCATGAGTGGAGACACTGCGAGTGCTGTGATCTCACACTGCTCCCTCCACGCGTTGAGTTGTACCCAAAACGGCTCCTGAGCTCTGCTCCAGGCTGCTTGACTGGCAGAACCCCAAGCTAAGGCAAAAATAAATAATGAACCAAGGAGACAGCTCACTCACAGCCTCACACATCGTGGAGGAGATAACAGGCCAATGTGTATAATGATCTGTGCTGAATCATTTGCCACGTTGGTATCAGGAGCTCTCAGCTTCACTCAAGGGCTCTCTCATCCTGACTGCATGTGAGATGACAGTGTTAATACATCAACGCCTGCAACGGCGACTGTAATGAAATCTGTCAGTGTTGCCCCTGCACCAAACACTACTTGAAAAAGCAGATGTGTAACTCAGATTCAGTTTATTACTGTCTGAACCTTCTTCACTTACAAAATCAAAGGGTGATAAAGGGGGTAAATCCCTGGCTACAGAAAGTTGTAGTGCACACAGCTTGGAGCAGAGCTGAAACACTTTCTTAAGCCTGTTGGTCTACTATTATTATTAATAAATTAATTTTCAAAGACCTCCTAAATGATATTATTATTATTATAAATTTTCAAAGACTCCCTAAATATTTCAAGATCTTTTAAAGAAACCTCGTAAATCAAAATAGCTGAACTTTCTGTCTGCTATTAAACTGTTTGGACAGTGTGGTACCCCTTGGAGAATCAAGCCACTGTTCAGTGTGCTGTGGCCCAGAGCTATGACTGTTGTACCATGTGGCCAGTACAATTCACCTTAGGTAACACTTTTATAAGTCTGCAGTACTTTTCAAAACATAAATCCTGATGGCTATTAACAACAAATAGGCTTATACATGCTTAACACATTTCTGAAAATGAGATAAAGTCTCCTAAAATTTTTTGGCCTTTCCAGAGTGAATGAACTCATCTGAGCTAGTTATTCTGTGTTTTCTTTGCTGTTACTGGACAGAAACAGAGTATAAATATAAACACAACTCATCTGTGTTCCCTGAAATACTTCTTTGAATCCTCTCTTGAATGAGAAAGAGTCAACACAGGCACTAGAAATGCCAGATTCTTCTCGTTGACTCTAGACAGCTCCAGCAGTGAAATCTGCACAGCAGACATCTAATATTGAGTTAAGTGCATTCATGCCCTTTGTGTCCTGCTGTGAGACAAAGATAAAAACATTTCCCATCTCCTCAGCATCACTTCCCTCTGCTCAGGCCTGTCCAACCCTGTAAGTTTGCACTATGCACGCAGTGTGCTTCACTCTTGTTTCAGGTTCTCCAGGGTGCAACACTCAAAAGAGCATGAGCAAGTCCTAAGAAGACAACTGTCAGACATTAAGGACAAGACATCTTGCCATCCCAACCTACGCTCTGTGACTTTTTCTGTGGATGAGGCAAAACTGCAAGCAAAGGAAATTCTCTTTTCCCTTCTCCTGTCCTTAGAGGGCAGAACAAGGTCTCCAGCAGCTCCCCTGTTCTGCTGAATATGGAGAAGACCATCTTGTTGGACCATCTGCCTGTCTTCTGCAGCATATGAGGAAAGCCCTGCTCTCCATCCTGAGCAGAATGATGAGCAGGAAGATAAAAAAGTTTTCCTCCTCATACCTTGTGTATTCTAGTAATTACAGTGAGTCAGATGGATTGAAATAGAGGGTTATTTTGGTAATTGCCTATCTCTAAGGTATAAAACAGTATATTATGTACTATCTACAAATTAGGATTCAAAAGCAAAAACATGTGTTTAATTTTGATTTTAATTGCATTTTTACTTCAAACATCTATTTTTCTCCCTGGTGCAAACAGACCTGAACAATCTTGCAGAGATCAACAAAATCTTCCACAAATGCCAGACATTTCTCTCATAGTGGTACTTGGCTCTGTGAGCATTTTATCTGCTAACTTTGACAGAAAGAACAGTTGAATTTCTATAGCTTGCTTATTTTTAAAACAACAAATATTTACTGCACACTGCATTCTAAAGGATACAATTATTAGCGTACCTCTGTTTGATTACCAATGACACAGTAATAATACCAGCAGCTGCTGAATTGTAAGTGAAAATAACCCTTTGTTCTCATTTTTCTTATCTGTAGACTATAACAGCACTCATGGGGACAATAACCTATGAAATAGATTAAAAGCCTGTTAAATGCTATTTTCAGCTTGGCAGATCACCAAACTCTAGCTTACCCTTAAGCTCTGTTTCCTTTTAAATATTCCTTTTAGTATAGCAACGTGACAACAGTAATGTGCCATTTCACAGTGATTAAGTAACTTCACAAACAAGAGGTCTTAGGTTTATAAACTAAGTGGAGCTGGTCTCATAGGTGAACAGGACTGTGCTCCACCAAAAACACTAAGGCTTCTGGTAGAGGCTCTAGTGGTCTAATGTGCAAATTTTTCCTCTAGAAAATTCTGGTCTAGGGACTTTAAACTAAAAAAGGGAACGCTGTTGGTTTCCTATTTCTGGCTGAAGTGCTGAACCATCTCTTCTGTTTCCAATCCCCTTTTTACAACATTAGATTCAGGTTAGTAGGAAAATAGTTAATATCTATTCACTGACTAATTCTGAGAAAGTTTCAAATGTTATGAGTGCTGAGGGGGGTTATCACTGGCAATGATGCAGTCTGGAGTGTCAATGTGACAATTTGCTTTTCCAAACCTCTGCTGACTTGGGACTACTTTATCTGTCTGGACAGGAGAACAATAGAAAAGGAGAAAAAAACCCCCAAACTAGAAGGACTAGAGGAACCAGTAACCTGCAAAGAGCTTCCAGTAGTCTAGGAGGGAGTATTATGAAGGAAACAGATGGGGGAGACAGGGAAAACACAGGGTAAAATGGGAAAATGAGTTTTAGTACCAACAGGGGGAGAAGGGGAACGGCACAGGTAGCCTTGCACTGCTCTACTGGAAGCAGTTTTTATCACAGGGTAGATTGTGTATCTATTCAGACATGGTACAGATCTGTCAAGGATCTGTGTCTTTTGCTTCCTGAACTATTTTAGCACCTTTGCAAACCTCCTTCCTTGAGCTCAGAAACTCTTCCTGAAGAAAGCTTAGTTGGAACTTTACCTTCTGTTCAGCTTCTTTGTTTGAAAACAAACATGTAGGTAAAATCCCATTCATTTCTGAATGCAGCCTTGAAAAGATCAATGTGTGAGAAGAGGACCAGCATCCAAGAGCCCTTAAGGCACTCTGTCCTCCTCATCAACAACCCACCTTGCAGTTCCTCAGTCCCAAGTCATTCCTGGAGGTGGTTACTCCAGTTCCTGAGCTGGAACAGGAGCTCTGTGCTTTTCAAACTAGGCCATTATGTTCTTTAAGAGAACTCACATAAAGCACTATTCTCTAAATCTCTTTATATTCTTCTTTGCTTGCTGATGAACTGTGATACTCCCCCACAGACTTTTTTTTTCCTTCCCTTTATCTCTACATCCACATTCAATGTCATATGATTTTTAGCCTGTGACTGGATTTCATGCTCAGATATGCTTCTAGTGTAACCATGATACACCAAAAAACCCCACAAACAAACCAACCAGCCCCGCCCCCCAAAAAAAAAACAAAAAAAACCCCAACCCCCTCAAGCCTTTATGTCCATTTACAATTTGTACAGCTACTGGAAAGCATCTTTTTAAGGAGATAGCAGGTATTTTAGCATTTATTGCATTTCCTGCTTCAATTTCAACGTACATAAGGCAGACCTGCAGGAGAAAAGGAAGGAGACAGTCCTGCAGCCTCACAGAAGCCCACTACTGGACAGCATGCTTAAGGCTGGAATTTTGAAGAAGTCTTTGAAGGTCAAATTGCAAAATTCCATTGTAGCTTTAAAACAGATGGTGCCTTAAGGCCCCAACTGGAATATTTCTGTGTGTGACATTTTAATGCGCATCTTCGGGTTTTTGCTCATTTTCCAAATCTTAAAATTTCAGTTTGAGCACTGGGTTGAAATGAACTGGAAATATAAAGTGAAACTCAAATGAAAGCTCTAACTTTTACCTACTTTCAGAAGAAAACTTCAAATCCCACTAGACCCTTCAGTGAAGAATGTTTTTGAAGGAAAAACTTAGTTCTCTTTCCCTGGTGTATGGTATCATCTTTGTACCTTAATTTCACCCATTTGCTCATATCCCACAAGGAAGAGCAGGTTTCTGTACATTCAGATGACCTGGTTAGGGAGACAGTGTTTGCAGTTAAAGCAAAAATATCACAGCTCTGAAATTGAATCCTATTTTAAGTGTATTCCTGTTACTTTGGGAGAAATTGAAGATACATTATTTAATCTTCCTTTGGTTTTTCTGTGATTTGTGATGCCAGCATCCTGGGTTTATAACCACAAGGGTGCTGGGAAGTCACTGATGATTGCTGAACACACCAAGGTTCTGCAAAGGAGTCAGGAAAAATATGCAAAGATTCATCATAAGTGGTGACCTGGGTTCTGGTACAGGAATATAAGACATATCAGCTATATTCTGAGTATTACTTTTGCTTTTCTGATCCACTATAATTTTTTATTCAGAGCCTCATGAAGTTTTTCTAGAAAAAAACTGAAGTAGTCCTGAGCCTGAACTCTAGCTATTGTATAATCACAGAGCAGGAAAAATGGGCTTCGAGAGGTTACCTAGTGCATTTCTCTGCCCCCTACTATTCCAGAATAAATTGTATTTTTCTTAAATTATTTAAAAAAGACTGATCCTAGAAGCCAGAGCCTATTGCCAGTGCAGGCTTTCCTCATAATGCCACATAGATGACGACTGTCCTAACAAGACTTGGGTACCTGTGTGATGCTGATGGCTGGAATGTGAACATTGTAGTCAAACTGTGAACATTTATAATTTGAGTCAAAACAGTGGGTTATCTAACCACTCATTCTCAAAAACATAAACCAGCAAGGAAACCCCAGCCTCAGACGATTGCAATCAGATTGCAGCTTCCATTCCTGTGGAAAGATAAGCTTTCCTTGCCTGAAATGGGACAGATGGCAGCCCTACAGGTTGCCACTCCACAGTGCCTCCAAGCAGAGCTCTCTGTGCTGTAGCTGTTGTTACAGCAGCATATGCTTGGGAGATGCAAGCTGGTTTCCCTGAATCTATCCCTCTAACACTGCATGCTGGGCATCCACGATTCATTGCTTGCCTTCCAAGACTCTCCATGTTTCACTTTTTTTTTTTTTTTTGGTCTTTAAACTGAACCTTTTTTTTACCAGAGATAGAAAAACACAAACACAATTCTGTATGTACAGATAGATGTGTTCCTGTTCTTTGTATGTTCTGTAATATGTGTAGTTGTAACAAGAATTTTACAGGTGGTGTTCTCAAATTCAAGTCTCCACAAAAGCAACTGGAGTCACATTTATTAGGCCCTGATAGCAGTGTTGGAAATCCATGATTTTCAAGGACATCAGAGAGGCCATTGCAACACCAGGGAGCACCCACACTCTCCTGTTCATTACTGTATGAAATAAAGCAGATCTTTGCTTAGTTGCATGATCAGGAGGACAGTTCTAACTTCCAGAGGTAGATGAGGTCCCATAAGATCCAGTGCTCAGTCTCTAGGAAAAAAACTAACTACTTACAGTTAATGACTTGGGTTTGTCAAAAGAGAGACACTACACAAGATAAAGTGACACTTTTTACACCTTGTATAGTTAATCTGTGGAAATTCTTGCAGTACGATGCTGTGCATAGTAAATGGTTTCCAAACCCAATTAAATGAATTACTGGGAGAAAACTCTAACTGGAGTGACTGAGGTCATAGAGATACTCCTGATCCTGAGCTGCAGATCACAGGAAGTATATTTTTAGTATTCTTACTAAGCTATTCTTACATGTCTTCCATAGACATCCAACAGGGTCATTGTCAGAGAGAACTTACTTAAGAATACGAATAGGTCTGAACTGCTACTTGGCTGCTCACGGCAGACTGACACCAGTGCTGGTGTTCTCACTGGTAAATCTTGACAAAGAGCAATGCTGTCATGCAGTCAGCACATAACAGAGGTGAGACTGGGTGGGATGCAGTGTCCTAAACTTAGGTGTCCAGTGTCACTGTGGGCATTGCAGTATTTCCTGACTCACCCCCAGCATAAACCCATGCAGATATATTGAGCATCCTTGGATGCTCAATTGGCTCAACTCACCAGAGGCAATATACTCAAAACAGAGTTGGGAATGATTTGTCTCCTCTCAAAGGAGGCAATGAAAACAGACACAATGAATTCTGTGTGAAAATTACCTATTCCTTTTCACTGACTATGGAAAGAACTGTGGGTGACCAGCCGTCACCCCAAACTAAGGGAACCCTAGCTCAGCTCTGGGCAATGCCAGGGTGGATGTCGAAAATTAGGTGAAACATTTAGTGTTCATTGCTGTGCAACTGCACACAGATAACAGCTCAGATTTCTTCCGGCTATCCAAAGTGATTTTCACCCAATGTTATTTTGAAGCAGCTTGAAGTGACCACTGGGACCTACCTTCATTAACTGGGACCAGAACAAGCATCTCTGAAATGTTCCCCAAGACTTTTGGTGCTGGGTTTAGCACAGGTCACACTTGCTCAAACATTCCATGAGAAAGTCTGGTCTGGGAAGAAATATTACATTGTCAGCCAGTCTGAGCGATAAAATGCTGAAAAACTGCACTACCCTGCAACCATGAGTCTCCCCAGTCCTAAGTTCTGACAGTGTGACAGCAAAGTTAAGGTCCAGCACCTTTAGCTGACAGATGACCTTTAGCTGACTAAAGCTCTGTTAGGTTTATTCCTGAGCCCCAGAAAACAAAACTGGGCTTATAAAGATTTGCAAAGGCCATGAACATACTGTTCCTGCAGATTTTTTTGAGCAGGGTTTTTTTTTACTCACAAATGGTAGCAAAAGCTATTCTGGTAATACTCTGTGAAAAACAGGGCATTAAATTGGTGTCATTTTAGTGGATTAGTACTGTCACATCAGCTGCCACAGCTTTCCGCCTATGTCATCAACTGTGCTGCTGCCATTCTCTGCCTCCATCACATTGCAATAGCTGCAGACTTTACAGTTAAAGGTGGAGTCAAAGACAAGACACGTTTTGAATGGATCCTGAAAAGTAAAGGGGGAAATGCTGCTAATGGGACTATAAAAAGGGGGGATGATCTCATAAACTCATGGGTTTTGGGTAATATCAATGCTATTAAGCATTAGCATCTTTGTTCTTAGACGCATTTATTTGCATCAAAACAAAGTGAATTTTTTATACCCCAATTTCTAAACATGAGACTAATTTATCTTTCTTGAAACCATTAGAAGGATGAGTGTGATGAACTTTTTGATGCTTTCTAGGTAGGAGAATGTGAACAATTTTTTATGGCATTTATGAATTATATCTTCTAAGCTGGGTCCTGTATGGTACCAGGGGACTCACTGTGCAGCCTTGGGCATGTTTTTTATGTGTCAATTGTCCAAAGATGTGAATGACTCATAGAGGAGTTTCAGGTCCTCAGAAGGCTTAATTATCCAACTGATATCCAACTCCAATGTGTCTTGACTCTCACTGTATCAACAAAAGAATCTTTTTTATCTATCTTTTAATATCCCAGAGGATGGGGACTAAATGAGTGCAACGTATTATTTCTATAGCATGATAAAATTCAGGGCAACTTTACATAAGAAGGAGATGATCCCTACTCATATTTCTGATGCCTTAAAATAAAAAAAAAAATTATTTGGAGCTTACATTTGAGCAAAAATACATAATCTACAACCTAAATGACTTGAAATGCTATTTGGGCTAGAAGGAAAATGCCCCTTAAGACTGAATCCAAGCTTTTTGACTGTGCAGTGAGCTGGAATAGAGAGCAGTCTGTTACCAGAACAAGCCTTTAGCTGCAGAAGGGAGGTGGGAATATCTCATTTCACACAGGGCTTGGAATCTTGTTGAAACAATGACTCTTTCTACATGGATACTTTTTGAAAAAAGTGGGAAGATATGAAAGCAAGAGCTTCCATTTATTTTGACGAAGACTTTATTCAGATACAACCTATACTTAGAAACTTCCCTGACCTTGTTTCAGGACAAACGGACATAAAGGGACGGAATTTTTAACAGGATAAGAGGAAATGGCCTCAAGTTGTGCCAGGGGAAAAATTTCTTCACAGAGAGGGTTTTCAAGCATTGAAATGGACTGTCCAGGGAAGTGGTGGAGTCACTATCCCTGGAAATATTAAAAAAATGTGTGGATATGGCACTTGAGGACCTGGTTTAATGGTGAACATTGTGGTGGTACTGGGTTGATGGTTGGATTCGATGATCTTAAAGTCCTTTTCCAACCTTAACGATTCTATGATTCTGTGATTCCAGTTTGGCATCCCAGCCTTGAGGCCAAGATAGTGGGAGTTCTTGGCTTCCAGACCACTGAAGCAAACAGCAGCACTGTTTCCAGGAAAGTCCAGTAGTAACCTGTAGTGTTGGGGAAAGGCAGATTTCAAATGGGTTCAGAAGACTCCTCACCTTGGTTCAGCCAGGGCAGTACTCCTCAATCTAATGGCATAATATAACAATTCTTCATTAATCATGATATTCATGATATGTCCTCACTGAGGACAGTCAGTAAAGTTCATTACTACTGCCCTGAACTTTGATCAGGCCCCAAATTTGGCTTAATCAACTAAATATTTAACATTTAAACCAGACTTCTTTTTCATGAACCTTCAAAAGGAATCCTCCATTCCCTTTCACTCAAACCTGTCCCCTATGCCTATGTTTTTTATTTCTTTTTTTGCCACTCACAGTCCCCAGAGGGCAAGTCTGGGTGTTTTAATTCCCTACTGAGCCCAGCCCACACAGCTCCAATTGTTTTTACACTGTGCAACCCCTCTGAGACACAAAATTGAGTGACTTGCCACAGTCCCAGCTAAATGTGTATGCAGAGAGAGGTGTTTAATTTGTTTTACAGTTACAAATGCCACAGTATTCAAAGTCCCTCAAAATGGTTTTGAATTTTGATATATAACCCCCTTCTGTTTCTTTCCACTTAGTATTATTTTAGTTTTTTTCTTATTTCTAATAAACCCTAAACATAATGGACACTTTCAGTTCAGTAGAGGAAATAACTTTCTGTAATTTATGGTCATCCTTTGGTGAGGTATGGGGTAATAAGATCTGATTTACTGAGTTACACTAAACCTTAAACAGCTTTGCCCTTATCTTGTCTCCCATCACTTTCTTCTGACTGAACAAGTCCTACCAAAATTATCAATTTGCTTTCCAGTTATGATGTAATTTTGTGTTTGTTTTTGTTTTTAAGCGAAAAAAGCATTCAGTACTAGGAGGTTCTTGCCACACAGACCTACTCATATTGACCTGTGTCTTGCAAGCAGTGCGATGGATTCAGAGGAATCTGCAGGACAAAGATGGATATTCATCTCCTGTGCCTGAAAGTGTAGCCAGCTATGGATCTGTGTTCCTGCACCTGAACATAGCAAGGCCAGTATTATGTTCATCTAAACCAATTTTTTTTTCCCTTGGGAAGAACCTCAATTTTTCTTGGTTTTATGTACCTGTCTTTCACTAATATTCTATTTTCTTCTCTCATTTCCCTCCAGACTTAGTTTTGGAAGTCACATCTTGAAACAAGTATTTTATATGGTTCTATACCTTATTCTAGATGTTGTCAGGAGCATGGCTGATTTGACATTTAGCACTGACTCTGGTTCAAGGTCCATTTAGAAGGTCCAGTTATCTCTGTTGGAAGTCTTGTTCTGGCACCTGTCAGTTGTTGTTCCACAAAACTTCTTGCCATAGAAGATTATTGCCACAGATGATCAGCACAGTGAGAAATGGGGTCAAGAAAAGAGTCAAGAACCAGAGAGTGGAAAGTTGTGAAAATAAAGATCTTAATAATAAAACACAGTACTGAACAAGGAGTCAAGGGTGATAAGCTCTTATAAATCTGTGTTGCTGATGTGACAGGTCACCATGTGTTGAACCATCTGGATCCTCTTCATCTTGTTCTCCACAAACCCCTCTTACAGTAATGCTCAGTAATTTAATGCAGAGGTGACAAAGAACAGGTTAGTTGATCTTCCTGTTGCATGGCAGGAAAAGATGCAGTCTCTGGCTTGGCTAGAAGAAGGCATTTCTACCTTAGACATGTCGTGGGCACTCAGGGGCAGCAAAGTACATGAGACCTAGCTGAGATGGAAAAAACCTTAAATGATCCCTTTACACCAAGGAAAACCCTTGCCTTAATCAGTTCTTTAAAATTTTCACTTCTTCCCGCCTGCACTTACATGATACATATTTAATGTCTTATTTATTTCAGCCAAGCAATGACTCAGCTGGACCTTAACACACACATAGGGATGATGACACAGAAGTGAGTAACCAAGAATTGTGATAATTTTGACTTTTAATACCATCAGTAAAAATGTTCAATGTTTTGAAGCTTTGCCTCCATATGCACCAAATCTCAAAACTACCCTTGAGCCCTGACTTCTGACTCCTTCCCAGTCCTGCCAAGCTCTGCCAAACACACATCATCCTGTCTTGTTCCCGGTGCCTATCAACACTCTGTCATGCTCCAAAGAAAGCCTCCCTGAGCCCGTACCTTTCCCTGTCCTGCATGCAGTTTGGCATGCCCATTATCCCTGCTCATCCCATAACGCATGTCCACATGGAAAGGTGGACTGGGTGCTGAAGCTTTCTCTATGGGGGGAGAGGAAAAATCAAGGAAATTAAGGAAGAACACTTTATAGCGGTAATAGGTCTACTCTACTTGGCTAATGATAGAGCAATTACTATTTCTGAAAGCTATAGCAGAAAAATATATTTACATTATGACCCCTCTCTTGAAGCCATGCTGAGGGACAGGGTGAGAAATAGGACTGTAAAAGCACAAAGTTCTGGTTTGTGTTCAGAGGCACTGTGAAACACTCAGGTGTTGTTTGACTTCCATATTTAGACGTAAGATGAGCTGAGGGTTAAAAGTGGTTCAGAAATGCATAGATTTGGTTTGGGTTCATTTTGCAGAAAATGCAAATGTGAGTGAATGAGAACAAGGCAGTTCCTGAGAAAGACCAATCCATTCCTAGTAGAGAACTGGTCCATCGTTAAAATAGAAAAAAATCCAATTTGAACTGTCACGCACACAGCACAAAAGTTGCCATTTTCACCCAAATAATAAGTGAAGTAACTGGAGAAAAAAGAAGTAGAAATACAGCAGTTGGAATGACAGACTGAAAAAGGTTTAAAATGAGAAAAACTGCAACAAATCATAATCAGAAGGATTCTACAAGATGATGCAACTGCAGGAAACAATGTGTGTCACCAGGGCTTGGGATTTTGAAGAGTATGAACATGTAGAATATATCCCAAAGATCACACCCAAAAACCCCAACAGTGGCTGCTAAGGAGATGTTGCCCAGCATGGTGTCATGGCACTAGAAGAGGGATTCTTTCCTGGCCTTGCTATGATCTTGGGAGAGTTTCTTCCTTAACTTTTCCCCCCTCTGTTCTCACTCTTCTTGTCTCTCTTACCTAATGCTAACACTTCTGGGAGAAATGATACCTGTATGAAATCCAGCACAACACTTGGAGTATTGGTTACGACCTTTGGCTCTCTTTCATAGTGCTAGCAACATTGCTGATATAACAAGGGAGTTCAGGCTGGGAGCAGGAAAGGTTTTTCCTTGAAAAGCTGCGCAGCACTTGATAATTGCATCCCCTTTCACACATTTCCTTCTTGTCAGGCATTAGCCCATCAGTATGCTTCTGCGACTAGCAGTAACAGTGCATTGAAGGAAAATGCCACTTTCCACAGAGAATGATCAATCTCTTTGACTTTGCCTGTAAACATGTTTCATCAGGGGGTCACTAATATGCTTTTATTGCCTCACTGTCAGAGATGATGCCATTACCAAGCCTGATAAAGTATTCTGTAGAGGGTTCCTTTTAATTTTATTTTTTATGCGATCATGAGAGACCGTAACCGATAAATTTAGTTCAATGCTTTTTCACCATTAACTAATTCTGAGTAAACCCATTGGGGCAGACTGGATACAAACACTTCAAAGAATTTTTACAGGATATTGAAAATGATATTCACCATGGGACAGAGGTTTAAGTACTGAGCTGCTAGTGTTTTCTTTACCATTAAAGCTACAACACTCTAAATGTCATTTAGTCAAAACATGGTATTCAGAAGGATTTGTAGCACAAGATGACTATTTGCTTTTAATAAATTTGTTGCATCAGGGTGGTTATGTTAGCTTATTTCTGGGGGGAAAGGAGTTTGAGAAAAGATGATGCTTTTCCCCCCAGTTTCTTTCTTGGGGTCCAATCCAGCTCCCACCAAAGACAATGAGAGTTTTGCTGTTGCCCACAGGGGGAACAGTCCCATGATCTCTGAGGGCTTTGAAGTGCCCAAATCCAAATTAAAATACAGGGCTTTTTCAGAGAGAAGGAAGAAAAAAAAACCAACCCAAAACCCCATCAAACCAAAAACCTGGAAAAGAAACAAAACAAATAAGGGAACTGAAAAAAAAAAAAAGTTTTTTCTCATGGAGTTTTTTTTTTTCCTTTTTTTTTTTTCCAGGCTGCTTTCATAACCTATATAGCACCCTAAAAACTAGAACACGGGATGTGAAACCATGGAAACAGCTGGATGCTACAGGCTTTTTGAACTACTTTTGTCAAGGTTTAGACTTTGGGGATTTGATATTTTTCTTAAAGTGTAATTGATTTTTTTTTCCCTACTGAAATCTATATGATATGTTGAGCTTGTTAAACCCATGTTATAGGTCACAGACTAAATTTAATTGGTAGTATTTCTTTTGAGCCTAATTTAAAGGTTGATTTGGCTTTATGGACAGATTCTTACTTGTAGTAAATCAGTTCATCTGTAATAGGTCTCTGTTTGCATCAGTAGAAAATATGATTGTTGGGGACTCAAATGCCATGCAAAATCTTGGGAAGAACATGAAAAAAAGGTGAAAAAAAGTAAAAAAAAGTTCCTTTCTTGAAAGACTGTGTGTTAATGAAACTCTATGTAAAGTTAAATATTTTGGAAGGAGGTTAAAATACATCTGTAATTCTATTTTCATTTAATTCAAGAAGATAGGGCTGTCCTGAATATGGTTGTATCTGATTATATCTGATTATATCTGTATATATCTGGTTACAGGCACTTAGAGGAAGCAAGTTGTTTATAGACATTGTGTGGATCATGAGATTACTTTGCACTTATAAATGCAGTTTTGGTATGATGTATGCAGAAACTAGAGCCTCTCTGGCAGCTGTGGAGGTGCATGATCAGTGTGAATGAAGTGAAACCTGTCAGAAAGATGTGTGTGAAACTCAGCCAAAATGTTTTTAGATCAAGTTTGGTTAAGATTTTTTTTCCTGAATCCAGATGTCCTGGAAGGAAGTACTAGGAAACCAGGTAAAACACTGTAGAAAAATGCTAGTTCATCAGCTTTTCTAACTCAATCATCAATTGCACTTTAGAAATTGTCTTTTTTTCCTGAACGGTCTGGTAGATGTGAAAGGTACTGGTAAGCTTTTGACTGAAAGAAATGAAACTCCTAATCTTTAAGGATTCTCTCCTCACGAGCAAATGTGCAAAGTATTGAAAAAGTCCATGGACTAAATGTTAAAATAATTCATCAATATCCACTAATGACAAAAGCAGTAATATCACTACAGAATGAAATATAACACAGACCCAATCTGAGTACAGTGGGTGAAATAACAGAGCCGGGGCAGCTCTGAGGACTCTGATCTGAGCACCCCATCTTCAATCTATCCAGTATTTACATAGATCCTCAACAGCAGTGCAATAAATCTTTCACTGGTGACACAGCACTTATGACCATTTTTCCTTATATCTATTAACTGGAAAAGTAATTTCTGTATACATCATGCTTCAGTTAACTCATCTTGACAGCAATAATGTGGAGCGACGATCTCCTGAGACAAATTCAAACTTCCCACCTCTGGAATATATACTGGAAACAATCTCTCCTTATACTTTACTGAGCACGGGTTTTGACAACATGAGCCATGGTATTGTGGTGACACAAAAAGCACCATAATGCTTTAGCTGTGCAAATCATCATTCAAACTTGCCCTTGAAACACTGATATTGCTGGAGAAATTGTATTTAGAAGGGGGTTTTCTGCTGAAAGGAAATATTAGAAAGATTATCCTTTAGGCAGGTTAAAGGTCTTGAAAATAAAGGAGGAAGATGTGTGGAGATAAGATGATAATTCTAGAAAGGATGAGACTCATCAAAATGAAGCTCATGGTGGATTCTGATCTCCAGGGAGGAACTGAAGCCTTCACAATGACTTAAAAGGATTTTGGTTATGTCCTACCAAAAACAATAGCAGCAACAAATGTGTCTCAAAGATAGAGCTTTATCTTTGTTACAGATGGGAAACACTATCCTGAGGGCTACTTTCTCATTAGAGCAGACATTAGACATACATGAGCTGGAACTGAAAGAAGATCTGAATAAAATCTTGGGCTTATGCAGCACAAGGAGAAATATTCTCCTCTGTGGCTGTGACCTTCTGCCCAAACACAGGGTAAAAATATTTCCTTTGTCATACGAAGTTGTAATGCCTTCATTGAGAAAATACCTGAGGGTTGAAATTCAGTTCTGAAAGAAAGTCCTCACTGAAGAAATGAAAGTTTGGTTCTGAAAGCCAGTGCATGACCAGCTGAAAATTGCCATTACACATTCTCTCAGTACTTCTACAGCTCACAACATTCAGAGCCAAGGCAAGATGCTCTGAAGAGGTCCAACCCTCAAGTGACAAAATCCATGAATGTACTTGGAAATCATTTGCTGAAATGGAAAGATCACACTCCAGGATACTACAATGAATTATGTTCTACTACAGCCCTACTCTTCTGTCAGTTGTGACTGCAGCACTCTGTATGTGCAGGACACGAGCCACAGCTACACATTCTCATCAGTTTTTACTGAAATCTCATTATATAGTGCCTATATATTTCAAGAAACTGTTTAAAGATACTTCTTCAGGTGTCCATCTAAATATTTTCTAAAGTTTTATACAGTCATTACTAATCTCAAGTGGTTGTAAAAGAAGTGGACAAGGAAGTTTTTCTGTCTTCAAACTTTAAGAGTTTGAATGAGTTACAAAAGGTGTTTGTGAGATCCTCTCACCAACAGTTTAGGCTGACTAAATAAATGAAATAAGCAACAGGCTAACTCTCAGAAAGCAGAATTTTTACCAAAATTAAAGAATTTCACTTAGGAAAACTGACTTGGCTGAAAAGAATTATTGTATCCCTTTTCCGCCCCTTGCATATCTAGTTGTTTTCACTCTTTAAAATGTCTTCTCTGCTCATATCTGACTTCAACAAATTATTCCACAAACCCTGTGAAGTGCAATGGAAAGTGTAATATTTAAAGCACAGGGACAAATAAAGTATGTTTGCATAAGGTCCAAAATTCAATTAAAGTCAGCAGAAACTAGACTCCAATAAATAGCAAATGTGCCAGAGTGAACAATCATGACAGTGAATTTGCTTGATCTTTTGCTTAGTCAGTATATTTTGAAAGTCTCCTCCCCAAATGTCCCAGCAGCCTCATCTCTGTTTCAGTTCTGAGCTAGTGATGTCCACCTGCGATCCCTTCTAGTTCTCAGACTGAATTTCTGGTGGGTTCACGACTTGGGTCGATGGTGCAAAGTTTGGGAGCTATGTCTGCATGGCCATCAGCACGGCACCATTTCAGGCAGTGGCAGCTCTCCCAGGGGAGACTCCTTGGTTGCTCTGCCTGTTGCTGCTGCCAGGGCAACAGCACATCTCTGCCCGTCCCTGACTCTCTTCTGCTTATGGACAGTCAATTAGCATCAGTTTCCTCAAACCAAAGCAGGATATTAGAGGGGAAACAGAAAGCTCAAACGATTTCCTTCTCCAAAGTTCCCCTAAGACAGTGTAGCTACATGCTATGCCTTATAGAGTTGGTTGTTGATGTAATTTAATTTTGAACAAGTCTTTACAGATGTGTGAAATGTCCATTTAAGAAGCAAAACATCTGTCCAGATGGTGTCTGCATAGCTCACTGTGCCTTTAGAAAATGAGATGGACTAGATGACCTTTTGAGGTCCCTTCCACTTGTGTTTTCTCTGACTCGATTTTCTACAATGAAATCTAAAGTGCTTTAACACTATCCACAAGTGAGCACAACTACCAAGAAAATACACACTGGAGGGAAAAGTCCTCTTTGCTCCATTTTTTTTTAACCTAATGTACAGCTAGATCTTCTCCCAGAAAGAGACTAATTTTTTACTGTTTCTTTTGAGTGCTGGCTATTTTTACTACTTTTATAGCTCTCATAAAGGCATTTCTTTCAGATAGAACACTCTCAGACCTGTTAAGTTTTTGATCTTTTTTTTTTTTTTTCAAAGCACACATCACATTCTAACCTTAATGCTTTGTATTGTGATTTTGCCTTTTTTCTTCCCCCCATTTTTTTTTTTATTTTATTGGAAGTCTCTGTAATCTAAATATGTCTTTATTTCCAAGAGGATGACTGTTTCCTAGGGGATGACATTACTTCTGGCCGAGACAAAAGCTGTTCCACCCAAGAAAATCTTCTGAAGTGCTAAACACAAGGATGTACTTTTCATTTCATTCTCAGGGCAAGTAGCTTTTCTTTCCCACATGAAGGACTCAACTGCTGTGTTACCAGGTCTGGCAAATGAAGATGCCCTGTGCAGCTTCATTTATTAATGGCATCCTTGGCACTCTGTTTTGGTAGCCATTTAGCAAAGGCTTCAAGATGTAACAGCAAAAAATGGTATAACTGGAACATGAGCTCAGAGACCTTTTGGGATGGGTGAGGTATGGAGCTGGTCAGTCAGAGAGCTGTGGCTGGAGGCATGCCATGGGTCTGGAAACTGAGGAAAGGGAAATATCTATGTAATAGACCCAGAACTAACAGCAGTTAGTGCTGTACTTTTGACTTGCGCTGTGCTGACATGATCCTCCTGTATCCTGGGAAACCCAGTGGTGGCAGATTGAGCCCTGATTGTTCAGAGGAGTCCCCAGTTGCTACAGAGGTGGGTGACAGCACTGAAAGCCAAACATTTTAGCAGGTACAGAAAATCCTGAGTGAAAAAGTTCACAAAAAGAGCCACAAAACAGTCTTTTCTGTCAACAGAGCAATTTATAATGTGTTTTCTGTGTTTACAAAATGAGATAGAAACCTTCAAGTACAGGTTTACCTCTCTAGTCCAAGCTACTCCCATTCAAGCATATGAGTATGAGGCCACCATGAAAAACACAGTTTCAACAAAAAGGAAATGTAGAGAGGAGGGCAGGGTGAAGGAGGAGTGAAAGGGGAAGTACAGGATGTGGTTATGACTACTTAAGTGCTACTTACCATCTGAATAGCACTTAACTGAGGAGGAGATCAAGTAACACAGATCTCTGTTGTGTCCAGTCTTATTGTGTCTAAGTTTTCCTGGGACTGTGTGCCTGGAGATAGTTGATCTTCCAGAATTTCAATTTTAGATAAAATCATTTTTACTTGGCTTCAAAAGTAGCAGGAAAGTTTTTCATGCACACTTCTTTGTCTCTATTTTTTCATCTTTGATGAAATTTTCTCAGTACTTTAGTAACATGTTCTAATGTATATATACTGAGTCAGTACTGCTCCTGATTTCTGGAAGAGCCCAGTTGGGTTCTTTGGAAACATTCACGCTGTTCAGTATTACCCAAGTGGTTGTCAGTCCTGGACTACCACTGAGGTCTCATGAAATATAGTGATAAGTAACTCTGGGGCATTTTAACCATGTTAATTGCCAGAGAGGGCTTCACTGTTGACAATATGAGATAAACTCCCCTGACTATTGCATTCAGGAGAGATGTAACTTTTGCCATCAAGATGAACACAATGCTTTTTAAAACTTAGGGAATCAAAAGATTCCAAAATGGGAAGAATTTGAGTTCTTTAGTTTTTAAAAGATTTTGTCTGTGGGAATGATTCAGAGTAGAACTACAGAGTACTCAATTTATCTCTTTCTGAGAGATAAAAAAATGAAATGAACCAAGCTGGGATTTAAAACTGTGGTTTCATGGAGTCCAGGTGTTTCAGATCAGTTGCATAAATCACTAAATCACCCCAAAAAATAGAATATTGTGTTCTGCCTTTTTAGTTTCTTTTATCCAAAACTTGTTAGCTTGGTGGGGTTTTGTGGCTCTATCTGAAATGATTAGCTCAGCAAATATCACAGTAATGTGGTGAATGCACAGCCCTTTCATAGACTCTAAGCAGTGGATGAGGATTTTCTATTTTATACATAATTTACAATTTGCTTCAGCAGTTCCACAAAGTTAATCTGTCTACTTAACTCACAGAAGGGTTAAAAAGAATGGTTCTCTATTTCTTCTTCCTTATTTTCTCTGTGGAGAGAGGACATCTCAGCACAGACCTGTGCAGATTTCTTGAAAGCCTATAGCTCAGCACCTGGCCAACTGCACCCTTGTCATTAATTTCATGCCATTTTCTCCTGCTCCAACTGAGAAGCCAAAATAGGCAAATGTTTTCTTGCATGTTAAGTCTTTTACTTGCAAATTGAGTTTGAAAACCCCTGTGGCTATGTAAGCCTGACTAACTGTTTTCATATGGGACTGGCATGTTGCTGGATTGCCTCAGTTGTGGTTATAGACCCCATAGCACTCATCTCTTTGCATCCCCAGCCACTAGTCTAAAATGATGAAATAGTATTAATTCTTGCTCCACAAAAATCAGCACACAGGATGACACAGACATAGACTACTCATTAGTCATATTTATACAGTTTGATATGTGGATGCAATCTTATGAGAGATTTGGGTGAGAAAGAGTTGTTTTAGCCCATTCTTCCTGAGATTTCAGAACTCCTCCTCTTTCCCAGTGAGATGAAGCCAAGATCTCTTGGAGGTGTTTCACAGAAGCCAGAGATCTTGACCACTGCATATCAGGCAGCCTGACACACACAGGGGAGTGGGAACCCTGGTTCAATGTGCCGCTCTGTTTAATTCACTAATGAGATACTAATAGGGCCAGAGAGCAGAAGTGATTGCCTTGATAGCTCAGTGATTTGGTCGCTCATCTAAAACATGGGAGAACCAGGGTCATGCCCCTGATCTAAATCAAGCAAAGCAAGTAGCTAAATGCATGTCTCCAGTACTCTGGCTGAAGCTCTCACCACCAGATCAATGTTGTATAACCCTTCCTTTTCACGAAAAAAAGTTCTCTCTGGAGCTAAGAAAGCACTACACAGGAAACAATGTAGTAGAAAATGCTTTAAAAGAGCTTTGGCTGTCAGGCTGCAGAGTGGGGAAAGGAGACAAAAAGGGGCAGTTGTGAAATGCCTAGGGTTGCATGCTGCACCTTGCCTGTTCTTGACCTTGATATGGGACCTGGGGGCAGCAGTCCTTCCTTTCAGCCTGGCAGCACAGAGCACAGCCACTCACTTATGGGTGGAGTGCAGAATGGCTGCAGGACTTTAGAAAAATGGAAGTCATTTGCATGGGTTGCTGGAAGCACAATGCAAATTAATTGCAAATTCTCTATTCTGCTGTAGTCTGTGGAAATAATGAATTCAATATATATATTTATTAATACTTGAAAATAAGGCTTTCTTGGTAAAAAAAAAAGCTTTCTTTAGTGAGTGTTTTTCATTTCCACTTTAGTTCTTTCGATATTTATTGATCAGAGATGTACTGAAGACAGCTGGGTCATGTAGTTAGGAAAAAACACTGATGCGTTCCTGAGAGCACAGAGAATATCTTGTTCAATGAGAATTAGTAGAGACACCAGAAAACAGGGAAAACACAGAAATACTCTGTGAACCTATAAATGTGTGTGTGATAGATACAAAATGAGGAACAGAAACAGCAAATCCCATGTGGTACCTGATAACTTGTCTTTCTAGTCTAGGTTTATTTCAACATCAAATACTTGAGAGCAACAAGCTAAAAAGTTGTAGAAATCCTACAGTAGAGCAGTTTTTCCTAAAGATTTGTCTTTATCCTTGATTAATTACAGCCTGGCTTGTGGTCTGAAGCACAGGGACTTGTATTACTTCTAAAATCTTCTAATATCCTAATATGGCTGTATATTTGTGTTGCCTCTCTACATACCAAATGGTTTTTGAATCCTGATATATTCTTGACCAAAAAGATACAATAAAAATAAGTCTTACAGGTTAACTCTTCACAGCTTGAAGGCAGTGCATCTTATCCTTTAAAAAAAATTAAATATACCTTGATTTTTAATTATGATATAAAATTGTAAAGGAAAGTAGACAAATAATTGCATTTTATGAGCACCTAAGTGACTCAGGAGCGCAACTCATACAGCAGATGAGTTACATATCTTGTAAATATAATCCTAAAACTTTTTTTTTTCAGAACACTTTAAATACTCCTTCTACTCAGTTATAATATATCTACTTGAAAAGATCAATAAACCATACTTCTAACATCTTCAATGAAGGAAGATCCTATTTCTTATTGAAGAGTTACTTACAGCCTTGTAAAATGTATTGAAATGATTCAGTTCCAACTGATCTTGCTTCAGACAAGCATTTAGCTATCAAGTAGTACTTGATAGCAGTACTGCACGTTTAGGTTTTCTCTTGCATCATTAACACCATCTACAGTAGAGGGCAAAATACTAGGTTCATGATTCTTAAGAGATCCTGACTTTAGGAAAGCGGTAGGAACAGATGTATTCTTAGAAGAGTTCTTCCTTGCCTTTTTAGGTACTTCTATAGCTAAGCACCAAGCCCACATCTAAGTTGTACCTTGTACACAAGTTATCCTATAATGCAGAGAAGTATTACTATACCCATTTCACAAATGAGGAACTGAGAATCAGTGATTTGTCTAGAGTCACTCAGTAGATCCTTGACGACCATTTATTTCCTCATCAGCACTGTAACTTCCTTTTAAATTATCCTCTTTCCTGTGCTTTAGCTAGACCCACTCTGCACTTCAAAACAAAATCCTGTTTCTGATGTTCTGCCTATCCCTTTCCCACCACAATCACAAACTCTCAGCCCGCCATTACAAATCTCTGGATTTTCCTCTACTTTTACCATTCTTTTGAAATCCGCTTAAATTTCTTGCAGCTTTTGGGCCTAAAATACATCGCCTTGTCACCAGACCACTGGGATTCAGATTCCCAGAGCAATTTTGAATTTGCCAGAAATGGAGAAGTCTCTGTAGTGCAGTGACAAGGCAGAGCCCTATCCTGTCCTATTATGGTGTAAAGCTGTGACAGTGAAGTGTTTTGGGAGTATTATCCTTAGTAAAAGTAGGTCTTCTTTTAGAAGACAGCTATTACTGTAGCTATGCCCAGATGCCTACACACAATCAAGTTAAACACCGTACAGAGAGCTGTTGCAAATAAACTAAGATGTCATAACCAACTGGGGCAGGCACGAGGACAACAGCCAGTGTGAAGCAGAACATGTCAGACTAAACCACTCTCATGTTATTACAATAGCAACTCTGCTTAGAGAATCTGAACATATCATTTCCAGCCTTGGAATGTTCTCAGTTGCAGGGCTGTATTGAAAAACAAAGGTGTAATCCTCTTCCTCTGTTAACTCATCTGCTGCAATAACATCATCTAAATGGCCACCTGAAACTTGACAGGTATGTGAAATGGAGATGTAGGACATTCAAACGTTTCTTTTTTATTGCAATATACTGAGATATGCTTCTCACAATAAGGCAATATACTGCAAAGTAGATTATATTGTTTAGCTGTCAGGATGCTGTGAGGGAATGGAAAACTTGTGAATGCTCTCCAGTGTCTCCTCATCCTTTGTTATGCCACAGCACCAAGCAGCTACATGGTTATATTACAGAGGGTGAAGCATCACTGTCTGCACAGGTTGGCTGTTAAGCTGAGTTTTACTCATAACAGATATTCTGTTATATGATACAACCACTGGGTAATTGTATTGTTTTTTAATCCAGCCCACTGAATGAGGAAAGGCTAACAAGGTTGCTAGAAAATTATATCTACCATCTCTCCAAGGATAAATGCAGATAGAGGCATCTAATTTACCTACTAATTAGCATCTCTCTGCTGGGTTAAGTGAACAATACTGAGTCAGATTTAAAAGGAGCCATTGCAGACTTTTACTTTGCAGAAATAGAAGAATCACTGGGTTCTGTGGTTCAGAAAAGAAAAGCAGAAGTTATGAACTCTGTCAATATTCTGTAGTAATGGTCCAAGAGAATTTGCTGATTTGCCTTTGACTACCACAACATAGTCCACTTTCAGGAAAAAAAAGCATTCTTCACAGTTTCTTTCCACACACCAGTGGACAAGGTACAGGCTCGTTAAAATTGTGCTCTTACCCAGAGTTAGATGACATGAGGTCAATTTGTGGATGGTTAGGACACACTGATTGTAGGAGACTGTCCACCTCACTTAAACATCCAGGCTTCATTACATTTTAGGCACCTAATGAAGCAGCCTACACACTGTGAGTTTCTAACATAACCAATAGAGAGAAGCAGATTATTGTGCTTACATTCTAAAGAATCCACAGGGCACACCCTGCCTGTCTATCTAACATTGGTAGAAAGAAGCTCCTTTTGGAAGACTCTGGGGGCACCTCATTATCTGTGTTGCACATATAGGGAGTGTAAGCACTTATATAGCTGCTTCATTAAACTATTGAAAGCTGAGCATGAGTCAGATCTACAAATAAGGTGTATGGAGTTCCATCCTTCATTTTTCCAAGAAAAGTAAAAGTTTGGGGTGGTAGGTCTAGGTGAATGACACTTGTTCTGCCAGCAAACTCCAGCACATTTGGTCCTCATGTGCTGTCCCGGTTACATTGGCACTGAATGCAAGGGCACCAACTTTCCTCTACATTATGAATAATTATACTCCATTTTTTTTTCCTTGCAAACAGCTCCTATATTCAGCATCCCACAAAGATCAGTTCTTGCACCACCTAATCCTCTACTTACATACCATCCTGAGAGATCACCATCACATGATAAGGAATTGATATTGGTAGCTACACACTACAGCTGTGGTACTGTCCATTTTATTTTTGGAGGAGACAGTAGGAGCTCCTTGATAAGAGAAAGAGGAGAGGGGAGAGGAGGGGAGAGAGGAAGGGAAGGGAGGGGAGGGGAGGGGAGGGAAAGGGGAGAGAAAGAAAAAGAAGAGAAGAGAAGAGAAGAGAAGAGAAGAGAAGAGAAGAGAAGAGAAGAGAAGAGAAGAGAAGAGAAGAGA
>JAWWLV010000088.1:10331659-10352857 GCA_035041135.1 Platyrinchus mystaceus
GACCAAAGAAAGCAAACCCCAGGAATCCTTGCATGCAAGATCCTATAGAGTGGCAGAAGCACTATATGACACAAATAGACTAAGCTGGAGCCAGCTCTCAGCCCATCTTGGTAAGATACATTGCTCTCAAGTTAGGAGCTCAGCAAAACCCAGTATTTATTTGCCACCAGTGATGGTGATACAGATCCCAGTAATGGCAGAGATCACTTACAGGGCTGTACAGAGGGAGAAGGCAGGGAGGGGAAGGGCACATTTTAACACCCTCCATCGGAAATATTTCCTGAGCTTCCTCTGCTTCAGTAAAATAGATTTCACATGATGTGAATGGAAAATTGGAAAGCTGAGGAAGTGAAACATCAAAAATCTACCAGCCAAGTTGGATACAAATGTGTCATGTGCTTTATCATGGGAGTAGCAGAACTTCAGTCATTCCAGCTGTATAAGAGAGCCATCGTGTTCCCTGTGGTGGCTGGGAGGGTGTGTGCAGTGATTCCCAGCACCACCAAACAGAGGGGAAATAAATTGATCAAGAATGTCCTAGGCACTTGCATCCTTGAAGATTAAGTAAGCAAGTCAATTAATACATAGAATGACTGTCAAAAGCAATCAGTCCTGAGATTATTCTTGAAAAGGTGATTTTATTTCTCACCTCACCATGGTTGCAGAGAACTATCATTTGACAATTTCTTCATATTTTTACAGTACCTTGATAAAATGCGTGCAGGCACGTCTGTATGTGTGTATGTGTTTATTTTTAACATGCTAACTCTAACATGCCACACATAATGTGGCAGCAAAGGAAATCATTTCACCAATATTACATAATGTAAAACAAATAATTGGAATACCTACATTAAATACAATTTGCATGCACCATCACGTTATACAATTGCTGACACGCTGCAGAGAGGTATTAGGTTTAAAGTAACTACGTTTAGAAAGCAATTTGCAGAATTTCTGCTCTTTTTGCTGGTTTGAAAAGCAGTGATAATATGTTTTTTGCAGCTGACAAGTGAACAAAAAACAATAATTGAATGGTACCATTTTACCCACAAGGCAAGCTGATAATTAGAGGTTTAACAGACAGTTTGGATTTAATCTGAACAGTGGCAGCTACTCCTTTTTGATTTTTTCTTGTTGTTGTTTAGGGAACAAATAAAGCTGTGTGTTGTGCTGTCCCATCCTTCCCCCTGCCCCCCACCACACACATGTTAACAACAATGGGAAAAATAGATTATTTTTTTTCCCTGGCTCATGTCTGACCCAGGGCTCCCTGGAGTGTAAACATGGGGAATGATTATGCACTGCAGGGCAGTGTCTGAAGAATGTGCATGTGGAAACAAATACAAGAAAACAAGGGGGGGAAAAAAGTAACCAGGATAGGGAACTGGCAGCCATTCCTGGCCACATCTTTCTAGGGCACAGGAAAGGGTGAGCAGCCACAGTGTTTTCCCTCCCCCTGTGCTGCACTGTATGCAGGGTGATGGGTGGGAGGACACTGGTGGCACTTCTGCTACCTCAGCTCGGGGGCTGGCACAGCAGGATGATGGTGGTGCCTTCTGTCAAAATCCATAAAAGCCCTGCCAGAGAGGTGGAGGAACAGACTGAGAGCACTCATTTACCCAAATGGCAGGTAGGGCACTGTCTGGTGATGGGAAGTGCCCCAAGTCACACCCTTCAGGATTATGGTGGGATCACCACAGTGGATTCCCAGCTCATCTCAAGTCACATGAAACCTGAACCTTTTTCAGGTCAAAAGGTTCAAGGTGATAGCCCAACTATTTAATATTCTCCTTTTTGAAGAGGAATCACAGTTCTTTCAGTCCATTGAGCCTTTTTGCAATAGCAGGTTTTACTTCTGCTGATCCATGGCTGAATTTTAAGGAATTGTATTACTGATCTCAACAGTAAAATAAAACTATTGCTGAAAAATACAGCCTATTAAACACTAATGAGTATATAAAACTATTTTATAAAACCACAGAGACTTCCTGGAGAGCTAGTCAGACTAGAAAAAGCATGAAGACTAGGCAGGCCATTCCCTTTTAAGCAATATTCAATTGGTTTTATATCATGTCCAGAAGCAAAATTATGGTTTTGCTTTTGGCTTTTAATAGTTTATTGTGTCTGAAAGTGAGATCAATTAAAGCATACTCAGAAATCTTAGGCTTAATTGGAGGCCAATTAAGAACTTCAGTAACCTACAGAGGATGGTACTCATTATTAAGTGTGTTTATTCCCCAAAGAATTCACATTGGATAAATGTGTTCTTGTTGCTTTTACTCTGGTTTACATTTGGGTTGTGAATTGGAGACTAAGAAGCTCACTGTTCACCCTACAGATGATTTATTTTATTTTAAAAGATTTAGAAACAAGGCAGAATAGGTGAAGTTTTAAGTATCAATTATTTTCCTTGAAATAAAATTGCAATAAAATTAGAAGCAAACCAGATTTTTCAGTTGAAGACTATATTAATACCTCATGCATAAGTCGTTATTAATACTACTGTAATGAGTACCAAGTGAATTAATGATGGCTGGCTGCTTATTTTAAAATTATTCACATTTTTTATGTTTATTCTCAACTCAGCCATTATGCCCTTTTTATAGGACATGTGCTTAAAGAGCGGTTGAATTCAACCTATAATAGAAGCACGAGAAAAAGTCATTGGGAAAAATTGTTCACATGGGAATAATTAGCTTGTAATATTCCCTACTATTTCACTCCTTTCTTTAAATGTGTGTGTCAGAGTGGACATTTTCCATTCCTCTGTCGTCCATTAATTGACAGAAATACTGGCTTGCGTACTTTCAGAGGCTGACTGCTCAGACTCCAGAGCACTCCTTTCTCTGGAGATGAAAGAACAGAAAATCAAATGTGATTCTTCCAAATAAGAATGCAGTGTATTACCACTCAGTTATTAGGGAAGAAAAGTACTCCTCTGAATGCTTAACATCAAGGTCTAATTCCTAGACCTACCACAGTAATGAAAGTAATGAAAGACCTACCTGAGTAATGAAAGTCACTGACAAAGTCACTTAATCTCCCCATGCCTCAGTATCCAAAGTCACACAAATGAGTCTCAAGGCTAGAGGGAACTCAAGTTAAACTATGCCTCATGCTAAAAATAATAATAAATTTGACATCAAACCTGCAGCCTGATTTTCTGAGACTGTGGCAGGAGCTCTGGGTGAGCAGTACGTGCTGAAATTCAAGCTGTTGCTTCAGATCGTAAAAACACATTGAGGAGATGGACTTTGGGAAAAGCTACACGAAGGTTTTGTGTTAAGTCTGCAGTAATGCACCCCACATACTACTGCAGGCTGTCTCTCTGGTCTGCCCTCAGCTATCCAGGGAGGGCTACGTGTAGCCTTGATTTGCTTGCCACATATTGGAGTTTGCGTGGCCACTTTCACCTCCACTGTGAATCCCTGTAGGTCCAACTTTATTTTATATTAATCTTTTGGGAAAACAAAGCTCTTCTGAGCTCTTCAGAGACACCAGTGTCATTCTGAGCCCCTTTGGAGCTCATAGAAACATCTAATACTTCTGTCACATGTGTTACAGAAGTACCTGTGTTTGTAGAGCAATAGGACCACTGGGATCTCTGATGAAGATCATCAAATAATTTTTTCCTTATGCCAGCAACCCAGAATTGATCATAGGGCTTTTGCAGCTCTAGCAACTGCTGTCAACAACTCCAGAAATAACAAACTACACGAGAGTTGTTTAAAACCTCCAAAACCAACAATGCATTTTACTGTGAACTGGTGCACAGATTCTTTTATATTCAATTTGTGATGGCAAGAGGTTTAGTAACATGTTGCCTACAGTCATAACCCAGAATAGACTTGCCATTTTCTCACAAGTCCTTTTCTGGAAAAGAAATCACCACGTGGGATATTACATATGGAAGTAAAAGGATCTATAATGTATTATGTATGTAATTTTTTGTGTATAAGGATATGTATGAAATATTCACTTCACACTTCTGTTGCTTGAGGGCTGGCAATATGAGAGATGCAATTCAAGGAAAAAAAGAGTAAAAATAGGGCAATGCTGTAGTATTTTGGTGGTTGTTCATATTAATTTTTTTGGTCTTAAGCAGCACACTGGACTCCCTGAGGACTACTAAGTCCTGACTTTTCTTAGCAGTTTGAATCTCATTTTTCAGCAAGTTATTACACAAAGAGCCAGATAGTCTGACAGCACCCACAACAACAAGGAGTTAATGCTTCCTCTCCTGTCTTAATTCACCCCATTGTGTTTGGGATTGCGGGGATGGAAATGATCACACAGTGAAGTGCTGCAAAATGCAATCTCTCTAGACACAATGGGGTTGAGTTAAAGGACAGGAGGCACTTAACTCTGAAATTCTTTGCTTTCATCCAACCACTGTTACTTTAACAGCATGTTTTTGCAGTTTTGTTTCTTTTGGTTTTATTTTTCAACACAGAAAAGTTACACGCTCATTTGATGCACAACAAAGTTGTTACATGCCTTCAATTTCCAGGCTGAGAAGGGTTTCTATATGAAAAAAAAAAATTATACCAAAAAGGAAAAGAGAAAAAGGAAGAAAAATGAAGCTGGATTTAGACACCTTCTCTTTTGCGTGTCAGTTTGGGCCCATAGAGATGTGGTCAGACAATGGGAACGAGTTGGTTCTAGATTTAAATCTAGGTTCATATTAATGAAAGCTGATTTATTTACATGTTAGTAACTTGCATTGATTTTCTTTTCTAAGTGTGTTAATTTCTCTCCTTATCCCTCAGCACAGTTTTTTAGGTGCTATGGAGATTGGTGTTATCAGCCCTCACAGGATGGACAGATAACAGTTTTTTCTCTCTGTGGCTGTCAAGATTACAGTGAAACTGGCTTTTCTTTCAACAACACAGTCATGTTTATATGAAGTGAGCTCCCATGCAGAATACTATCTCAGAACAGGACAAATCATTCTTTTTTTCTCTATCTATCCTTTAAGGTCTGGGCAGGTGGCCTCAGGATGGATAACTGAGAATGAACTGTAGAGCATATGGAAATACCTTTTACGTTGACATGGAAATATGCCACACTCGTCTTAAAACAGCAACAGTCCATAGAAAATTATTTTCTTAAGCATATTTTCTGTATCGTGTACTCCAAGTTATGTCCTGCCCTTGTACAAATATATATGCTTGGGGATGTACAGGAATATGCTCCAGCCTGGTTCAAGCACTTCCTGCATCCATAAACAGGTTTCATTTTCACAGAAAGCCTGTGCCATTTCCATACAGGAAACCCCACTTGAAATTCCAAGCCTCCCTGGGGTTCCCAAGGTGGGCACCTTTGCAGTTTCTTAACCTACAATTACCCCTTAGGGACATAATATAGCCCTATATAATGGTGGATGGCTTGAAAGAATGACTGCTCTAATTATTAATTACATAATAAATGTAAATTCAGTAATATAATACAAGCACTGATTTATGTTATAAATTGGCATCTGCATTTCATAAATAGTTTCATTTTAATGGCATGTAATTGCTATGCATCTGAAAGTTATACAGTGCAAAAAATGCTGGACTGGATTCAAAATTGGTTGGCATGCATGCAATTACTGAAAACAGGAAAAAAACCTAGAGCAAATATTTAATTTAGTATTTGCAACACTGTAGTGTTATCAGCTTGCACAAATGCTATAATTGTCATCTTTAAAAAGACCAAAGCAAAGTGCTCTAGAAAGAAAAAATACGTCTCACATGTCATGGCCTAATCCATCAGTTCACTGCATTCACATGTAATCTTTGCTCAGCTGAAGTCAATGGTGTTAGTTATCAAACTGGGCTGACAGAGCTGAAAGGAAGTGATAAAAAATGAAAACCTTTTAATGAGAATTTTTTAGTCCCTGGGTCTGATCCTGTCAGTATTTTCTATTGGACATGCTGCTTACTCCTGTGAGTAACTGAGTTTGCTCTCCTTATGCCCTTTGGAAGTGCTGGCAACACGACTCTGTGCTTAAAAAAACCCAAATGTGGCAAACTAGAAGAGAGCAGCCCTAGCAGACCTGCCTGTAACACACATGCAGCCCAGCCTCCTGAAGGCCATGTTAATAATTCAGATTACAGAACAGCTGCTCTGCCAGATGACTGGCATGGCCAAGCCAGGGTCAAGGTTGTGGTGGGAGCAGAGAGGAGCAGGCAAGGTTGGTTGTGGCTCATCATTTTAGAGTGATGCTATCCTGGTTTCCTTAAAGACTTCACAACAGGGTGCAGCAATAGGAATAACCTCAGCAATGTTTATCTCACTGAGCTTTTGAAATCTCATCCCTTCTCCCCTCTACTCTTGTGGAGTGGTAAAATTCCTCCTGTTACATACAGAGGAAAAGAAGGAGGTCCTGAGAATACGTAACCCCACTGATCTTGGTGTTTAATCCCCCTGGGTCCTTTTGCCTTGGTGGTGACAGCAGCTCCTCCCCACTGTAAGTTTCATCACCAGCTCACGTTCATGGGGACTTTTCTCCCAGCTGTTTTTGGGGTCTAACTGAGCAGTCTCCACACATTAGCCTGTATGGACAACAAACATGTTGATGAAAAATTATTAAAATATCGGTGCACTTGAGGAGAAAAACTATGGAAGTTTTCCTTAGAAGAGGGGAATCACTTCTTGTGAGATATATTTTAAGAGCATCCACAGGAGTATTTTTTGAAAGCCATATGCTACTTATTCACATGCGTGTGACAGAACTCATATATGAGGAGTGATACAGAACACAAACGTAGGTGTTGCACATTTCATATGTGCATATGTTCATAGTCTATTCCCAAGTTCTGTTTCTGAAATGCTTCATTACATGTATGCCGTTTTCAAGTTCAGTATTTAGTTACCTTTGGCTTAAGAAAAATGCATTAAATTTATGATTAAGGTGTTCAAAAAGATGTGGGATCTAAAACTTTCTTATTGGCAGAATTACAATAGTAGCTTTTATAAGAAAATAATGTCAAAATAGGACTAAATCTTCAAGATTATTCAGTTTGTCTTTGCATGAGTTGGGGGTACCACCAGATTGGAACACCATAAAACAGCACAAGCTCTCCACTTTCATCTCATGTTGTATCTAATTTCCTTTCCCTAGTGAGCACAACTCATGAATTCCAGGAAACTGCATTTCATCTGCAAGCTGACAGCATTTACTTTTCTTAATTGGCCAAAAAGTTGACCCTTATCCTACCAGGACTAAAGCAGAGTGTGAGTCATTTATATGATATAACTGAGACTTACTGAAACTCCAAATATATTTATAGCAATCCGAGGGGAATGGAAGGGAGGAGGCTTCTGAAGCAGGAGAAAAATGGCAGCCCTTGTTGAATAGCCAAAGACGAGATCTCCTGGCCACAGACCCTCACTCAGCCTGACCCACAGAGCAAATCCTCAGCTTTGGGGGCAGCTGGTGAGGCTCAGCCAGGACAGTGACTTCCACGCTCCTCTGCTGTTGCTCTCAAAGAAAAAGACCTTCCAAGGGCTTGCACTGGAAAAGTTATTGACAGGAAGAACAAGTGCTTGAGCAACTACCTTTTGGTTGCTCAGGATGTAATGCAGAAAGTGGTAGGTTATCAGCCAAGATAAGCAGGCGACTGCCAGGAGTGGACTCATTTTTTCTTAATTCATGACTTCCTCAGGCAAAGCTATTTTTGACCACTTTTAGACTGTAATTATTGCGACCATTTAGTTACAGATTTCAGCTTTTAAATTGTCAGCCCTCGGAAAAGCTTAATGAGCTACAGAAGGACATAAACTTTGTGCTTTTCCACTCCTGAAGCAAAGAAGCAGAAGGTAGACAAATCAATGGTTTGAACATCTCTGGAATTATACTACTTCTAAGTACATTAGGATAGACCTCTGTCTTCCAGAAGCAGTTCCTCCTAAACTTACATAAAAGTTTGAGGAAAACTTTAATCTTCCATGGAAGTTTATCATCCTGCTTTGTAAGATCTTTCTCTACCTCTGGTCAAAGGCCCATTACTCTCAACTCCATGGAAAACATTTAGCATCTATTTGAATGCTACATTAGATGGAAGTACAAGGTAAAATTACTGTTACAATCATAAATAGAAGATAATAACACTGTACTAAGGACAGCTGTTTAAAATAAACAATTTAATTTTTCAGATGAAATATTATTAATCCTTAATTGATAGTAAACATAAATTACATAATGACATCCTCTGTTCCCTCCAGAGAAAACAGAAGTAGATTTGTGTGGTGAACAACAATGCAAAAAAAGTTTAAAGGCAGTTACTGAATGAAAAAAACCCACAAAGTAACTAACACACCACTTTAAACTGGAAAGAAAAAAGTGTTTGGAACAACAAGAAGAAAAATAAAGAATAGTCCTTCATGCCAATAAAAAATGAGTTAGAAAGAGAATAGCTGATAGGAGCAGTTCATCATGAAAAAAAAAGTGAGAACAAAATAGAATAAATCTTTAAAAAATTTTTTAACTTTTCTATTTTTTTCCAGTCAAGAATTATACCCAAGAACAATTTTAATATGTTGCTCATCTGTTTTCTTTCATGTATTTATAATATAGTGGTGCACTTCATAAATCAGTTAAACCAGCATTACTTGCATACAGAATCGCTCTGGATGGCAAAGGGACTCCATCGCGAATCTGTTACTGAGATGTTCACTTAATTCAAATGGGAAAGGCAAGAGGAAAAGCCTGGCTGGCAGATTTATTGATTACACTTCACCAATGACCAGCAAAAGGCAAGCACTCTGAAAATCCCCAAAGGTGATCATTAGTACTGAGTAACTGTCACTAAACATTAGCACCATCAGCAGACTGGAACTAAAAGAAAGTGTGATGCTTTAAATGTGAGGCCCAAGAGGGATTGCGTGTGCTCCAAAGAAAAAGTGGGACATCTTACATCATGGCACCTGTGTTTGAGACAAATGAAATCCTTTATATATATATATGTGTGTGTGTATATATATAAATATAATACATATATATCTATTCCTGTGTATATAGAGAGACATAAAATTGGTCTAGCACAGTCAGGCAAATTGGGCAGGGCTACCTGCTATAAAACATAAAATTAATGTGTCAAGCTAATTTCGCGGTCCACTTGCCTGGAGCTGATTAGGACCAAATTAAACTTGGTCCTAATCAGCCTGAGTACTTTGCAGGTAATACAGAAATCCATGGGATATGCTTATTACTGTAAAAGCACACGCACATTAACTGCAAAAGCAGTGTAAGAACAGGTTTATCGGAATAATTTGTGGTTTCACACTTTCTAATGCATTGCTAGCTCACTTATTTTTGGTGGATTTTTATTTGAAAGTCCCATGTTTCCATGGCACAGAAGAACCAGACATCAAACACATGATTTTTTATTTTTCATATTTGAATTTAATCTTTTGATCCTTGACTTGGCCAAAGAAGCAATTTCTGTATCTGAGGCAGTGAATTTAGATATTACAGGAAGAGAAAATATATTGGGGTTTTTGCCACTTCCCATTAGCTATCTCTCCTCTTTTCTTTTTTTATCACATCCTATGATTCCCGTATGTGTGGTTTTGTTCCATGGGAAGCAGTGGGAACAATACCTTTTGTACTGCTGGAAGACGACTACTTTTGATACAGACACACTGCTGTCTTTTGTGTACTCAAAGCATCGCCTCAGCCAGGAAAAAGAGGCCATTTGAATTCCACCTTCTTGGTCAGTCTATAGTCCTTGCTCCAAACACAATATCCCAGCAGAGAAAGTTATTTCTTGCAGTGACCTAGCACCAGCCCCTTTCATCGCAAGGCCACACTAACAAAAGCATGATGCTGTTAAAGGTCCTCCCTCTCTCCACGGTACCTGGCAGTCAAGACAGAAAGCAGAAGACAAGGGAATGGGCTCTGGGAAAACACGTTCACCAAAAGCATCTTATCGCTGTGAGCCGTATGACTCTGCATGAACAGGAACAGAGCTGCTATATCATCCTACTCAGAGGGCTGTCTGTAGTATGTAATCCAGTGAGCATTAAGGGTGAGAACTGCGTGATCTTGAGAGACTCATGTCTCATGACACATGTTTCAGCATTTAAATTAAAACTTTAAATTAGGTATGTAGCCTATAAATATGTATCTTCCAGAGGACAAGGTCTAAAGCAGTAAAAGGAAGATGAGCTTTGGGAAGACCCAGTTTCTCTGGTACAACGAGGAAAGAAAACCAGCAATGCGGTTTCTGCATGCAATATGGGGCATGGCATCAGGGGATAAGGATTCAGATTGGCTGCTCTTTACTGAGGTCGCGTGAGTCACTTTTGTCCTTTTTTCGTCAAAACACTCAAATTTGTTCAGATTTATCATCACATCCATGGATCAAGTTAGGCTCATGTGTCAGGGAGGGCTGTGTTGCATAGCTGGCAGCAGAGTTGTGCTGGGTGACCAGCGTCCCTGGGTGCTATTAGCTACCAGGCATTGCTGAGACCTCATTGCCTGTGACACCCCTGTGAAAAAGTCTGGTGTCATCACACAGTCTAGGCATGGGACACCTGAGAAACATCTGCCACCTCCTGCCCATCTGTGTCTCTCAAAGTCTGGCCTCTTTGGTGGAGGAGTAATGAGGCTTCTCAATACATGGGCAGTAAGTCTGGTCATCCCTGACCTAGATGACAAGTTCTGGATGAGAGACTCCTGCCTGAGTGGACACTCCTGCAATCTCTCTGGTAAACTGTATGGACAGTTTACACATAATACATGTCTGTGATAGAAATTAATTCTTTAAATTCAAGATAATGATGAAGACAAGAATAGGCTCACAAAATGCAGTGATTTATACTGGGGATGGAAGTGGCTCTGCAAGGTCCAGCTCAGTTGTCTCCATCTGTTTTACATTCTATTTTCCATTTCCAATTTGTATTTCTAAGCTTCCATCCCTAGAGAGATGGATAAGAGACAGCTTTACAAAATGCTTACTTATATGCCAGGACCTGTATTTTCATCTTCAGAACCTATTAATTTTGTATCTTTTTCAATGAGTTAAGGTTGCAAAAATGACCACTGGCTCAAAAAAAAAAAAAAAGTATTTAGATCATCTTTTATTTCAAAGTGTGTCTGACAGCATCTCATCTCAGCATTCAGGGGATTTTCTTAAACTGGCATTTTCACTCCCTTTAAGAAACACATTATTTCTGAATAATGAACTCATGCTTATAATTGCTGTAGCCTTAAAGAAAAAAAAAGTAACTTTGCAACACCTTGCCATGTCTTATCCCTGTATTTCCATATTGTCCTAAAATAGTGGCAATTATTATTTAAGTCAAAAGGGAAAACCAAAATAATTTACATCATCCATCACAGCTCCCTTGCATGAATAAATTACAAGACACCGTGGCAAATCAATCGTGGGGAAAAGAACAATCTGCATCAAACACTGTATTTGTGCGCATAATCTTTTTAATATTTCGTGACCTCGTGTATCAAACCAGCAGATTGAATTCTATGAACTCTAAGAAATACAAAGCTCTTTATCCCAAAGTCCCACAGGGAACCTCTAATCTAATCAGTTAAACTCAGGGCACAGCCATCAGGATAAAGAGAACAGCCCTAACTCAGCAAAAATTACAAAATCTGTGTGCAATTCAACTTAGTTTGTATAGACAGTAAGGTCTTAATACGAATCGTCTCCTAAGGGTGTATGGATGACTCCATATGCAAGAGGACCTGGTTGCTCATTGTGGCAGCTAATTCTCCAACAGTTGTGTCCGAGGATTTGTCGGTAGACTTTTGTCAAGAGACCTTTTCTCCACAGAGTATTTTGAGTTGGAAGGAACCCACAAGGTTCATCAAGTCCAACTCTTCAGTGAATGGTAACTTTGATGTTACTTGCACCATGCTCTAACCAACTGAGCTAATCTCAGGGTCACCTTTGCTTTCTTTAGGAAAAAAATAAGAAGCCCATCTGCTCTGCCCTTTTGGAAGACATCTTATTGTCAGTCTTAGCTAACAGGACAAGGAGAGGTTGTCCAGGATGAACCCATTGCCTTCTTGCTTTTAGAGGCTGCCAATGCTCCAGGGTATGGGATGGGAGAGAGGATGTAAATGAAGTTATCTTCAAAAAGATAAAAGACAAGTATTCAGTCTGAATTGACCAGTATTTATTGCCTATACAATAAATATACATGTGAATCTCAATTACTGCATTTCATTTCATGGCTTCCAGAAAAGTTAGTGATGCAAAAGCCTCCACAGCAGTGTTCTCTTCAGCATGCAGAAAGTTTGTGTGCCAAAACACGCTTGTTCTACTGCATAAGTAGAAGCTACACACATCTACTCTCTGCAAATGCGTCATTCTCTAGCAAACAGATCTTAGGTGGTAAAACTTCACCAGGACTCTTGGCTGCATTTCCTAAGGCATGAGCATATGCCTGCCCTCCTGCTGAACAATCACTCGGTATCCTCTAACATCTACATATCCACTCTTATTTTTTCCTACAGTTAAATCCTCCTTTATAACCTCCTGCTTCAGGGTCACAGTTCTGTAGAGACTGGTATTAAGGGGATTCAAGCAGGCAGACTGAAAAGAAAATAGACCTCAGAGTTAATTCTGATAGGTGCTGCACATATCCATGGCCAATGCATGCTTCAGAGGGTTCCTGAGTGATGACAATAAATGGAGACCTAAAAGAAAAATGACCTAGTCCTGTTTCACAGATGAAGGATTGGAGGACTGTAAGTGGTAACTGCTGACTGACTTGCTCAAAATCATAAAGTAACTCTTGAGCACCTAAAAATTGGAATTCAGATCACTCACATTAATGGTTAAATATTTTGGTTTAGGCCTTTGGTGAATTTCCAGGGATAGAAGAAAATCTGATTTTTCTTTCTCTCTGGGAAAAAAAAAGAAGAATTTATAAAACTCACGAAGTCTTAGCAATAGACACAGAATTGACTATTGTGGAAAGATTCACAGTATAACCATTTGTTCAAAAATTGATAGCTGTTTTTCATCTAATTTCTTTAATGTTTCTGTAAGTGTGTATGGATGTGTGCATGTGTTGAACACACATTATAAATATTATACCCCATCTCACTCCCCTGCTCTATTTTCCTTCCTCTCACATGAACTAAGTGTCCTAAATTTAATTTCCCCCCTTACAAATTGGCTGTCCTTTCATGTCAGGAGAGAAAACGCCCACTCAGCATAGCTTGAAAGAAACCTGTCTGCAGTTGGGAGGGAAAAGTCGAGGTGCCACTTTAACTAACTAAATTAAATACAAGTAGAGCTCGGAGCAGCTGGCAGGTTTGATTTGGATGTAGGATGCTGTGAGATAGTGATAAGTGAGTGCTCAGGACCAAAGGGAATTAAAAGGCTGTACTTTGGTTTAATGGAGTCACTCTCTTTCTGTGGCTCATCCATTAAGGACACCGTGCTGGTACGCGGCGGTGCCTGCACCACTTACACTGCAAAAGGCCAACTTCAAATGAAGCTGAGCTTCGGGCTCCAGAGGACATGAGCATATGGCTTTTCAGGGGGTCAGAGGGAAACCCCTGCTGTGCTGTCCTTAGGCAGCTCATAGCCTTGTGAAAGAGGGAACAGCTTCTACCAGACCAGAGGTTCAGATCCTGCTCTGTACTATGATGGAAATATCTGCCAAATCACTCAAGAGGTAGTTCAGAGTGAAATAAAAATCATGTTACCCTGAATGAGAAATTCTTCTCTTTTTATTAAAGAATTCCTTAAAACTTGTAATGAAAAGAATTACAAAAAACCTTTTCTTCACCCATCTTTTCACCTTCTTTAATAGTGCATTAGACAGCAGTTTGTGTGTAGTCTGTATTCTCTTGTTCTCTCCTGGTATTAGTATTTCTCTTGTTCATGTAAGCCCTTCCCTGAGGAACCGTGAAGATGGGAAAACATTTTTAAAGATTATGATTTAACTGTAAACCCCCTATTTGTCAGTGTCACGAACAGGCAGGTGTAATGCCTGAAAGTGTCTTTCAACTGTGCTTCCTAAAAGGACTAAAAATGTAAATGAAACTTTGATTTCATAATTAGCACCATAGATTTGACACTTTTCTGCCTCTGGTAATGAGGGGAACTTTCCTTACGTTTGCAAAACACTATGAAATGTCCTCAAGGAAGATGTTGCAGAAGGAAAAAGCTGTGACTGGGTGCTGTAATATGTTGTGTTTCAAATGAGCTACCCAGCAAGACACCTCTTCAGGCAGAACAGGCTGAATACCCTATTTTAAGGCTTTTTATTATTTTTCTTTTAAAATTATTAATTTTTTCTGTATTTGGAGAATTTAAATTTTAAGTGCTGCAGCACGGAAATATTGGTTACTAGATGCTGACAGTGTTTATTAACATAAAAAATCCTCTTGAATGTCAGAATTTCTAACTAATATTAGTTAGAAGACTGAGCACTAAAGTAATTATCATGACAGTGAATTTGAGAAGCCCCATTTCCACAAGAGAATCCTTGATCTTTTGCACAATTCAAATGTAATTTTTTTTCTTTTGTGTATACATGCAAATCTAACTTATGTGGTAAAACAACTTAAGAGCATATAAATAAGTTTGTTTCTTCATGCACAGAGATGAATATATGTGAATAATTTTCTGTAAATGATATGCCAAAGAAAAAGGAGAAATTGTTTTGAATAAGATTTATTAGTTCTGTACAGAGAAATAAATATTCGGTTAAGGATAAATGCCACATAATTTGACTGATTATTGATTTCAAAAGGAAAAGCACCAAGTCACATGAGACTGTGCATGTAGTACACACAAAACCAAGAGAGATTCACAGGAAAGAAAGAATATATCCCTTCAAAGATGATGGCTCGCCAACCAAATTCAGACCTCTTCTTCACCTTTAATTTATTTTATCTGATAGTTTTTCATTTGTCCTCTCTTGAAGGTGAGGTCATTACTACCCTGCATTACAACAGCAGCCAGAAATCCCAGCTGTAATCAAGATCCCATTGTGTCAAAAACTACTGTGGAAAGACACACTTCTACCAAAATGCCTTGGAAAATGTCAGCTGTGTGACTAGGACTAAATGCCTGAGTTGGTACACTTGCCTAAGCGAACAGTGCAAAAAAATAGGCTGCATTTATGCAATTAGAGATTGCAATTATGCAGTGAAAGCCATGATTTCAGCGAAACTTCTCCTTGCTTTAAATTGCCAGGATTATGCCCACTACTGCACTGTAACTGGTAAAGATGAGAGAGAAAAGTATTAGGAAGGTGTGATAGTTATCCCTTTGGATGCAATTATTTTAGTTTATAACAAAGATATTTCGTTATGTATCTGTAGGAGATTCTTAATGGAGTTTCTGTACATCAGTTCTAGAAAATGGTCTTGTTAGCTGTTGCACCTGGATATCAAGATACTTCTGGCTGCTTATGTCACACTGCGCTCTAAAACAGTAAAATGATAGTGATTTAAGTATTTCACTGTAGATCTATATTAAAAAATGGGAAGAAATGAATGGCTGTCTGACATTTCCTAGCTTATCAGGCTTTTTAGATGACCATTACTTTCCCAACTACCTTCCCACTAGAAGCGTCAAGACTTCCTGAGATAGAAAACATACAATGTTGCTCTACTTTCTGTAGTCATGACAAAATTAATTTCCAAGAAAACATTACTGGAAAGGGAAAATGAAAGCAGGTGAACCTGACACTGTTCATCCAGAAGTTATTTTGAAAACCTGGATGCAACATCCTGACACATAAAACTAAACTCTGCCTGCAAAGTAAGTGACTTTGGCTCTGACTAATTTAGTAAGAGTCAGTAGTATTCAGGATGCATCCAAACACACATCTTTTGAAGCCTGAGGATCTCAAACTAATGTACAAGAATCTGAAAGTCTTGGCAGGGATTAAGGGGGACCTTAATGAAAAATAAACTTGAGAATTGACACAGCAAAGGACTTTTTCTAGAAGGCTGAATATGAAACAGCTCTGCATGTCTAGGTGCCTTTAGTTTTCAAACCTGACTGCCACTGCTGTGAATGTAGGGCTCTAAAGGTGAATTTTTAGCTGAATTATCTGTAACTTAAGGAAACTGTTCACTCCTGCCCTCTCCCAGAGGTTGCCGACCCTTTGCCACAGCAGAAGGGAGCAGGTGCTGGTACTCTCACCACGACAGGCATAGCCATCACAGCACTGTGACCATCTGCTACTATGTCAGAGAACATTGTAACCCTTCTTTTACAACCAAATATATAGGGATTGGGTCCTTAGGGGAACACACAAGTATTTTCTCATACCTAGTGGTTTGGCTTTGGAAGAGAAACATCTCCCACAGTGATCATGGGGTGACACCTTCACCTCTCTCACCCTGGAGGAGCACATCCACTCAGTGCTTTGAAAGGCCACCTTCTCTCATAGAATCTGGCCTGTGATGTTCAACTTCCACACTTCTGTTTTCACAACACTGAAGGGATCCTGGGAGAGCTACCACAGACTGTCTTTTGGTTCAGAACTGTTGTTAAGCCTAATATGCCAAGGAATTTTAGTGATATAATTACAGATATACTAGTTAAACCTGTGTAACAACCCTCAGGGATCTCTTATTCCACAACATAATTGCTTTTTTTGTTTACTTTTATGTTATTTAGCTTATGGTGTATGAACCCTGGAGTATTCTACAATAACTTCTGTAATTATTTCCTTTTTTCAAAGTCAAACACTGTCCCACCATAGCTCCACATGACAACCAGCAGCACTCCTGCTCTACACATTTTCTCAGAGCTCCCAGAGCAACAGAAATGTGCAGGGAAGAACAATGAACTTATGGAATTAATGTAGTGCAGAAAGTAAAATTCAGTTAATAAAGCAATATCCCAGAACAGTCCACTGCAAAACAAACCTTGTTTTCTGTAAGATATAGATCTGCAATTTTCCAAAGACACCTCCAAAAATACAATACCTTCCTTATATTGGATTAAACTTGATCACAAGAAAAGCAAGCAAATATAGTTAGACTTGAAATAGAAGTTCTGTTTTTGTCGGTATTTCTCTTAATTTCTGCACAATGTTCTGTTTCTGCAATGTTTGTTTTGGATAGTGTAAATGTTCCACTAAGTAAGTCTTGTTTATAGCTGTGCTCTAAGTATGCCTGTAAGACAATAATAGGTTTTTGCACAGTGTCCGAATATAGTAGCTGTGCAAATCCAACTGAACTGTCAGACACTGGTTCAGTTTCCTGAACATTATTGTCAGATGCAACTATACATTACACAAAAAACATATGGTGATTTTTGGTTAAGCAGTGAAAAAATTTATAAGCATTTGTTTGTGATATGGAGCAGATATTCATCTACCAGAAGTAGTTTTATAATACATAGCAATATATATAGTATATTTTATTTCATTTGTTTATGCTGGAGCTGTTTCTCTCCCTCCATTGGCTCAGGTTTTCTGGTGCTTTGTTTAAAATCAGTTATTATCTGTCATTACTCCTTCAAATGAAGAAATAATCAGCAGTAACAATGCAGTGTGAAGCTGCTACCTTTTTAATGAGCCAAGAAACATAACCATTAATTTATTGTGCTTTCTCATGTCACAATAAAAATGCATCTATTTTTATTTTATTAAAGTCAAAACCACTGAAATTACTCTACCTGTAAAACACACTAATAAACATTTGATTGAATTAATCAACATTACCTGTTATTTCAATGCTCTTGGTGAACTATAGACCATGAAGTCCAGCACAGTTTTATAATTTTTAAAAATTATTTTATAAAATATAAAATCATAACATTCCAATTGGAGAATTACCTACCATTTTCCTGTAGTTTAATTGCACAAATTATAAAATATCTAGGAATGCCCAGGCAGACAAAGAATATGAAGGCTGAAATTCTTAGAATTTTAAAGGGGTCAAAGTTTTACAATGTTGATGTAAAACACCTAAGGCCAAATTTTAAAAGGTATTTTGGTTTCAAAAGGTGCACACCATTTTCAGTTATGCCCCTTTAGTTCAGGATATGTGGATCACAAGGTTCTGAAAACATGTCTACACCATCTGTGCCTTCAGTACCCTGTATTTAGTACCCTATAGCAGCATTATGCTTTGAAACAAAAACACTGATGCACCATTTCCACCCTTTTTCCTCTTGCTTTGCTTCTACTGCTATTTTATATTTTCACACAACCTGTACCAGTCTTCTCTGTGGTCATGTAGAGATGGCCTCGACTGTCCAGGTGTGTCCTACCAGCAAAACAGGCAACGTAATGCCCACCTGCAGGGCTGTAGCTCGGCTTGGCTCTGAAATAGCACGCTGTCACCAGGACACTGCCAGTCTCACATGTGCCTGTTATCAGGCACACAGATGTTGAGAGCATTTTCTCAGCAGAATAAAAACGCTCAGAGGTCAGGTGCAAGCAGAGGGCCCTGACCCACGTGCGCTGCGGCAAGTGGTCAAGGCAGCGAAGACCCTTCCTTCCAAGCCTTCCCTCCTGCTGACTCCCAGCATGACTGTGGGAGGGAAAATGCACAGCTCAGAGGAGTCTACATTTGAACAGCTGAGCTCGAATGAGAGCTTTTTACCTCCTCGGGGTTGCTTTATAAAACTATTTGTCTTTTTTGTTGAAGACGAACAAAGCAACAGTGGAAATCACCAAAAAATATTCCAAATTAAAACCAGTGCTTAAATAATTTTATATAAAATTTTGTCCACTGTGTTTTCATTCTGAGAGAATTGCTTTTTTTATCAGAGATTTATGAACCCCTGAGAAGAAAAGTACATAGAAATACTGACAGACTAGCATTACTCCCAAGTTATTTACCTTATTCTATCAACCATAGTGAACATGCTGCTTTATATTTTAAGAGGCTTCTCATTCATTCTGATTCATTCCTGATTATAGTCCATCAGTTTTTTTCTATATATTTTCTGTAAATGAAATGAAAAGTATGTTTGGGATCTGAAGTCCATACATATTTACTTAATCCAGTTGAGTCAAAAATATTTGCCTTAGCAATCTAACAGCCTCTCAGAGAAACGTGCCACATTCATTTACATGATGATGAGATAGGAAGGTGGTTTAACTAGTAGCTGATCACCTTGGGATAATCAGAAAATGATGGAACCTCTGGACACCCCAAGCTGTTTAGGTGAAATGGGACTGCCCCGGTGCCTCTGATGTCTGTTTAGGGGATTCTCTTGAATAGTACACTGCCATCCTGTTCACAGTTTGCACCTCACAAAAGTTCATACAGACCTTGGCAGAAAGAAGATAGGACTCTCTCTCCCAGGAGGAGTTTTAATCATGAAGTCCTACTTATCCTCCAAATAAGCCAGACCAATGTCAGAAGGCCGTATCAGTGCAGGACACCTACTTGTTTCTTCCTGACCCCCACTAATATTTTTCTTGACACACTACATAACTCTCATTTTGGAGAAATAATCATGAGTAAATTTATGTGCACAGTAGTGTAACTTCTGCCTCAGCTGCCATTCTAAATCAAATGACTCAATTTTTTTTTCTTTTACTCCCTTGGTCACATTGGCCACACAGCCGTGGTGGAACAGAGGAGCACAATGTAACCCTTGGAAAAATATGCATTTTCAACTATACAGTGCCCTGTACCCCAGTTCACTAATTATCCCAAACCAACCTTTTTCCTCTGAGACAGCAGGAGTCCCATTGTTATGCATTCATGGAGAAAGGAGAAATTACGTTCTGTTGGTACCCAAGAAGTAGAAATGTTTCATTTGAGTCCTGAAAACTCCTGGGTGGCCTTTCTTGTCTACTTTTTTAGACACCTTTACCACCTGAGAGCTCATTTGGTTCAACAGATGAGTCCACAGAGCTGGCAAAAAAACTTCTGCCGCTCTGGGAAGCATAAGTATTTCCATGCATGAGAGGCAAAAATGTAGCTGATGTGTGAGGTGACATTCAAAGCACTGCTGCCTCTGCAGAACGGACTTATTATTTTCTGCTGCTGTTCTCTGCATGTGAGTTGAGGCCGCGAGCCAGGCTGTGTGTGTGGCAGTGAGACAGAAAGCAACATAAACATGTTTTCATGCCTTATAGCTGAATTCTGCAAGGCATGAAACATCTTTTTGGAGGTCACGAGCCTCCCCAGCTAGGTCAAATCAAACACTTTCGGCGTTTGTGCCCCTAAGGAGAAAATATGCTTTTTTTATAATATAAATGTCAAAGAGCTACGGCCTGTTAAAATGTGTTACTGCCTTCTGGGTTATTTTACATTGACTTTAATTATGCTCCATCTTCATTTGAAAGCCTGATTAGCACATGGTTCAGCTGAAATCACATTGCCTGCCCAGCTGTATGCAGACCCACATGGGGAGGGGGATTTCAGAGACATGCCAGAGACAGAAGATACTGAACTACACCAGGACAATTTCACACCTGTACCAACTTAGTACCCAGAAGAAAAACTAATAGCCTCTTCTGCTCTTTCAACCCTTGGGATGCCCTGAAAAACACAGCTCAGATGCTAGAAATCCTGTTGTGACTTAAAACTACACAGTTAAGCAAATTTCTCACTTCTCTTATTAAAGGTAAGCAATTTATACCAACAGAATTGTGGTTTGTATTTCATGCATAATGAAGAATAATAGAGGAATTTAAAGCTGTGGTTGACACATGATGGTGTGCTAGGAACAAAGATATGCAACTATTTGTCATTCAGATTTTATTTTTCGTATGCCAAGGTAGGGGATGTTTTTGTTCATTAATACCAAGCAAACATTTGTTTCACGTGACTTTATTCCCACCTAGTGTGACACTGAAGCAGAACAGAATTCTAGATCACCTTCAGTCAAACCAGCTTCTCAATATTTGGTTTCCATGTTAATATGCCAGGATTACATAATAAGGACTACAAGCATAACAAAGTAATATATTTCCACCTTACTGTGATACACAACTTTTGTTAGACATCATGCCCTAGGACAAGCATGATGTCCATGTAGTTTCTTCTTCTTCACCCCAGGACTCACTCGGATTATTTTTAAATGTTTTTGCATCATTGCTTATTTTTCACAGGTATGCAACTCCAAACATTCAAGTTTCCTTACATGATGACTTTTGCATATGTTAGATACTACTTTTGTGCTGAGTTATCCCTAAACCCATTTTTTTCCATCTCCACGTCTGCATTTCTCTACTGACCACTACTGAGCTGTCTGTAGCCTTGGGGTCCTCAGTACTTACCTGCATGTCTCTTTG
>JAWWLV010000088.1:10352957-10375049 GCA_035041135.1 Platyrinchus mystaceus
GTCTGCATTTCTCTACTGACCACTACTGAGCTGTCTGTAGCCTTGGGGTCCTCAGTACTTACCTGCATGTCTCTTTGCCCATCCTATGTTTTCATCTCTCAGGGCATCTGCTATGGTGTCAAGTCTTCATTTCTCTGCCTGATATTGCTCTATTAGAGCCATAAATATCTTATTCTATACTGCTATACAACTGCTACTTCTTATTCTACACTTCTATTATAACTGCTTGTTTCTGCTATGTGTATAAGGATATAGGTTGTACCATACAAAGACAAACAAATAAAAAAAATTAGCCACATCTGTCTGGTCAGTTAAAGAATTTGCTATCACAGCTCAACTAGGGAAACAAAAGCTGCAGGCAAGTCAGGAGAAGTTCAGACAGAGTAAACTTATCAAGCCTCAGTCCTAAAGCCTTAAAAACTCAATACAGATACCATGGGGAGATTCATTCTATACATGACATCCTTTGTCATGTCTATATTTCCAAGCTGGGGCAGGGGCATTTTTTCCTCAACTTAAATTAATAATTTATTAAAGGTTTCTCAGGCTCTTTATCCTATCTGCAGTCACTTCCAGAGAGGTGGACAGTGGCAAGATGTTTACTTTAAGAGTATGAAGAAGAAATAAGTTCTGATCAATTGAGATGTTGTGCTTTTTAAGTTTTTACGGCACTGATTTTTTTTTTTTGCTCTGTTTTGGTTTTTTCTTTTTTCTTTTTTATTTCTAGCAACAGTGGATATTTCACTTTTTCTTAAGGAGAAATATTTTTTCCTAAGTGTACATGGTATATAAAAGAGCGAGCAACATGCATCTAGTCAGTGTTAGAGAAAAGGATAATGCTGAAGTACCTTCAGTCACCTGGCATCTTGAGTCACTCAGGCAAATACAAATCCCCTTGGTAAAAATACTTCTTGAATAATAGTCAAGGTATGACAGCATGAAGATTTAACATATGATCTTAACTTTCCCCTGGGTAATGTCTAGTATTACTGAACTGTAATATCACCTGTATCCTTTTTAAAATAAGTTAACATTTGAAAATTGCTTTTAGGCTAGGTTTTAGATATTTTGGAGCCCACCAAAATTTAGGACCTAAGTGTGTCCTAAAAATGCAAATTAGTCTTTTCCTTTCATGCTGTCAGCTGTCCTCTGTCCCAAACTATATTACTTTTGACTGTGTTTGAGTCCTCAAGCCAAGACTAGGCCCCCTGTTTCCTCCCTCTCCTGTCCCTCATCACATCCCCATCACACTCATCCCCACGTTCCTGTCTCTCACAAATGCCACCACATGTCCCAAACTAGGGTTAGCTAGGTCTTAGCTTAGTTTCTGTTTTAGAGCAACAATGACATGGAGGGGAATAACCCCTCAGCTCTGCAGCTACTACCTCTTTGGGCTCCCTTTGTACCTTCAGAGGAGAGTTCTCTCCTCCTAGGGATATAACCAGGTAAGAGAGTACATAGTGAGGTACCACACAATAATCTGGTCAGAAAACTGGTCTGGATGGACTGGAAAGGTCTGCAGGGTCCCAAATGATCCCTTTATTTTTCTTTCTTTTTGTCTGAGACTGGCTCTGTCTGTGTACTTCGCTATTTATAAAATATAATCAGAATCTATCGATCTTGTGCATAATAAGTACAAATTAAACAGCACTGCATAACTTATTACATACACAATATAACAGAATAACAATGCAAATATATTATCTTATCTAATGCACTCTCATATTACCTGCTTATCTTGTGCCTATCAGTGTAGTCGTCTAAACCCTTACATGCACATTAATATGAACAGCAAAGTCCCTAATGGAGCATCACTGATGTTTCCTTAACAGCACCTTACTCCTCAGTTAAAAAATATCTTAAATACAGGTGAACTACAGCTGGAGAAAAAAAATTCAAAGTTGTGTTTTTTTCCCAGTTCTGGACTCAACACTGAGTCTGGAAAATAATCCTGCCACAACTAAACCAAGTGTAAAATCTATCTACCAAGGTGATCTCTACTGGTTCAGATTTTTGAGAAAACAGGGGACCTGTCTGCATCACCTGTGTGTCAGCATTTTATTTCTCTTTACAAATTCTAATATAAACTTAGAGCTCCTGTAGGGCATCAAACCTGGCGGTTCTGAGTTTCTCTAATTAGCTATGAGTTGGGATGGCATGAAGAATGCTGGTGCTCCAACCCTTACCCATCCAGGCAAACCACTTTATAGGAAGGGGAACCCTTGCAGTAAAGTAAGTATCTGCACATGATGGATGATCTGAAGCCTTAGGTCTTCCATTTCTCAGACACCATCAAAATGCCATCAGTCATAGCAGTTTGCAGTCATGACATCAATCAAAGCCATACTTTAGTAAATTTTAGCAGAAACAATTTGCATCCTGAATTACCAGATCTCTGCCTCTCAGTGCTTATAATACTGTCACATTTTTCACTGAATTGCTTTGGAAAGAGCAAATGCAAAAGTTTCTGGAAGTAAAATGAAATTGTGATGGCTTATGCTTAGACAGTAACTTCTAGCATCACTCTGCAAGAAATAATGGCTAAAACTTATGCTTTTAACTGGTTAAAACAGTAGCTAACAAACAATTTTCAGTTAGAGTGAATGTTCTAAGCCCTCACTTAGACAAGAAGAAAAACTAGATTTCAGCCCTTTTTGGAAAGAACAAAATCAACCTAAGCAGTTCTTCAATTTTTATGGCGATCAGAAAAAAAAGAGGTTTTTTTATGCCAAGATCAGAACTAAATGGAAACATTGCACAAGGTGAGTTTTGAAAAACGTGGGTTTCCCATGTCCTGCAGATGGGACAAGCAGGGACACAGAAGACACGAAGGTGAGGATTTTGTGCTGACAGTCCAGAAAGCCAGACTGTCTTGTGCCTTAGGCAGGACAGGTGTAGTTTCACAGCCTGCCCAGAAGCTGGGCAGCCCCAGAGGAGGGTACGCTTTCCTCATTTAAGGAGGTGAAATTTGTCTTCACATCTAAGCATCACAGCAACATCTGTGGTGAGACTCAGCAGGTATCGCCTGTCCTAATTTTAATAACATGGTTGTGTCCAGAACTAAATCTCCAAACAGTGCAAATCGAGGCAGTGGACTTTCACATACCTGTAGCAGGAGGTGGCACCAGCTGGGAGCCTGTATAATTCCTTTTACATCCTTCATGATATTTTTCCCATGAGAGGCAAATCCAAATGTGTAATCCCCCTCCAACTGAGGACAAGCGCAAAGCACTCGAAGTCCAGCAGAATCCCCACACAGAACTTGCAGCTTTCAACAGAACACCTGAGCCCTCTCTTCTCAAGGCACAAGAGCTGATGTTTATGGCCTGTTCTTCCTGTAACTAATCCATGTTTCAAGGCAGGGTATTGACCAAGAGTATGTCCTTGTACTGCTTCTTCAAACCACACACCGACTCATTGCTGAAGACTATCAGCAGCTCTCAGAGAAACAAACCCTGTGTCTTGACAGTTGGAACTGCTTTCAGTCAGCTCCACCAACCACTTTTAATGACTCCAGACATCTCCTGTGCATTTCCCCACCTGACAGATGCGCTGTTGGCTTGTTGGGTTAAGAAAGGCAGGTTTTTTGCCTGTTCATTGAGGGCATGAAGATTCAGATGCATGGATGTGCCTCATACCAGCAACAAAGCTCTGCTGCGGAGGTCAGTGCACAAGTATGTATTTTAGAAAAGCCTTCTAAAGCCAGGAAGCCAGATGAAACTACCAGCTACGCTACCTCTGAATTTTGGGGCCAGTTAATTACACCTACTTTTCTAACTCAGATCCTCCCATACAAAAGGCCATGTCATATCTGATGGGGCTGTCAAGGGGCAGACACTGGAGCTGCCTGGCTTCTGTTTTGGTCTAAGGAATTAGTTTGAAACTCCTTCTGTTCTTGGGGGTGAAAATGCCAATTGATAACCAAAAAAGCAATAAAAAAAAAGGAAATGAGTGCTCACATAGGCAATAGCATATGTTTCAATCTAACATCACTATGAATGTCTTTGGCTGTAGGTTCTTTGTGGTTTATAACTTTATCATTAACAACCTGTAAAGATAAAGCAACACACATGCAGAACTTTAAATAATTTTGTATGCTGCATTTCTTTTTTGTAGCTGTCTTTTAATAGTTCTTTGCAACATATTCTGGAGTACATCATTACATAAATTCCTAAGACTGAACTAAAATATAGTCTTTTTTAAAAGTTAAACTTGATATCATATTTTCTTGAAAGCTGTCATCTTAAAAATATAGTGGTGTTTCAATTTAGCTGAGATATACTGGAACAAAAGAAGAACCTTGTGTTCAATTTAAATGTGTTTTTCAAGGTCTACTGATGTTTTCTACATTTGTTTTTAGCTGGTAAAAGGAAAATGAGATAGGAAAAGAAAGTTGAGCTGGGTGAACGGTTCATAAAATTAGTTTGAACTTGCCTAAACAGACATTTTATGCATCCCAAACTTCATTTTTCTACTGAATGTTCAAGTCTGACTTTCAGCTATACCCCTCCTCTTTGTTTTTTCCCTGTGTCACTAAAATATTATTACTCTTCATATGAGAATAAAATATTTCCTTATTAATACAGCATTTTTTCTTTCATGCTACTTTAAAGGAAAGTCAACAGAGCTACAGTGATGTGAAAGAAGTATGAGAGAGACTAGGCCCACTTACCTCTTGGTAACTAAAATTACAATATGGATGGTTGTTGATTGTAAAGAGAACCAATAATCTCAGCTCAGTTCCTCCTACTGCACACAGAGCTAAGCCTGACAGTTTCCAGAGGAGATATACTCTCCTGATATATTCAACTCCTCTAAAAGTTCAGGAGTCCTTTTTGAATTTAACTCATAAATTTTTTTAAACCGTCTCTTAACAAAGCAGTGCCACAAGCAATATGAGCTGGCAGTTTGATTACAAAAACCATGAGAAGCTGCCTGTGGAGATCATCCCCACAGATGTAACCCCTGCAGATCTGCATGGAAGTGAATCCACCTGTAATGTTTGGCAGATATTGACCACTCCCCAGAACACTCCCAGACCTAACATTCACTAATTTTTTTAAAGAAATTTACCAAAAATATAAAATTACTGAAACATTTCTATTCTAGGAATTACAATTGCCTGGTCAGACTTCACTGGAAAAGTGACAGGACAAGGCGTAATGGTTTTAAACCAAAAGAGGGTCAATTTAGACTAGATATAAAGAAGAAATATTCTTTGATGAGAGTGGCGAAACACTGAAACAGTTTGCCTAGAGATGTGGTGGATGTCTTATCCCTGAAGGTGTTCAAGGTCAGGCTGGACAGGGCTCTAAACAACCTGGTCTTATTGAAGATGCCTCTGTTCATGGTAGGGTGGTTGGAACTAGATGATTTTTAAGGTGCCTTCTAACCCAAATTATTCTACAATTCTGTGATCTGTGTGAAAACCTTTTTATAAGTGCTACACCAGAGAAAACAGAGATAATGCTTGTCATTATTAATTTTAAACAGAGAGAAATAAGAAAACATTATCAGATAAAAGAGGGTTAACAAAAATAAGCAGAAGATTCATTCATAAGATTAGTCCTCTGTAAATGAGGATAGCAGTCCACATATTAAAATAAAACCTGTATAAATGGAAGGAAAGGTGGTTAAGAAATCTTTTGTTCTGATCCAAATGGACAAAAATATTGAAAATTCTGAAAATCTATAATAATGTCAGCAATGAGGGACTGCTCAGGACCCAAATCAAAGCCTCAGCTTGATTGAGTGAGTTGCAGCTCACTGGACACCTTAGCCTTATTTTGGGCTGCTCAAAGACAAACATATCAAATGATGGTGACTATCCCGAGAGCGTGTGCCACCCTCCCCAGGTGGCAACAGCTCCAGCCCCATGGGACAGCTTCCCATGGAGTTCAACTCCAGCTGACTGGGCTGAGGCAGTTCACTGAGATGAGACTATACATTAAGAATGCCTCAAAGCACAGTCTTTACCTTTTAATAGTAACTTGGCTCTCCTGATATTTTGATATTTTAAAAGAACATTCAGAGTTAGTGGAAGGGAAGCATTCCAGGCTTGGAATGCTTGAAACAGTGTTGTTCATTAAAAAACAAAATAACCCACACTTTGAATCCTGAGGCTGGGACTAGATATGTTTACTAAACTGTCTCTGATGAGAATTTTATCCTAACTAGTTTGCAACTTTTCCATCAAAGAACATCTGCTAAGGGCAGTATAAAGCATTCATGGCACGACCATGGAGAATGACAAGCACATTGGTAATTCATCACTGACAGAGTGGTGATGGCTCTAGTCCTACAGTCTAAACATATTTCCAAAAGGAAGCAGGTGGATATAAACCAGCAAAGAGCCTGAAAGTGAATCCTGGGAGGAATCACATGCACTGACTGTCCAGCCCTCGAGCTACCAAGTTACCCAGGATAACAACATGGCAACAGTTCTGCAAAAGGACTTGAGCCAATTTTAAACAACGATGGATAAGTCCACCTGCTCACTGTCAAAGAGACTATCTCCACATATGCGACCTGCCAGCATATTCAGCAAACTAGAAGTATACCTGTCTCATGGCTATGGTATTGGTTAAAGCACAAAGTCAGTCTATCCCTTTGCTGTCATCAGCAAGCGGTAACACACAAAAGAAGAAATGTTACATGATTGTAGGGGCCCTTCAGGTTACTGTTCTCACTCTCCAAAACCCTTAGGAAAACACAGTCATCCGACAGGCAAGCAGTCAAAACTTCACATTAAGTACCTATCTAAAAATGATTTTAGTCAAGGTGATTTTTGCCCTCTTTGCTACTGGTAAAATGTCAAGCATGCCTGCTCCCAGAAAGTGATGAGCACGAGTATGTAAGAGAGAAAGAGAGAGAATGAGAAAAAGAGAGAGAGACTTGGAGAAGCTTGGGCAATTTCATTTATACTCATTAACTGAGGAAGATGCATTCTCCCTTAGGTATTACTACAAAATGGTGACTTCAAAGACAGCAAGAAAGTCTTAGTTCTCCTGTGACTAAGGTTGGACATCTAGCCAAGCTACCACTTCTTGCCCAAGTAGGCCTGAATCTGGATATCCATGCCCTGAAGAGAAGCTGACCTCCACCTGCATTCCTGAGAAGAACTTCGGTTATGCAAACACTTTCTTTCTTTATAAAAAATAAAGAAAATGTGAGCTTGAATCTTTCCATGACTGAAGTCTGCTGACTATAAGCCCAGGGGAAAGTACATGCTGTACATCTTGGCCGCATCCAGACTTGCATTTGCTCCAGTCTGGTCTGTGTATGTTCCTTTCTGAATTATGGTACTTCAGAATAGATATATTGAATATTCATTGAATATGCACTAGAGTTGACGTGAAGTTATGCAGATAATTAGTTGCCAGGTCACTTTCTTAGCACAGAGTGAATACTAAAATATGCAGTCTGCACAAATTTGAAGTAAAACCCTGTAGTTTGCGAGCAGTAAAGCTCTTGGCAAATGCCCAATTCTTCTTTTTAAACACTAATAATATTTTACTGAAGGTTTTTGGTATCTAGATGGACAGAAGAGGAATTTTTTTAAATGAGAAGAAAATTATGATACTTATTAGCTAGCAAGGCTCTAAAAAATCAATTCTGCTCTCTCAAAGTTATGACTTCTCAATACAAAAAATGAAACCTTTTAAATAATATTGATTGCTATTGTTAAACTGGGAAAGAACAGATTATCTACTCATGCAAATAAGCAGAAAAATAATTTCCAAATTCAGAAGAGTTATATAAAAGACAATGCTGCCCTAATGTAAGAGGTTATGAAAAATATGTCATTTATATGTTTTCTTCAATATTCTCTCTGAAAAGAGAAATCAAACTACGTGCTACATCATGGGGACTGCATTACAGCAACATCTTTGTCAAAAATATCCCAGGGTCTGCCGTGGGGTTTAGATTGTGTGACATTTCCTTCTAGAATACAGATGATGAGACAGAATTGCATCCTTGCAAATGATCCTAGATTAAGTTGACTCATCCTCCAGCAGATAAAGGTTGGAGAAACCACATTGGAAAGCCTGGAGCATCTCATAGGGTTCAATAAGTGAAATTCTCTGTACCAGGCAGGATTACCCACTGGGGGGGTGACTGCCTGAGTAACAGCCCTCCTGGAGAGGACCTTTGGTGAGTTGTAAATAATTTGCAAATAAAGCAAAATGTACACGAGGCTTCCTGAAAAGGATTTTGGGTCGTAGATCAGGATAGTTGCTATTCATCTCCACTTGGTACTGGTGAAGCTTAAAAATGGAATACTGTGCCCAGGTTTCTGTCCCCCTGTTTAGGAATTATCCTGAGAAACTGGAAAGTCCAGCCCAAAGCTACACAGATGGTCCAGGGCCTAGAGCATGGGACACTGGATATCTGAAGTTGCTTGAGCTGGGGAAGGAAAGGTTCAGGGATGATCTAGTAGCACCCTATGATTACCTGAAGGGAATTTGCAAAAGTGACAGAGCCAAATTCTCCTTGATAGGGAAACACAAACAAGGCTGTGAAGGCAACATCCTTGGTCACACATACCCATGCTGACCGAGCCCAATGCTGGCCACAAGTTTGTTTTGACTAGGAGATTGGACTGAACACCTCATAAGGCTTGTTTCAACCACAATTTTTGAAATTTTCCCAGTATACTATCCTCATAATTTTCTAATATATACAGAGGATTCCTAAAGTTTATGATAGCTCTCTATCATAGTCAGATGCAGCTTCATCATTAAGGTAGTTAATTCATGACTAATATGACATTTTTATTTGGGAATGGTTAAGCATGATTTACTCTGGCAATTAACATTGCTCAATTAAAAAAGCAAGAATATTTTTCACACATATTTTAGACTGTTATTTTAAAAATTCTTATGTAAAACATCCACAAGAAATCCTGAAATAATCAAATTCTTTTTAGCAGCTCAGTTCAGTTGCACTAAATACTCCCTAAATCTCTTCCAATTTATGGCAAAGAAAGATAATGACAGGAATTTTAATATCTCTGGTGTGAAGCCAAGTGAAACTAAGTGGTTTGAACCAATACCTTCAACATGAAAAATCAATTCCAAAAATGTGAACATTCACAACTGAAAGAAGCCTTATAAGAATAGTAGCTAGTGTCGACCACAAGGTTTTCATGTGACTAATTAATTTTAAAGAAAAAATATTCAGGAACTATTACATGCAAATATGAGAAATGGTCTTTCTGTCTTACATGACATATACCCATCCTATTGGTCTTGCCTCCTTTCTCCTGAATTCTCAGCTCTCTGTAAATTCATTTGTTATGGAGAACACCAAAGAGTAGTGCTTCTGCTGACAGTTACATGAAATTAAGAACTCCATTGACTACTTAGCTGCATTTTTCCTACTTTGAATTTTCCTGACACACATTTAGATTTTTTAAAAAATCAAACATGTTTCAAACGAGTACTTAATAATGAAATACAATTATTTGTTTAAATTAGAGTAATTTTGGTTGGAGACCAGAATAATAGAGCAACCAGTCTCGCAATGACTTTCCTATATGGCTTAGACCATAAAGCAAGGGAAGAAGTAACATTTTGTGAGGCGACAAATTATTCTTCTCATTAAAAGAATATGATTTGACAGTACTCAATATTCAGGTAAACCCCCCAAACAATACAGTTTGCAAATTTTGTATAAATTTAGATGATGTTAGTACAATATTTCTAATGGATTTGAAAAATATGCCCTGCATACTTAGAGAAATACCACTTCAATGTAACTCAAATCTGTTCGCCTTCCAAATTTAAATTAATATGCAATAAAGAGAGCAGTGACCTTTCCTATCAGGGCAGGAGGGGATTTCAGGTTTCCTGAACTAGTGGCTCACTGTGCTTTGTAATAAAACTCTACCATGTCCTTTCCTGTGAGCCAGAGCTTTCCTTAAGACTGTTATCATACACATCACAGACATGAATTTCAGTCCGTTCGATTAGGAAACATATAAATTGTACTGATGTGCATATACCAAAAATAGAAGGTAGTGATTGGTGTAATAAGGCATAGCCCTTTGCACAGGAACCTTTCACAAAGTAAAAATGGATTAATTATAATGTCTCTTTTAGTATAAGTCTAAGTGGTCAATGGGAAGCATTCTGGGAAATCTCCATGTGCTGCTCCCACTCTTCATGCCATTTTCACTGCTGAGAAGACTAACTTGTTCTGTTCTTTCTGAGTGCGTGGCCCTTACTGCTGAGGGGTTAAATCTATGGCAGTGCTCACGAGGGCTTTAATGAGGTAAAAGAGATAAATTTTGACTCCGGTACTTCAGTGTGTGTCCGAGCACATGCAGGGTGGCAATTGTCTAGCTCTACCTTGACAAGTGGATATTTTAAACAGATTATTCAGTCCATCCAACCAATTAAAGCAGAAAACCCCATGAACAAAACCATAAATTGCTAATCTCACTGTGTGAGAATTACTCACATAATGACAAAGAGCTTTGGAGAAGTACCAAGGACAAGCTAAAATAATGAGTCTGTAAACCCCAGAAGGAGATGAGCTTGTGAGCTATCCCAACTGATACAACTCCTGCAGTGCTGCACAGTGAACTGCTAGATGCAGGATCACAAAAACACCCAAGTGATGGGTCTGTGATGAAGCAAAGCCTTTCAGACTTTGATGATGAGGGAACAGAGAGCAAGACAAGGGACTCAAATGCTAGTTCCATTGCTGAGTAATATGAAATCCAATTAATGGAGAAGAACTAGGAAAGACTGCAATAGGACAAGCTTGTCAGTCCTGTTAGTAGGAGTGGAGATGTTTAAGTTGGTTCAAAGGAGAAGAGATAAAATAGAACAGCAAAATAAATAGTTTATCCCAGTGGCAATAAGTTTTTTTAATATCACATTTCCAATCTTTGAACTATTTTGGCAATTTCTTTGGCTTATTTGCCACATGTCAGACAGAGAAGAAGTTATCTCCATGGCAACACTTTATATTAAATGTAGGAAGCAGAATCTACCTACCTATCTATCTCAGCATCTAAGCTTATTAAAGCTCATTAAATGGTTACCTATAGTAAGAGGAGAATAGGGACCCGTACTGGAGCATTTGCTCAAGGAAAATAAAATACACTAGTAGATACCGACTCGAAATAGAATATTGCCTACATTTAAGAGGTTGAAAACAGTATCCAAAAAGATTTTTAAATGGGAACAGCTTTCTAGTAAGGGAAGATCTGCAGGTCTGCTCGGTGCTCTAAAAGTCGTGTAAAATGTAGAGAAATGAGATGCTGAGAGACTTTGTGTTGCTCAGGAGGTAAGATGGGAGGAGCAGAACAGAGCCTGTTTTCTGAATGGAATCCAGACAAAGGAAAGAAACGTACAGTGATCAAGAAAGAAAGTGGTTGCAGGGACCGGGATTAGCAGCTAAATTCTTCTGATGGGGGGTGACTTTGATTTAGACTCAATTAACTATGATTGGAGGACATTTAGCACTTATAGGAATGGACACATAAATCAGGTAAAAGCTGGGAAAACTACACCAAGGCAGCTCTAGAAAGAATAGCTCAGTAAACTCAAAAGAGGTCTGAAATCAATGGACTCTGGTTTTATGCAATCATACAAATTAGTTTTAAGGTGCACAATTTCTATACGTCAATCAAGTAATCTACCCAACACCTTTTTTTCCTGCTGTGGAAACTACTATATCTAGTTCAGGAAGTGATTCAGCTGCTGGTTAGTGGGTGCTCTGCCCTCATGTCCACAACTGGCCATTGTCAAAGACACAGGACTGAGCTCCTCGTACCTCTGCTGGGAGCCATAGGGCCACACTTAGTTTTTTACAGCAAAAATAGTACTCACAAATCTCAGTCTCTTTTAATTTACAAGACCAATATTTCCAATATATATGCCCCCTTTTATGCTACAAAGGAGTATTGCTGGAGTTTTCCTCTTTAGTCCGTACACTTAAAGATCAGTTCAAATGTTACGAAGACAAGCTGCTTGCTAACAGTTGCATACCTGAGGTTACAGATACTCCTTCTGCTATTACAAGTGAGTATTCCCCATTCAGATGAGTGTTTGTGGCTTGAGCCTGATGAGCCAAAAGCCATCAATTCTCATGTTGCTCTCAACCCACAGCAGACAGGTGTGAGTGGTGTGTGCTACAGAGGCTGCTAAACAATTTGACTTTCATGTTCATTCAGTTATCATTTGAGAAAAGGTTTGCTTAATCTGTTCTTAATCTGTCCAAACTGTTTTGCACAACCATGATACCTAAGAAACACAAAAATTAATTAATAACTTTCTCTGTCCACTTGGTTCATTTTCACATGCTTCATTAATGAAATATCTTTAGGCTTCCTATCCACAGTAGGCATCAGGAGATAAATGAATGTACTAAAATGAAGGAACAAGGGCTTGTTCAAAAGTGTTCATTCTTGTTAAAAGTTAACTGATCAGGGAAGCAAAGAGAATAAATGGAACAAAGGCCTGATAGAAAGTGAATCACACTTCATCTGTTCTCGCACCTTACAAACTGGTGCTGGGAATCCAATCACAGGGAAAAGATTTTTTATACTATTCCTCTAGAGAGATTCCATTACACCTTTCGGTGGAAAACACAGAAGTGTAAAACACAATAGCAATGAATAGCAGAGATAATTGAGTGGGTTTTAGTTAGCTGAAAGCTGACGTGTCCCACTCTGCTATGGGGGAAATAATTTTGGAGACAGCAACCTTGGAGCCCCAGCTATAGTACTATTTTAGGAGTTGCCGAGTTCACCCAAAGCTGTGCTGTGTTTTCCCCTGCTCGTGGCCACCAGCTGCAGCAGCATCTCTGAGACAGGTCCTCTCAGGTGTGTTTTTTACCAGCCATTCTGTGATGCAGCTCAAATGGAGCCTGAATAATTTACTGCCACTCATATATATGATTTAACATTCGTGCTTTATGCATTCCTCTGGTACAGAGATACATGTTTGTGAGCTGGGTATCTCACCTTTCAGACTCTGCTGCCCGGGACTGGCAGTGGCTATAAAAAGGTAGGCTGAAGTCAGAGTGAACCCATTATGCCAGAATAATTTTCAGGAATAAGGAGAACATTCAGTGCTCTAGAGATCACTCCAATTAATACTGGCTGCAACAGAAAACCTACTCATCAGATTAAATCAATACTATCGTAAGCCTTTTTGGTCCTTAAACACAGACGGCATTACATAATATGTCCCTCTATAGACACAACTTTATTCAGGAAAAATACGACCTCTCTTTGCTTTAAATCAAAATAATCATGCAATCACTTTGCCAAAGCTCAGTCTTATTAGACACAAGCAACACAAGAGTTACAGCTACTATATATTTCTATGTCTGTCTATAACAGTTGCACAAAATTCATCTGTCTAAAATTTTGACATTGGGGTCTCAGAAATGTAAGTCATTACCAGACGCTACTGTCATTTTTCAGTATCATTGTAATTTATTTAGGAATTTTTATATGACCATATTAATACTTACAGTAGTCTGCAGACTTTGCTTTTCTCAGCTTTTCATAGATGCTTCTCTATGGTATAAGCCATAAAAGTCAGGAGACAGTATATCCCTGAAAGATCTTGCCTAAAGGACAGCGTTTTGATGGAGCAGGGAGGCGCGACAAGACTTTTTTTTCCGATTGTCTTCCTTCAGCTTCTAATATGTTAAAGGAAAAATGCCAATATTCTTCAAAAGTTCCAAGATAATTTCTTCCTATTTTAAAACCAGCTATATGACACTTCAAAGGAGTTCTCTGAAGCTGATAACCTGCAGGAAATGACAGCAGAGGACTAATGAGATGAGCTTTTTTTTTTTTTTATGGAGGTGGATTTCACCATTGTTTGGGGATTTATGCAACAGCTCAATCCCATCTCATCAGACCGACTAATGCTTTCTGCTCACTTCCTATCAAAGCAGAACAAATGGTACCTTTCCTTAAGTGTGTCCTGAACTGCATAGGGAACAGTCAGTTGGTCAGCAGAAGAGGGAAGAGAAAATGTATTCAGATCTAATGCACTTGGCACTACTATAATAATGAGATTCTAATATGACAATAAATTATAAACACACATGACTTTAACCAAATGAAAATAATAAGGCTAGGTTATATACAAAATCAGTAATTACTAAATATAAGGATGTGACTTTCAGGATGACCATGTGAACCTATGTACGATGAGTTTCTTCAAGAGCATTATGCTCCTAAAGCTACGATGTATAAGCGTAGGTATCTTAGAGAATTCACATAAGAACCCAGAAAACTTGTGCTTAAAAAATATCCATTTTTTGTCTTGCTGATATCTAACACATGTTAACCTGCACAACAGGTGTTGTGCAACCAGTGTAACCAGTGTAACAGTGAAGCTATGTTGGCATATACAGACCACTTATGTTTGCAAAAAAGACAACACTACAGGGATAAGTACTGGGCTGGACATCTGGGAGGATTCACTTAATGTATTTTTATGGTGAGCTACCAGAATAAAAATCTTAGCTATGTAGCAATGCCTAGCTCTGAATATCCATGTTCTATGGCAGGGTGATTTGTAGAGCCATAAAGAAAATGAAGAAATGCTACATATACATACTCAAGGTTTTTTAAAAATATGTATATGGATAAATTCCCTTATTTTTCTAAATTGCTTTTACCTCAATATTTTCCAAATAATATTTCTTCACTGACCCAGGATAATATTTTGGAATATTTTTTTAGTCCAAAAATAAAGACTGAAGTCTGTTTGCCTTGCTTCTAAAAAGCTTTATTTACAACCAGTGTAATATATAGATTCTCCTTTTCCAAAAAAAAATCCCAAACATACATCTTGAGATTTGTTTGGGTTTTTTTTATGTACATTTGTAATTTCAAAATTGACTATGGCTCTTACTTTTTCCTGGAATACATTTTCAGGAGAAAAGTCAAAATTTTTTCCACAGAATTATAGAATCATTGAAGTCGGAAAAGACCTTTAACATCATCAAGTCCCTGAATACAAACTACAGAAATCATTTCCTAAAAACTCTCTGCTCTAGCAGAAGGGTGCCTCTGCCCATGGCAGGGAGCTTGGAACTACATGATCTTTAAAGTCCCTTCCAAGCCAAACCGTTTTATGATTCCATGATAAAAAGGTTCTACAAATAGTGATGTTGCCGTTATATAACATCATTAAATACCATGATATAACCATAAGAAAGACAATTCTGCTATTCTTGAAAATACTCAGCCACATAAAAAAGGGTTGATACTTGAATGCATTAGCCACTAACTAATCTCAACTGTTATTTTGAGGAACAGGACACTGACATTGCCACCATACTGACAGAGAGCAGTATATATCAGAAGAACATGTTGGTACTATGTTTCTCTCCCCTTCAAAAAAAGAGTAAATTGATGAGTTTGATGGAAAATAATGTGTTAATTTCTACAATGTACTTCCACTAGTGTCCCTAGAAAAATCACTGCTTTAAGTTCCTATTCACAGAGCAGCAAAGTCAAAATCTTTCAACACAAAAACCCACAATGGGACTCCCTGAGATGTAAGAAAAAAAGCAGGCAGGACTGAGAAGTTCTCAGTGGAGTCAGTTTGGGAAGCTCACTCCTGAGCAATTTGGTCTCTCAGCAGTGGCCACCCTGCCAGACTGGTCCTCTCTTCTGGGCACAGAGGACTTACTCCTTCCTTTCTCCTAATTTGTTTATGGGGAGACATCCAAAGCTGGCACCACTGCCTTGCCACCGTTGGGAGTGGGTGGCTCAGGTTTCCCTCCCACCAGTGGGCAAGGACATCACCTTTCACCTTGCACAACACTACCCAGTCCAGATCCAACCCCAAGGTGAGCAAGGCCAGGAGCATCCAGCCCATCACTTGGATGGTGCTCGGTGCTGCCTGTGCTGTCATCTGTCCACTATGGGGAGGTGAAAGCATGGCAAAGATTTTGTTAAGAGTCCTACACAAAGAAGCACAACCTCTTTCTTTAACAAATGTGTTACACTTCCAGAAAAAAATACCAGTTTTCTCCAGCCAAACTAGATTAATTTTCCTATAAAGCTATTTCAGTTTGCTCGAGGCATCTTAAGTACCCTGTGTAAATGAATTAGGAATGACAGTTTCTCCAGTAAGGGAATAGGTGACCATGTTCTTTTCTTGTACAGTACATACTTTGTGAGAACAAAGAATAAAAGCCAGCATGTTATCTGTATGCATGTTATTTAAATGGCTCTCTCCCCTTGCTTTGTGAGAGTTTAACATTCCCAGTGATGTGTGGAGAAAGACTTTGAAACATAAAAATGGGACTACAGATAACATAAAATTACTTCTCAGCAACAAATGCACGTCTGCTGTTCTATAGATGTGCTAAGTAAAGCACAGTGGAATTTTACAAACAAATTTACAGTGTGTCAAAAGCTTCAGTGAGAAAGCAGATATTGAGCAATGCTCTGTAATAACAGTCTAAGGGTGCTCTGCCTGTGCTGCAGGACTACTACTGCTGCACAGGGATGCAAATCTTCATACCTTAAATCAGTCATACACTTATTTGTTCAACAAAACTTTCTGCCATCTTCTTGTAATTCTATGACCTTTTTTATGCCTTTGAGAGAGATTCAGCAATTAAACAACACTTAGGAAGTCCTAACAGGACGGAATGTTTTTCCTAGGCAAAGGAGATTTCTGCTTACCTTAAAATATTAAATAAATACTTAGTCTTAATTCCAAATTTATTTAAGTTTGGACTGCATGAGATAAAGTATATCCCCTGTGTCCTGTCTTCTGATGCACAATAAAGTGCATGATAGGCTCTCTCTCAGAGTCTACAAGACAAGATAATAACATGGCCAGATATCCTGGGCTGATGGGCATCCCCCAGGACAAGGGCATGCAACAAGGAGCACACAAGGTAATGACAGCAGAATCGTTGCACTGTGCTGTGAGGCTGAGACCATGTGAATCAAGTTATCAGGCAGACTCTGGGCTGGCAAAGAGGGCTGGGGAACAATTTTCAATTTTGCTCCTTTCAAAGCAAGTGAAGGAGAACAGCTTCTGCTAAGAGCTAAACAAACTTCTGGGAAGTATTTATGTGCCCAGTCTGAGGTTTACCAGCCCCTGTTCTAATCAAGGGATTTGAGTTTTATGCAGCTGATGCTTTAGTTATGGAGTTACTCATTGCAGAAAGCCGTTGCCTTGGTAGCTGGGTGACCCAGGGGGTTAATAAAGTGAATTTCCACCCCAGAGATCTGTGATTCATGCTTGGTTTAACAGACAGCAGTAAATGAGTTTGGTGGTCTCAAACTAGCCCACAGACTCACTGTAAAATCCCAGCATCATTTTAGAGGAATTTATCATAACTAGGATTTTCTTTTCATAAGAGAGCTAAGACTGGAATAATAGGGTTATGTTTCAGGGCAGAATGAGAGGCCATTAAGTAATCCTAGTATATTATTAAGTAATGTAAGTTTAAATACATGTGCATAAAATGTCTGGAATTAAATAAAAAAAATAATTTAATTCCATTACGAGTTTAACTTTTGACCAAATAGTTGCAAGGAAAAAATAAAACAGCCTTTCCCACAGAGTGTTGAAAACCACTGGAATAATCATTAACCATGAAGTGACAGGGTACAGCTCTGAGGAGCAATAGTATCACTCCTTGTGGAAATGCAGTGCTTCAGAAGTGTCTGAAGCAGTTGTTTTCAGATTTAGTCCTATGAAAATAATTGACTTGTTCATGCCAAGGCCTGAGATGGTTTTTGAATATTTCTATCAATGACAGTCCTTAAACGTTTGTCTCCTCAAGAAGCTGTTATCATTATCCCACAGATATATCACGTTCTGAGGGCAATGTGTACTTTAGTCTCAGGTTCGTTAGCTCACCTAACACTGTGCATCATGCCAGAAGCAAAAACTGTAGAAAAGCTATTTATAGCTAATTTTGAGAGAATCCCAGAGCAATGTCAATATGCTGACAGAAACAGTGCTTTTGCCTCTTTCGAGGAATGTACATGTCAAACACTTCACATTTGGTTTTCTGTTCTCCAAAGGGGTAGAAAGAAGGTTGGACTATGTTTTGCCACTGCCCATAGCTCTGGCTAGATCACAAGCTCATGTAAATCATGTATCATTCTGCTGTGGTCCTTAGTTTCCAGATGAGGATCCGAATCTTTACTTACTTCCCCAGCCAGTGAGAAGTGGAGTCCAGAGCTGTCAGAGGGCCATCACTGGCAGGTTTATCAAAAAATCCAACAGACTGTAGTACATTTTCTCTTTATAAAGTATAAACAGCCTGCATGTTTATGGATGACAGTGGTACTGGGAAGGAGGTGAGAGGGAGAGATGTGGGGAGTGACAAATAGACTGTAAATTAAAATTAACTGCATCAGAAACTTGAAGGAAAGATACAAGTTGGGTGCTATGTGTAGAAAATATCTTATTGCAGTCAAGCCTGACCCCGTTCCTTGAAAAGCATTTCTCTGATTTGTTCAGGTCACAAGTGGGATGGAAATGAGCCTCCGTACTGCTTCTTCACACATCCGGATTTAATAGACTTTTTTCCACTGATAAAAGACCACTAATGAGTTCATTTTCAAGCTATTAAATTGGCTAGAATAGCTAGTTCTGCTGATGATTGCACAGAGACCTGGCGGTCACAGTGGGTTTTGTCTTTGACTGTTAACCATTTGCTGTCTCAGTGTTGCAATACAAAATTTAAATAGAAAAGGAAGGGAAACCAAGCAAAACAAACCTTGCCCCGTCCCTCACCCCCCCACATCTCTTTGTTCTACCCTTTTCATTTTGTGACTGTGTGCTTCTCAGATGCCTGTAAACATAAACACTTCCTTCCCAGATAGCTGTTGTATCAGAAATACCCTGTGTGATCCAAGCAATTAGAAACACATTCACAACAACATTTGACTTTGATTTTGGATGAGAGCACAATTAATATTTTCCTTTGTTCACTGAAATGTTTTACTTCAGAATATGACAGCTCCTTCAAGGATTCCACACTCATTTTTTGACTTGGCTGGAGTCTGTGTCCTTACAAAATACATGGGATGTCGAAAGTTACACACTGCTGCCTGAAGTCTTAGGGGAACAACTTATTTCTTTAGGCATACAAATGATTGCAATTAAGGTATCGCTAAGTGATTTCTCTTTTGGTTTAGATACATATCACTTGCACTATCATGCAGTCTATCAGACTTTTAAAGGCAAACCATTAGCTGCACAGCTACTTGGTTCTGTTACCTCTGCCCCCGGTGGGTTGGGGTACAGGGACAGGTTTTCCTGACACTTGACAGCACCATCATTTTCTGTTCAGAGAAACTATTAATGGAATTGTGTAAAACATATTAGAAATGGATTTGACCTCCATGTTTAATATGTATATATCTCCAGTCCAAGGAGAAGAGAAATAGTAGCCATGAAGCAAGAGGGAAAGGCAGAGACATCATGTAATGTTTTGGGTACGATACATGGGCAAGTAAGGAACATATTTACAGACATCTTTGGAAAGAAACAGCAAAACATTTGAAAATGTAATGTATCCCAGCACTGTCTTCACAAAATTTGCTCTCAAAAATGGGTATATCAAATGTTGATCATATGTCAGAGTCTTACGAGTAAGTCACAGACAACACTTTTTAAAAGAGGAAATTTTTGAAGCTACTTTTTTTTTCCCCTTCAGCTGCAGTGACACTGAGTCTATCCACAGAGTCCCTTGCAAGGGGACTGCAATCAATCATCTCATCCAGAATGAAGTTGCCACACGAATGATGTGTCAGTGTCACGGGCTGTTTATTTGACTGTACACAGCCATGCTGCCTGCAGAGCAGGCACAGCCTGGAGCCCTCCCTACAAAACAGAAGAAGTATTTAAAATCAGTCTTTTGTCAATTAAAATCTTCACTTAGAGTTTTAATTCATCTGTTAAATGTATCAGAAGGCAGCTTTCCCCTTGTTAATGGAAAAATTACTTACTCCTTCAAAGATTTCAATCCAATACCTCTTGTTGGAACAAAGTTGTGTAAATTTAAATTTACCTATGAGCAAAAAAAAAATAATCTCATCTTGTAATGGTTTGTAACTGCATCTCAAGAGAATGATTTTTGAAGCTCAGTACCTAGTCATCACCAAAATGATGATGACCTTATTATGAACACAGCAACAAGAAGTCACAGAAATTTAAATGTAATTATGCTCATGACGCCTCTTCATATATGTTAAATTTTTGTGATGCCTGATTTCAAACATCAAGAATCTGATGATATTTCTGTTCAATTAAATCCTATTTTCTGTGTTATGATGCAAATTACTTGTGGATAATTAGTCAAAACTAAAATTTAGCTTAGAATAAGTTGACACAGGAAGAATTTATTTCTCTTCAAAGAAAGGGGAAAAACCACCTCTGAACGAGAAGCTTCAGTGGGCTAGAAAAAAAAGGTGGTTGGAAGAAAAGATGGCTACAAACTGGATAGCTAAGAAAAAACTGAGTGAAAATCAAAATGCACTACTTTTTCCTCATTTCTCAATGCACGCCCAAAGACTCTGCTTCTGAAGAACCTTCGTCAGACATTGAAGAATCCATTTAATTCTCCCCGAATGATAATTTTCTAGGTTATGCAGGCTCACCTTACAAAAGTCGCTGCTTCTGTGACCTACTTACTCAAAATGCAAAGCAGGGCCCCCGGCCCACTGCTCTTCAGAGCTTGTGACAGACCTGTGCTCAGAGGGAGCAGCATGCTTGGCTGGGTTGGGGTTTCCTGCCATATGAAAGCAGTTGCAGGAGAGGGTCTGGATCATGCTGGAGCAGACAGCAACGTCTGTCTTTTAGAGGGAAGTCTTGAGTACTACAATATGTTACGATGAAACACAGTCATGAGGCAAACACTATTCAACAGAGGTAAAACATATAGCTGCTTCTCTAATGCTCATGAAAAGCACTGGTTTGACAAAGTAAGTCTTTCTATCGGAGAACTGTTAAAGACAGAGAACAAAATGAGTAAGTTACATTAAAGGAGCTTTTAAATTTGAGTAATTAAAATGCGTTACAATTCTATACGCACATTTCCAAAGTGAGTTACGCTAAATCCAGTGTAGACCACTTGAATTTTGAATAAGGGATTTACATCATATGGTTTAACAATGCAGTTTAAATTAACATTTTTAGGTAATCTGGATTCAAATTTTGTAGTGTATGCTGTACAGGCAAAACACAAAGTCCAGTGATAGCAGTGCACTGGTAGCAATGAAAGCTGCAACAGGTGAGCAAGATTTCTGTCTCCATGACAATATTGCTTAGGTTTTCTGACTAAATCATAAGTGGTATATAGTACTATTTTTAGCAATTAAATGTAAGAGATACTATTTAAAATAATGATTTGGATTGGAGGCTTGTCTTACTGTAGAGGTCAAGAAGTGTAGCCAAAGGTTGTAGACTTCAACTTCTGACCGTCAAACTGAAGGCAAGATAAAATACAAGAAAGAAAATGGAAGAGGTCAATGAAAGCAATGACCAAGAAAGGTATCAAAGTAGTGTGGCTATTGCAACTAGCATCAGCTATTCCGAGACAGACAAAATGCTCATCATCAAGGAGCCATCAATACACATTGCACTAACAGTCCTGTCTGGCAGCCTCAATTCCCAGTCGTTGTGTTACAGGTTAATAATTCATCTCCTCTCACCAGTCAGATTGTACCTTGACTCTAAGCCAATTCATAACAACTGCTATTATAAAATCACAAAAACCTCAGGTTAATCTAATGTTTAAGAAGATAGATAACTGAGTGCTGATGCAAAATTTTCTCTTTTTCTCTGGACTTTTCAAGGATTCACAGCTCTTTTTTTGACATACAAGTGCTGTTGAACAATAACTGAGCTGGGCTGCTCCTGATGCACAACAGGTCATGATTATTTTTAAAAATTAAATACAAGGAAACCTTAGAAATTTCATTTGCATGTTATCAACATCCATTTCCCACAAATGCAATGCCCAGTCAACTGGAAGGAAAATGACTTTTAAAAGCAGGTGTTCTTTCTAATTATTGTTGATTCGAGCAAGTTATTAACACTTATGTGCACCCAGGTTTACCGTAAC
>JAWWLV010000088.1:10375149-10400176 GCA_035041135.1 Platyrinchus mystaceus
AAAAGCAGGTGTTCTTTCTAATTATTGTTGATTCGAGCAAGTTATTAACACTTATGTGCACCCAGGTTTACCGTAACTTAACCTTGTTTGCCTGTCAGCAGATACCTGATGGAGAAGAGTACCTTTTGATTTAGTCCTCAAAACTGGAGTTTAGAAACAAATAGTTCAAATTAGCTAGTCCTCCTCTTACATAGCACATTATACCTTAACATACAAAGCTAATAACCAAGATTAGAGTATATAACCAAGATAACCAAGCTGTTAACAGCCCAGCATGCCCTGCTGTTGCAGCATGGAGGGGGGGTACCAGATGAGCAAAACAGCAATGGTTAAATGTGCACAGAGAACTCTGATATATTCAAGTTGTTTATTTCTCCAGGCTTACAAATTTGATTACCATGGAGCGCAAAGCTATTAAAAATATGACCTTTTATACTGTACAACTTGGCAAAGAGCCAAATAATAACTTTGTTTGACTTGGGTAGTATGATGGAGTGCCTATTCAGCTGGAAATAAAATTACTTTTCAGAAAATTATACCTGGAAGACTAAATGTCCATCATGAACATAACACACGTATGGAGTCATTAATTCAGACTCATGGCAACCAGCCTTACAGAAGTAAAGGGAGAATATTTCTAGGTGTAGCAGAAAATGACGTAAAATTCTGCTGCTTGCCTGGCATTAACTCTGTGATGGGGAGAAGTGAAATAAGTACTAATAATAAGTGAAAAAAAAGCCCGCACTGCAGAACTAGTATGGCACTGATACTTTATAACTCCTTGTCTTGAGCAAGCAGTTCTATTTTTATGCTTTTTGATATGCAAACAAGGGAAAAATATGAATCCTGTGCTGATGTTAGGTAGATAGACATTTGATCGAATAAAACCTCTCACTAGAGCTTCCACTCATAACACAGACAAAACTAACAGATTTCAGTCCAGTAAGGAATAAGATCAAGAAGACACATATAGAAGAAAAAATGCCTGGATAGTCCTCCTGTTTTCAGCAGTGCCACACCAGCTTTAGAAAAAAAAATCAAGAAGACAGAAAACAGTAGGTGAGAGGAAAGAAAATTATTTTTTCAGCTTCCAGGTGTCTTTGACATTAAAGATGTCTTCTACTTTAATTTGACTAGAACAACATATGACAAATACCATCCTTGGAAAAAAAAAATCTACATAATTAAGATTTACCCCTAATAATTAAGATATTTTTTTTAAAAAAAGATTTTACTCAAAACACTGTGATTAATTGTTTGGCTGACTTCTATTGGTTTTCCTTATTATTTATTTATTTATTGATGGGGATACAGAAAACTTTTCAAAATACTATTTTTCTGTGAAAACAATATCTCAGTAGACTGAAATTTTGGTCTTCTCAACTGCTTGGTTTTTTTATTCTGCTTTTTTGTTTATTGTTGTATGGTACTTTCCCCACAGATTATTTCCTTTTTTTCATGTTTTCCAAAAAATAGCAGGCTAACCAGAAAGATGTTATTAAAAGACCCTCACTAGCACAGGCAGAACTACTGAAAAGTCATGAATACAAGATAAGATATTGGAATAAAGACTTTCTAATTCTTTGTAAAGTGACGTATACTCTGTAATTACCACCCATGCTCTGAAGTTTTATGTCTTGTCTGAAAATTGAATTTCCAGTGAGTTGCATTTTTCTATTTAGCTGTGAAAATCAGGCACAAGGGAATCACACTTCACTTAAAGCAAGATATTAGGAAAGCAATGGCTATCTATCACTCTGCAAAGCACTGTGGAGGAATAGCTTAAGAGAGATGACAATGAAAAAAAACAACCCAGTATTCTTTACATAGAAATATTGTCAGTCATATTTCTCGCTTTGTTTTTTTAACTTTTCTTATGAAATTGCTTCAGGATGTAGGAGTTACCCCAGAAAGCTAGACAGAAGATGCATATCATATAATAACCTACTGCAAACAACTGTTCATATTGTATGTTCCAGTTTTGAGGAAATTCAGCTGAGGAACAGTCTAGCCACATGGGATTTTTCCTTTCCATTCCCTCAGTTTAATACTGCTTTTTTTGCCTAAACTGCAGAAACTTACATCCTTTCCAGTCTAAGAACACCCATTTCACGTACTTCAAAATTAATAAATTAATAAATAAACCCCAGAACACTTCAGTGGAGGTTTTCACTGTTTGCAAAATGGTATGGAATCCAATTAAGCCTTCACCTTAGGCAACTTTTCATGTCCATGTGCTTCCCAGGCTTACTGTGAACTCTAAAAAAGGAGTAGAGGCAGAAACAAGAAAGGGATTTGACTGTGTCTTTGCTACCAAAGGGGTTTTGAGAGCCCAGTTTCAGTCAGTCTTGAAGAACCCTTCCACCCATGTCAACAGTCATTACTCATTCTTTCAGCCCTATTGTCTTCTAAGAAGTGTTTTATTGCTGTGTTTGCTCTTGCATGTCCTTGAAGATGATTTGCTTTCATCAGCAGACTTTCACACCTGAACTGGTTGGTGACCAACAAGGACAAGTAAAGCTCCAGCAGTGTATTTCACTTTCTATATTCAGAGAAACACTAGACTTTTGATCAGCCTTCCAATGACCACACCTTTCATCTACCAGATGCCTTGATTACCAGTGGAGTTATTCCTTCACATTCAATTTTGAAGTTAAAGCAGACTTTTGTACACAGAAGAGGAGATATAGGTGGTCTAGGAATGGGTACCTTGCATCCTTCACTTTAAAAGTCACTATTTCTTCCTGTTACCTTTCTTGGTAACAAAGTTAGACTGTCACTTGTGTTTGAATTGAGTTTTCTATTACTTCAGAGCTAACATTAACTTCACAGTTCTAAATATTGAGATCCTTTTTGCTCATCCATGGAGAGTTTCAGGTCGGACTGAAAGTGTGCTGCAACATGACAGACTCCTGTGTCCTTTCACTTGTTCTGAACTCACTTCAGGGTTAAGAGAGTATTCACTTGTCAAGTGTCAAACAGCTATTAGTGTGGATTGATCAAGTGGAACATGATGGCAGGAATAACAGAGAAGGAAAAGAATGAATTTTGTATGAAACTGCTATGCACACAGCCCTGATCATTGCTTACTCTAAGCAAAGCTGAGAAAGGAAAGGTTGTTTTTAGGTTGTGTAAAGGTATCCTGTGTCAAAACACTGGCACTTACTTGCCCCTTTGGGGCTGCATATATATTTCATGTTGTCTTGTCTGCTGGAAAGATTAGAGGGATGAACTGCTCCTGCTTCTCTATGATACTGCCTTCCTAGGAGAATACCAGCCACTAACTGCATAATGGAGCGATAGTAAACATATTAAGAAATACAAGTCTCGAAGCATTCATTCTGCTTTCTTCTGCTTATGGTGAAGAGATACTCTTAATACATACACTGTGAAAGATCAAGAGGGGACCTCATCAGTGCTTTATAATAACTGAGTATAAATCCAAAGCTCTATGGGTAGTATCCATGATTAATTGCATTCAGTCAACATTAGATTCTGTCATTATCAGCTACTTGCTGCTCAGTACTTGCTATGCTGTTAATTATTGTTGTGTGGCTCTAAGGGATGTTTTCAAAACATTTCAAATTTTGCTACTGTAATAGCATAGGGTAGAAATCAATAAGTTGCCATTTAGCAGAGGAGAGACAAACAGATAATAATATGAATAATTTGAATAATTTTTGAATAATTTTTCTTTGTCTGAGATCAGATAAGCTATCACTGATCAGAAAGGTTCTTCCAAGACAGCACAGACATTTGGTATCCTATTTGGACTTCACTGAAACTCTTTGTTTTTCATCCACTCACACATAGAGCAATACCTTCTGGCACATAAGGAAAATGAGAAGAGTAAAAGGGTTGCATCCAGATTCCCAGTTTCTTGAAATGGATATTTTAATCAAATTTTTGCTAGCATATCTCTCATGACTTCGAAAAAACCCCCAAACCTTCAAATTATTTCTTCTTATTATTCAGGTGATGGACATGTCACTAATGATCTTTTCATAGGAGAGAAAATACTATGTTACCAAACCAGAAAAAAGGGGTTGCCCGCTGATATAAGGTGTGCCTCTCACTCTGTATTATATTACTTCAAAACCAACATTAACTTCACCAAAACACACACACAACATATTCTTTTCAGCTGATGTTCTTCAGTTCATAATTGTCATCTTAAAAGTTTTATCCCTGGTGCAGTCATGAGGAAAACAGGCAAGATTGCTGTTCAATGTGCAAGAGTGGTATTAGGCTGCTATGCCCTGTAGTAATCTACATCAGTAATTATTTCTGATAATTAAAAGGAAGATTAAATTTAGGTAATAGTGCTAATAATGGAAATAATCTAAAAAAGATAAAAATATTTTTAAAAATCCTTTCAAATCTACTTCTTCTGAAATTTCCCAAAACAAGATTTTTCTTTTGTTCTGATCTGCAGGAAACACTGAAATATATTCTCTTCTGATTCAGAATTAAAGGAATTTCTGATATGCCAAAATTTCTAGAGTTAGGGCCTTTATTTAAGCTAAGTGGAACAGATCCAGCAGCTGAAAGAAATAGACTCCACATTGAGATTGCTGGAATACATACACTGGGTGTGGGAGAGCAAAAAGAGCCAATTCTGGAATATGAGGGATGCACAAAATGTGACTTACTGGTGCTTGTTTATTCTGATATGCTATGACTAGATCCTTCTGACTACACATTGCATTCTGGACCAGGAAATCTGTCATGACCAAATTTACAGTCCCACTGGCCTCTCTCCAGAATAAGGGTTAAGAGACTTTCAGTCAGTTTAGATTTCTTAGGTGTATGGGAAGGCACTGAGTACCATTAGTTACCAAATTATTATCAAAACTGGTGAAACTTGTGTTTCATTTTTATTTCTTGGATTTTGAACTATAAAACTGCAGTCAGTTCCATAAGGGAAGAGCTACAACTAGACCTAAAGTGCAAATGTTTAAAAATAAATAAAGTGTGTAAGTGATCCACTTAATGAAAACATCAAGAGCCCTTGTAAATCAACTGCTATCAACTAATGCTATTATCTAAACGAGATGTAGTGCCTGAGAGCATCTGCATATGCGTCCCTGTGTCTATACAATGAGATTACACATACAAGGGATGTGTACCTACATGCAGAGGAGCCTAAAGCAATCCAGAGGCATGAGTTTTACAGGCTCACATTTGTGGAACAGAGATCTGGATTACACGTGTCTGAACCATCAGTGAGATAGAGAAATTGCATGTCGATTACCAGAAATGGGAGAATGAACCAGGGAGAGACTGAGAGCAGAGTGTGCCAGAGGCCAAACGATTAATATATTTTCTCAGTATTAGCATCAGCAATGTGCTGCCTCAGAGGAAGTCACGGTTAAAGAGTATCCACTAACTTGATGCAAAGCTCAATAGAATATTAGAATAAATAGGATAAAAAATTACCTTCATATCATGCAGGAAGGCTTCCCAATCCAATATGTCTCGTATTGCTTTGCTGGGCTAATTTCAGCCTTACTTTGTGATGTTCATGAAAAATCAATTATGTGACAGAAAGAGTGAGAGACCTAAGAGGCATCCACCTCTGTGCCCAGCAACACTACTGGCTGGAAATTGATGCCAGACAAGTTCTAATTAGGAATAAAGCACAAATTTGCAACAGCAAGGGTGACTAACCACTGGAAAAAATGATTAAAGGAAGTGGTGGGGTTTCTGTCTTTGTATCACTTCCAAGTGACCGTAGAGGCCTTGCTGGAAAGCACGCACTGGCTGAGCACATATTACAGAGCTCAGCAGAGTCAATGGGATCTAATGGTTCATAATAGACTGGTCAGACCAGCCAAAAAAATTCTCCCACTGGATTTAATTTTCGTTAATCTGCTAGCATGAGGAAGCTACCAAGTCTGTCAGGAGGCAGATGAAGAAGACAAAGTTCCCTTCCTAAATTTGAGACTGCGATCTTAGTAACAGTGTTTGGCAGAATTACCCCTAAACAAAATATGACAGAAATGTAAAATGTTATGAAAAGGAGCACTTCGTCTTATTCTTAAACCATAAATTGCTGTTACTAACATATGTTGTTATTTGCACCTGCTTTCCACCTATGATGGTTATTTTTATTTAAGCATCACTTTAGCCACCCAAATTGTAATAGAGGTATTGCAAAATGTGGCAGCCTAAAAGAAGATTGTAGTTGAGTATCTTGTTATTATTTTAGCTCTTGTAGCCCCTATAAATTGGATAAAATATTTATAAAAATTAGACATTTACTCTCCAAGGAAATAAGAGATGAGCAGTTAGTGAAGAAACTAAGTACTGTGAGATATTAGTGATGGACCTTCAACTGCTATGATTCTGTGATATAAAACTTTAGGCAAAGTCTGTCCTGGGAGAGAAACTATGTTTTGCAACTGAACCAATCCCAAAGGATTTGAGCGTGTTGCCTTCACAGAGATGAACAGTTTAAAGCAAGACACTAATCATTACACATCTCTACCTGTAAACAGGGCAGCTCTTATGTTTTCACAGCCTGCTATACTGGCTTTCAAGGAAATAGCTCTCATTTGTCTTTCTCCATTTAGATTTGAGGGATTAATTAAGCTCATCAACAGTTGATTAATGCAGGTAGGAAGCCTGTGGCTTCCTCCAGTTACACTCAGATGATGTGGTACCACTAGATATATTTATTCGGCTTTTAAGAAATATATCTGTAAGAATGATCTAGGCAATTGTTGTGTCAGATTAAAATACATTATAAAATCATTAGTGAATCAAACTAGCAGCACATTCTGCATAGCCATCTAGAAAAGAAGATGTTACAGAACACATCAACCTCTCTTCTGATATGAGAATGGCCCTTGGTTCAAATATACTTGCACTTCACTAATAGCTGCTCAGTTGTTTTATTACTATGGAAGCAAGGAGTTGATAAGCTATGAAAAAGGGATGTGGCAACAGAAAAATGTTCATTACAAAGTAAACTCTATGACCTACTCCTCATCTGGGGAAAAACTGTAGACTTGTGGTAATTGCCCCTACTGTAAAACTATTGCCCCTGACTCCCTCTGGATCTCAGACAGTTTTATCAGTTCATAAATAAGTCCACTGTCTTCAATGGGTAAAATCACAGCATAGGAAGTACACTAAAAAATATGAGTAGATAAATCAGGGGGGTTTTGGAAGGGGGAGCTGTTTGGTTGTTGAGTTGGTTGGGTTTTTTTTTATTTGTTTGTTTGTGGTTTTTTGTTTTGGGGTTTTTTTTTTCAGGTTTTTTTTGGGAGAAATGGTTTCAAACATATAAAATGCACTTCAGAACTCCACTAAGACAAGAAAGAGACCTCCCAAAATCAGAATGTTTTGATCTTAAAAAAATGATCCCATGGCCCTTTCTTTATGAGGCACTTATGGAAATCAAAGCAAAACAGGAATGTTCTTCACCTTGAGGAACATGCATTCCTTTTAATTTCCTTTGTTAACTACAAATTCTATTGCAAAAATTACACCAGTGAGAATTGGGATTGGAAGGTTTTGATTAGGGGGATGTTCTAGAACTATGGAGCTGAACTTGGAGGATGAGAATAAATGTATTTAATGACATTCCCATCAGCTCATTGATCTACCTAGGTGTATGGATGAATATGAGGTTTTCTGAATTAGAGAACACAATTCCCACAAGTTTATGAACTACCTGAACTTTATTTTGAGCTCCTTGGAGCGCTCAGAGGAAACATGACTGGAGTAAGCCAGGCTCAAGTAGCAGTGGGATGGTATCTGTGTGCACAGAGGATTCCTCAGCGTGGCCTTGCCTCAATAGAAGAGGACAAAGAGCAAAAAGGTCACACAGATCAGCTCCTCTCTGTATTAAATCTTTGACACTGTAATACACTTTGGATATGTCTCTATTAGGTCACACATAAATCTACTTCCTAATGCTCTAAAAACTATGCACAGGTTTCAAACTACATAAAACAAAAAAGATAATAATACAGCAAAACATTACATGAATGTGCTTCACTGTATAATTCTGACCTTCCTCAAACCTCTTGATTTTCCATTTTTCTTTTTCCAGTGCATATGATCCCAGACTCCCAAACTCTTGCATATCCTAGCTGGATTTGTTAAAGAACAGCTATGCATATATTAACAGCTTCATCCAAGCTTAAGTACCACACTTAATTGCCGCTCACAGTTATAAATTATATAGTAGAAACATACACAACCTATACATCAATTAATTTATATTCAATCCAGTATCCGGGGTTAATTCTGTGCTTATTTTATCAATTTCAATGGGATTATTCTTTTTGCATCAAAGACTTAGGTGTTACCACTACTGTTGCCAGTTTAATTTTTCTAATTGATATGGCTTTACTGAACTCATTTAATTGAATTTGTTTCATTAACAGTGGAACTGATACTAATATATGAAAAGAATATGGTTTAAATAAATGAGCAAATATTCACCACTTTTATTCAGCCTGATATGGCTTTTCACCGTAATCAGTAGTCACTCCTCAAAAAAATGCATTTTAATTCCTTCTGATTTATTTCCCCTTCTACTATTTCTTTGTCACAGTTGGATGCATTTAAGTAAACCACTTGGTATTTATAGAAGCCAATTTTCATTTAAATCCTTGAAAGATAGTTTAAATATTTCTTTAGCACCCACTGCACATTAACTGAAACTAACACATTTCTGAAATGCAGACTTGTTATTGATAATACTACAGGATCTTATTTTAATGGTGTTCTCATTTTCCTCTTCCTTCCAGTAGTTTAGATAGATCAAATTTATAAACAGGACAGATTGGTTTAAGGTTTATCTGCAAACTTAAACCTCCATGTCACGTTTTCACCGAGCTGGTTCTTCCTTTTCTGTGACACTTGTGGACTTCACTGATTCAGGCATCTCCAATACAGCAGCCAAAACTCAGGGCCCACTAAAATGATCCTCAGTGATGATCCAGATGTAGACAGCAACTCTATTCAGAAACGTGAAATTTACTTGTCACATCCAGCATTGCTTGATTTATAGTATCAACAGAACAGCAACTTCTGGAGTTCAGGATTCAAGTCAGGGATGGACCCACTTTACTAAGGGGTAACAGGTCAGCACAGGTCAAGATACACCCTGTGCTTCCACAGAAGTACTTAAATGCAATGCTTAGGTGAGAAGTGCTGTTTTTTTAAAACCCAAATAATCACAAAGTTGTCTTGAACGTTTGAATTCAAGGCAACAATCCCTCACAGCATTCAGTGCCACACTGATCTGAATGGTGCAGATTGGGTGCAGTACATTTGGATACCAAGCTGTCTGTTCAGGACTGCTTGGTTGTCCCAGTGAAGTGATCCAATATTGCAGCTTAACTATTTGGGCTTGCTATGAAATCAATTTATAAGTTACCGGCAGCTGTACTTAAAAACTGGCTGTAGTGGATTTCCCCATGTATGATTTCCAAGGGATGCATAGGTTTTCACATAGAGTTTGGAGTATAGTTAGAGCAGGACATACACTTTTCTATGATCTCCCAGTTGCTTTTTAAAGCATCCTAAGTACATTCTTTTTATTCTGATTTTACATGCCCATCTCTTACTGTATTTTAACATTGCTTTACTAACAATAGTTGCATATCAATACCACACATACGAAGGTGGCTACTGTTCTGTGATGTTTCTATTGAAATTGGTTTCATAATCTCTTCGAACAGCAGGAATATAGAAATTCATGAAACTTTCTGTTCAGTGTTTGAAACTGGTTATGTAGGATTCCAGAAATCACCTCACTTCCATGGAACAGTTACAAGATTTTTCTGCTTGCAGTACCAGGCACTTAATATTTTTGGTACATGTTAACAATATGTCCCCTCCTTCTTCTATTTAGTAATTTAGAAGTCAGCCCTATCTCTTCTGGGATTTCATATGAAGAGAAAATCTTCCTTGAAGTGTATGTAGAGCTGCTATTAATAGTAGACTTTAGTATGATAAAAAAAAACCACATCAAGTAGAGCCTTGCTAATGTTCAAGGTGATTTGAAATTGAAGTCCAAACCCATAGAGATGCCATGTTCCTCTGAGCTTCACAATCACGGGAAAGTTCCCTAACATCCTGACACTTATTTACTCTCTGAAGTCATTAAGAAAGCAGCCAAAGATGTACACTGATTTTGCTGCATTACCTTGGTGATTTGTGTATGGATTCCACCTGTACAAAGGCCTGTGTGCCTTTATGTAGGTGGAAGAGAAACCCAAGCCAAGGGTAACAGGACCTGCGAGGATCCCTTCCTTAATTTTACACTGTTTTGTTTCAGCTTCCTCTGCCCTTCTGACTTAAAGATTAAATCAGAGATCCAGAAATTTCCTTCTTATTGTGCCCAAGACCTTGTAATCTCTTCTAACATCCTGGCCAGCTGATTCATCCCTGGGCATTGGTGACTTTCTGACTCCCTCAGGCATTGGATGGACTTTGCTGGGGTGATGTTGGGATTGTACCTTTTCCTTGTAAAAAATACTGTTAAAGTATGTCACGGTCTTTCCAATTTTTTTTTTCCCTAATAATGAAAAATTCCTGTATTCCCTGACATCAAGCCATCAAGGACCATGTTCTAGGTGTACTTGTCAATTGGTGACCCAGAGGAGCAAGGGACTGCAACAGAGCACACAACATTATTCAAGAGAAATATCTCTACACAGAAGAATTAGCATTATGGCCATCATAGCTGAGAAACAGGGAAGGGAGAACAGATTAAACTCACAGGGAAGGCTCAGTTTACAAAAAAAGCACAGGGTCATATAAAATATTTCCCTGTGTCCTTCCACAAAGAAATTATTTGAAATACCAAATTCCCTTGCAGCTTGTAAAACCTTTACAACTACTCCAGCCTCCCTGCAGCCAAGTTCTGAGTGATGGGCCCATATATCAGGTACCAAGGTCAGCAGATGAAGGAACTGGGATGGATGACACATGTAGAGCATATCAACCCCAGAGCTGAGAATCTACTCTTCTGACTTCAGGCACAGGAGGAGCCAAACCTGCCACATCACAAACAACCTGAACATTGTCTTGTACTTTCATAAATGCATCAAATTTCCATGTTTCTGCATCTTAATGAGACACTTCACTAAAATGTGAAGTTAATGATTTATTAGTTTAAATAATTTATTTTACAACTGAATTAATTTACCAGCCCTGTTGCACACTCTATAAGGGAAGCAAATCCTTTCGAAGTACCTCAGTAATTTAATTAGCATGTTCCTTCTCTTTATGCCATGTTTCAACAGTTACTACATATGCCTGGACCTCAAAGTATCTATCCCTTTGGTTAGGTGAGGAGAAAGTAGTTAATTTGTGTATGTGAGAAAGGGAAGCTGTTTAGGAATCATGTCTGTCATACTTTGATAAAAAGCTCAGCAAAGGTTTCAAATGAACATACACGACTGGAGCTGGTTTTGAAGCTGGCAGCTTCAAAGGAGATGCAAAATTGTGTAGTAATAATGGCCATTAAATTATCTTCTCTCCAGCAGTGTGTGTCATTTTGAGTTGGGTCATAAACAGGATAACCAAATCTTATCCTTGCTATATGGGCATTTTGAGACAGCAGAAGACTCTCTACACAAGTCTCATTAGATGGCATTACCATTCTCAAAGGACTATGTTAAACTTGAAATTAAGCAGAAAAAATGAACCAATTTCTAAGAATTTATAATGGTGAGAATGATGCAGAAACTCTATTGCAACAGAGGAAAGCAGCTTAAAATATGGGTTTCACCCTTAGAAAATAGCAAGTCCAACATTTTGGCAAATATACTTTTCTAGGTATTCATGTTCATGTAAAACCAGAAATGCTGTTTAGATATATCTAAATTTACACACACAAAGTTAATAATGGTCTACACAAAAAAATGCAGTAAATTAAAGGTCAGGGTCCTGTACTCATCTTCTAAATGCTCCTTACATTTAAGATGTGAATGCATACAGATGCTGGCTACCTTTTTTAAAATTAATTTTATTTGTAATTTTGCAATTACAAATACTTGTAATTTAATTTAATAAAATGTATACATTTTATGTGAATTGATGAGTTTTGTCTATGCCACTTAAGCATTTAAAATCTTCTCTAATCAACATGTAACATTCCAAACCTCAGGATAACAATCTTTGGTGAATGTGACTGGAAATATTGCACAGTTACTGATTTGTAATTTAAATTTTAGCAACATCTAGGGGCCTTGTAAAAGATTGAAGCCAGCTAAACTAAGTTCTGAGTATATATATGCCATGAGACAGTATACAAAGTTTACAATTTAAATATTTAGGGCAGTATTTTAGGGAAACTGAAAATGTTGAGGAAGGATGACATTAACCTCAGGGAATTTTTCAGTTCTCCTGAGACCAAAGTCAGTGATTTAACTCTGGCCATCTTTAATTTCCCTTTAATAAAAGATTTGTGTTATTCACTGTGCACATGATGTGCTGTGACTTTGAGTAGTATGGTTATTACTATTCCTTAAGACTTCACAACACATAGAGCCATAAAATATACAGAAAATAAAGTTGTTACGCTAATGGGTAGTTCTCTAATAAGGAAACAAATGAAAGACTTAGAAAAATCAGAGGAACTAACTCCTGTGTGATCGCATGTAAATGGGACTACTTTTGTTCTTTCTGAATGTATCTTTTTTGTAGCAGCCACAATGTGGCACAGGACAATTGTCCCCGTGCAATTTTATGCAAATTTAATTATGTTACCTTATTAGTAATCTGCCATGGCATTAACCTTATCCTGGATGCATTAACAATCCAAAGTTCTACTCCTGATGACAGAAATGATGCAAAACATGCCACAGGCTGCCCTCAACTTAAATTTTTTCTGGAAGTTGGGGGAAAGACACAGGTAGCTCATATGGCTGCAGCCTGTTTAAATAAAAAGCAAAAGGTTCTATGCCTCTCTCTTCCTACAGCTGCATCTCAGCACACTGTCCTCAAGCCTCTTAGTTGTCCCTGCAAGGATGTCGGGAATGAGGCAGATGAGCAGGGGGAGAGAATGACCCAGCTGCCTAATCACTGGGCAGCTGGGCCACCTTTGGCAGCCAAAGGACAATCACCTGTGATCTGTCAGAAACTCCCTCAGATGAGATGAGACACAGAACAGGAATGGGCTGGCAGGTATGGCACACTTGGCAACCTTCTCGCATCCTGAGAAGGGATTTGAGGAAGGACATGGCAATGGGGAACTGCCACCAGCACAGATAAATGTAGCCGGGGCAGGGAGGGTGACTTCTCTGACAAAGAAACATCAGAAAATGAAAACATTAACATAAAAACTGGAAGCATCCCTGGAAATGTCCCACTCTATGTAAAGCAGGCTGTTGAAGGGGTATCAGTCAGACTGGCAGGGCTTTGTTGTTAATAAGAGAAGCCCAGACTTCAGCCTACTGGAAGAGCAAACACCACTCTGGCCATCGGGTGTCAGCTGGCCCTGGCATGGGAGGCAGCACATTGCCATGGCAGGGGGAGATGTGGTAAGAGATGCTTCCAGCTCACAGAAGCTTGGTTTGCTGATACAGGACATGGTTCCCTTTCACAGCTATTAGAGAGGTACCCTTATCATGCCAGGGGACTGCAGGGCTTCTGGTTTGAGTCCCACATGTGCTCAGCAGAGCCAACCACTGGATGGTGAACTCCGTCACTTGGTGAAGTCAGCTTTCATATCTGGCTGCCAGCGTCAGGCATGAGAGAAAATTAGCTAATTTTCAGGGTTTCTAGCAAGTGAGGAATACTTGGTAAAAGAGCAGTGTGAGGTTAATTTGACATCTGATTTTAAAAAGGTGCAAGTTTAAATACTAATAACGTGGAACAGGAAATCTGACATGAAGACCCATCAAACCAACAATGTTTAAGTAAAGGAAATTAAATGTAGCTATTACAGGCAGTGAGGCGTCTTTGAATAGGCTGGAAACACAGATAAATGGTGTTCAAAGAAACACCCCAGAAGATGTTGAGTTTGTCAAAGGCAATGACAAGGTTTGAATAGAGTACAACCAAATTCAGGTAGTATAATCATAATCTCATCTAACTAATGATGTGAACAATCTAATACTAGTCCTTGCAGTGGCACCAGGTCTTTTGTTCACAATAACACATTTAAATAGGGAAATAGAGGGAAAGGAGATTTGTCTGAACTATTTGCACAATGAGAAAAATGTGGTTACAGACTGCATTTATTATACAGAGGAAAGGATCTAAGCATCCCCTCAGATCTGTTTTTCTTGCAATGGTGGGACAAACAGACATGCTGAGTAGAAAATTTATATCTCTTAGATCATATGGCTGCAGTAGGAATGCAATCCACAGCTCATTACTCTTACAATTAACCATACTGAGCACAGGAGGGAAAAGACACCCTGTTTTGTGCTGCCTCTTTGCCCCCCATGAGCAGCATTGCTGCCATCACCCCTCAAATAGCATGTTTTCTGCTCAGCTGCTCCCTCCATCATCACCGGTGTGGCAAGCCTCATGAAGATACAAAAGTGCATTCTTCTGGGACATGAAATGCTCCATCTGGCAGCAGAAACGAGAGGCAAAGAAATAGGAAGCTATAAAAGTTTTAAAAGGATTTCAAACTCCCCAAGGAAATGATTCTGTTCCTTATTTAGCACTTAATACTTCTTGTAAAACTCAGCCTCCTCCTCTTTCCAATTAGGAAGACACCTGCTTTATTCCAGTTGCATCTTCTCTGAGTCTAAGTAGACTTTCTGAGGCAACTCCATAAAGAGGTCAACTCAATAAAAATACCCACTGCTAAAGGATCTGGTTAGTGGCACTGCTTTGGAGTCAAATGTGTGCTACTGAAGTCAATGGGAATTTCACTGTTTGTCTTCAAAAGATCAGGATTTCATTCCAGATGATGAAAACTCCTCCTAATAATAGTCAGTATGGCATTAATACATTGAATAATAATGAGATTTATACTCACTAAAGTCTCAAAATGGAAATCTTTATAGTGGATTTCCTGCTTGTCCAAAAGTCAGAGCACAAGCCTGTAGATAAGAACTGTCTCACCTGCTGTAATTGTATGAAATAACTTCCAGATGTAAATGCTGATGGTATGAGAGGTACAACCAGGAAAACTTAAACTGATCATGGTAGCTTCTTCCCAGATTCTGTCCAGCATTCACTGTTATTTTTAAACTTCCATACCCCAAGACAATTACACTTGTTGCAGAGATATATATGGTATATTCTTAGCTAGAAGCAGAGAATCTAAAAGTCCAGGAGGCAGAAGCTGCAACAAGTAATATAACATGAACTATCATTTGTTACTGCAGGGTTCCCACGCTGCAAGGATAAATTATCAAACTCCTAGTATAAAACAAGTCTATCTCAAGTATAATTTTTAAATGCAGGGAGAGTTTCCCCAGGGCTTTTCTCTGGCTGCAGAAGCATTCGCAAATGTGCTAAGTACTCTGCCACTGATTTAGTGGGCTGGAAGCTGCACTCCATCATTGTACCTCACCTGCCATTACCATCAGGTTTTTGCTATCCCTTGGCATCCTGCTTACAGCAGAAAATTATTCACTTGCTAGTATGGTACACAAAACCTACACTATTTTTAGCCAGCTGCATCTATCACAGCAAGTTTACATCAAGACTTTGGGGATGAAGGAAAGGGAGGAGGAAAAGGAAACCTCGTTTCCTTTCTCACACTCCTCTACCTGCCTGCTCCCATGTGGTGCCACAGGTTAGCACGAGCAGTGACACAGAAAGGCGCAGGATGCTCCTTGTGCTGTCACTCCAGCTTTGTCTTTTCCTCGAGAGCGCTGCACTGAATGGACAGATGATGATCACAGTGCTATGAATGCAATTTTTCTTGTCTTCAGTGCCTTGACTCAGTGGGGTTTTGCAGACACAGTCATGGCCTCTATTTTTCACAATGACTTAGAAGCATTTTAAATTATTTTCCCCATGAAAGTGAGCCTTTTGTTGGCAACTGGAAATCTCTGCCACAGACATTTTACATTTTTAGAGTCTAACTTTCTGACAGGAAGAAATCTAATTTGCCATGTAATGAAAAGCGTATTCAGGGCCCTTTCTAACAGCACCTAGGTACAAATACCACCTCTAGCTCTGCCCTGAGAAAAGCTGCCCAGCTCATTTCTTGCATCCTTCCCCAGTTCCATGCATCCCCTCTTTCCCCTTCCCCAGTCTGATGATCTATAAGTCCAGGAAGTTTTCTGAGGACATAAAGGCTGTCCTCACACATTTGCAGACAATATTAAATATCTAACCTAATGCATTCAAGTCACCCTCTTAATTTGAGGAAGATTAGTGAATCTTTAGATCCAGAAGAGCAGATCATCAGCCTATTGGATAAGCCATGCAAGGGAACCTTTCAGATTATTTTCTTTCTTTTAAAAACAACACCTGAAAATTCAAATCCTCTGGCTTGATGTGGAAAGCAGAGCACAGACAATAATACTGAAAGTTTCTATCTGCTGTATTAAAGTCTACTGCTGAAATAAATGAACCATGTAGATAGGAGTTTTGTTCAACTTCTGCTGGAGACCATAACACAGTCAGTACAGGTAGAATCATAGTTCATAGAATTGTTAGGACATTAATATCCCATGGCAAAATGCCAGTTGTGTCTGTTTCCCCATCAATACTCTCTATGGACAGTTGCCTAGAAGCAGACGGCAGATAGAATGGAAAATTCAACATGAAAAAAAAACCAACAACTAATCCAAAATATTATTTGCCGTATTTGGTTGTGGAATCTAAACAGAGGAATCTTTCTTTTATTCATAAGTCCTCACTCTATTTCAGCTTTGTCAGTAATGATGCTTCTGCCAACAAAACACCTTCTGTTGGACCTTCTGGTGATCCAGGTGATGTTCTGGATTCTGGCTTTCTCTGATGCTACTGGACATGTAACTATTGGGCAATGAGTCCTGGACTGTAAAAAAGTCAAATCATAGGGGCATGTCAAATACATATTGACAGTGTTTAGATCCTAAAAATCTATATTACATTCAGGATTAAGTTCAGCCCTGTCTTTAAGGGAGGGAAAGGAAGAGGGACCTGCCATGAATGACACCTGGGGCTACAGCACACTATATTCTGATGGTAAGAGTTAGTTAGCAAGGCTCTGTCTATATGTACTCTGTAGTTTAATTTGGATAGTTCAAATTATTCCTGACACTAAGAATATTTCTAAATACAATACCATGGTCCCCTTGGGTTTTACAGCTCTTTTTGGAGCTGATGGCTTCTGAGAAGTTAAAATGTGTGCAAAGTGTAATAGCTAAATACGACATGTACAAAAGTGAGTTTGTGATTCAATAAGCCAAACCAAATACTCTGTTCTTGATAAAAATAATCATACATGAAAAATACAGCGAAACTTGAATTTTCAAATAACTTCTGTATTACAAGTTCTGCAAACCATTCTGCTGTGAATGTTTTTGTTGCACTATAGGGTTAAGTTGTGCAGAATTGATCAATCTTTAATTTTCAAATTATATAATTAATTATTATTTCTTCTAGAAAAAAATCTGTGCTCTGCAAAAATAACAAATCAGAACTATCGTTATTGGAAATACATTGGAGGGGGAATATTGACATTTTTCTTTATCATTATTATTTTTTAAAAGGGTTGAAAATTTATTTCAGAGCCTGACATTACATTTAGTAAAATGTATTATAACTGACTACTACCAGATTGGAAAGTGTAGACGTAAATCACAACCCAGTCTTATCTTTCTAGTAGCTACATCAAATCTGTTAACAATTGAGAAGCCATTAAAATGCTAATGAGTGGGAAGGATGATCTATGTTTCACACTCCAACTTCTATTTTTGCAAAGGCAAAACATACATGAAAATCCCAACAGTTCTGTCCTGCTGAAAGAAATATGAAAGACTGTTTAGCTTCTGAAATTATGACATTGCTGTTAGACTTGTCTGTAAGATAAATCGTTACATTACTGCCAGCATGATTACAAAAAAGCTTTAGGGCCCAAATTATACCAGAAAAAATTCTTAACTAATTCCCTTTAATTTGCTTTCAAATACCAAACAACATTAAGGAGCAGTGAATTTGACTGCCCAAGCTGTCTCAAACATTAAGAAAGATGAAAACTTCGGAAAGATGCCATTCACTCTACCTTCTTGAAAGCAAACCTCTTTGTAAGGGTCCTAAGTGAAAACCTCTCAATGTACACCCTGTAAAATTCAGCATTTCTGAAAATGCTTCCACATGCAGAAGATCTGGACCAACACAAATCCTGAAGCACACATGCCCTTCCTAGAAGGTATTCTGAGAGTTAAATGTGAAAAAGATCATTCAACATTATCTGAATTCCTTCAAAGGAGTTATCAGCGTTGTCCCTACCCTCATGCAGGAATTTTACATTTTGTTTTCTTTTTCTTTTTCTCTAGTACACAGGCAATAATAAACTCTGCTCAGCCTTTGGTGGAAGTGCTACATTTTTAGCTGTGCTCAGGTGCGACTGTGTGTGTGTATCTGGCACTAAATTTGGGAACTCGCTGGTCCCTGAGTAGCAGCACATGCATCATACTAATGTAATCCTGCCATCTCCTGTATCCCCTTAATCAGCAAGCAGCTGTGTTTCACTTGCTTCCAGAAATACAACCGTCTTGAATACCTCAAACAACATGGAAAACCCCACACTTTTATGGAGGTTAAAACGAAGAGGGTGAGGGTAACACATTACAACCAGCTTTCTGTGCTGTTTCCTTTATTGTTGCCTAATGTTATTTATTGCAGCACCATCTTTCTTTTGAAGCATAATTAAAAGAGATAAATAACCATACAGTCTCCCACAAAGATAAATTGATAGCTTGAGCCTTTTGCTATTGGACTGCCTTTTTCTAACATATAAGAGTGAACAAACCTTTGATGGTTTTCTTCTCATTCTTCACAGGAAAAATGTCCTTTTAATCTACTTTGGGGTTCCCTGAAGTAATCCAGCGCTTTGCTCTGGGTCACAGTAATCTATTGTCCTGTTGCCATTTTTGCCCTTCACTGCATGGTTTAGGAAGCTTCTTTATTCCCTTCTTGATGGACAGCCAGGCAGTTCTGTGTCTTTGGTACCTGTCCTGCTTGCCTCTTCTTTCACTCAGAGGTGCAACTCCCATAGAAAACCCTTCCTTGGAAAGACACTCTTGCACCATCCGAGCTGGAAGAGATGTGGCTGTAGCTTCTGGCTGCTCTCATCTTCATGGCCTCGTTTCTGTATGTCATTTTTACCAGTGTAAAAATGATGGCAGATCAATTCTGTTCCAAGTTTTGCAAACTACATGAGGCACTCTTGTGCTTTTTCAGTAGCAAGAAAGCTGAGCAATTTTAGTAGCATTTTATTTATTATGAAGTATTTGTATCGTAGAAGGAGCAATACAAATCCAAATCTAGACACTTCAGACATAAACCACACCAGATTTTAGCTGAAATACAAGGAATAAGAACAAGACTGTCACCTGTTCCACACTGTGTTGACAAGTAAGACAGGCAAGTAAGGAGAAATCTGATCAGTAGGAGTAAAAAATGCCAGTTAATACTAGTCAAGTGCATATAAACCCAGAAAAATATTTCGACTTTACCCACTGTCTCCTCCACTTTTGTAAACACAGCAGAATTCACAATGCAGTAAGACACACAACAACAAGCTTTCAAAAGAGATTTGGCTGAAGGCAGCAGATGATCATGAAGCTCTTACATTGCAAAACATTTTTGTTACTATGCTTTTAGCTCACTCAATATACATGTTCAGAATTATGTCTGGAAGAGACAACCTGGATTAGTGACTTTGTTTTAAGAATAGATAATCTCTTGGTAAATATTTGTACTGCGTGAGTTAGCTTTGCTGGCAAAATTGTCTTAGTTTATCAGGTTGAGCACAAAACTGACTTGCTGATTCTTTCGGGATGTTGCTAAAAATGATACAAACTAATGATGCTTGTACTTGCATATGAAGCAAAATTATTAAAGGGGCAACTAGACTGGCAGAATTTTAGTAAACTGCATTACTTCATAGGTTTGAAACTACCGACTGAAACTCTTTGAAGTCATTTGCATGAATTTTAAAACATATGTCTATGCACTGTAAGAACTATTCACAGAAATTAGCATCTATGAAATATGTATGCATGCCTGTGCATCTGACATGGCATGCATACCCAGAAAAGGTGAGAAGAATAGCAAAATAAAATTTTACAGAATCTTAGAATGGTTTGGGTTGTAAGGGACCTTCAAAGATCATCTAGTCCAACCTCCTGCCGTGATCAACTATATCAGGTTGCTCAAGCTCAATTTATGGTATTCAAACACAGCGCTTTAGCTCTGCAATGTCTAGCCTGTGAAAAAATAATACCATTTAAAAAAAAGGTATTAACTTACATCAAGAAAATGATGGAGCATATCAGCAGATACAGAACAATAATTTAAAGAGACTATTTTTTCTTAATATTAAGAGATCACAGTGGACTATTTGCCCATGAGATTAATTTGAACTATCACTTTGGCTGCTTTCACTACTAAGTATTAGTTCCTTTCAATTTCTGCAGTGTCTCAATCTTTTGCTTCTTAAGGTATAGATAGGTACCTGACATATGCAAAGTGATTTATTGACTTATAGATTTTTTTAAGCTATGATGCCTCCTCTGAGGCTACTCAGACTCTTCAAGAGTCTTTGACTCTGCAAGTGTCAAGACCTGTCACATCAAGAATGATGCTGGAGCTGAGTAATGCAGCTGGATCTGCTTCCTGTATAACAACCAAGACAAGGCAATGGGTGATAGTAGTAGGCAGTTCTCTTCTGAGAGGTACAGAGGTACCTATCTGCTGACCTGATATACTACAGAGGTACCCTCCTTACCTGGGGTTCACATCAGGGATGTCACTGTGAGACTACCAAGCCTCATATCCCATATATATATCCATATATATCCAATTATACACTCCACCGGCTGTCATCCACTACTATTGTTTCATATGGGCACCAGTGATACAGCCAGGAGCAGTATGAGGAGTATCAAGAAGGATTACAGATCCCAGGGAGTGACGGTAAGGGATTCTGGAGCCCAGGTAACTTTTTCATCAGTCCTCCTGGTCAAAGGAAAGAGGTTTGGAAGGGCCAGTTGAATCTGGTGTTTCAACAAATGGTTACAGGACTGGTGCCACAGACAGGAGTTCAGTTACTTAGACCATGAGAGTTGCTTTGAGAACCTGGGCTGATGGGGGCCGATGGGTTCCATCTGTCAGAGAACCACAAAATACATCTTGGGTCATAGGCTTGCCTAGATGGTGAATAGGGCTTTAAGTTAAAGTTGCTAGGAGAGTCCCATGAGGTGGAGCCCTTGAGGGAAGAGGGGCCCAAGAAAGCAGGTTTATATTCAAGGATCACCTGCTGCAGGTTCAGAAGTGATGCATCCCAATGAAGAGGAAATTGGGTGAGAAGGCCACAATGCCTTCATGGAGGAATAAGTAGCTCCTGGACAAACTTCAGTACAGAAAGGAAGCCTACAGGGAGTGGAAGCAAGGACACATAGCCTGGAAGGAACACAGAGAAATTGTCCAGGCAGCCAGGGATCAGGTTAAGAAAGCTAAAGCCCTGGCCAGGAGTGTCAAAGGCAACAGGAAAAGCTTCTATAGGTACATTGATTATAAAAAGAAGACTAGGGAAAATGTGGGTCCCCTCTGAAAGGAAACATGAGATCTGCTTATTCATGATACAAAGAATGAGGTTTTTGAATTTTTTGCCTCAGTCTTCACCAGCAAGTGCTTTAATCACACAACCCAAGTTACAGAAGGCAAAGACAGGGACTGGGAGAATTAAGAACTGCCTGCGGGGGGATTGGAACTAGATGATCTTTAATGACCCTTCTAACCCAAACCATTCTATGATTCATTTATAATGGAAACTGTTATGTTTGCACTGGGTGAGCTTTTTTCTGCTTTTACTTTAGTCAGCACTGACATTATAAGCCTGTAAAAAAAAAAAAAAAAAGCTGATAAAATATTTGACATATTAAGTGCTTTTGGGGCTTTGAAATAGGCAGTGGGTTATACCACAATGAGTAAGTGCCATGTAAACACTAGTGGATGGGCAAATGTGAGACAAAATTTTTATTTGTGTTTTGTCTCATGCTTTCTCAAATATTACCCTTAAAGAGGCAGTGGTGGTTTTAACATCATATAACACTAACAGTAAGACCAAACTGAGAAGAAAATATTGATTTCAGCTTTTAAGGCAGGTACTGTTACCATTTTGAATTCTTTCCCTTTAACTGAATTAACTCATAGTTTTATCAACTTACTCATCTTACAGAATGGTTATAGTTATATGAAGTCTCTGCAATGCTTTTCTTTATTTGCAGCTCCATCACTTGATAGCATTTTGTAGAACTAGGATTTCTTAAAAATAGTAAGTTCCTCCTACCCAAAAGGAAAATACCCTTTTTCCATGACCTAGCAGCAGTGAAATTTGTATCTGAGGTATATATGCTCCTGAACAGAAACTAATAGAAAACATTCTTACCATATTGTTTTATTATGATGGCATAGAAGAGGGGATGTTGAGAAAAGAGGAAAAACCTGTTCCCTATATTTGGGTTGGCTGAAAATGGAAAGATTGACTTGACTTTCAGGGACTCTGCCTGAATTTCCCTGCTGAGGTTATCTGAAGGATACTGTGCAATAGTCTCATTTCTCCTCGGTGTGCCAAGGTGAACCACACAAATGCCTCCAATAGCTCTCAGCTATTCTCATGTGAGACAGATTGCTGAGCTTCTGTTTGGCTTTAGAGATGTTCGCGTGCCAGTCACTGGGCCACACGATGACAAATTACCTCTCTGCCAATATGAGAGCTAGGACAGTTCTCTCCACAGCCTCCACCAGATGGGCCTAATTAAACTATTAGCCAATGACTGAGGTCTGATGGCTCCATTAGGAATCCTCCTGTGCTTAAATAAACAGCTCAAAATAAATAGTTTTCTCAATTACAGTTTTTTTCATGTCCTTTTCTGGCATATTCATTAGCAGATTGTCTCCTTTGTCTCCTTTTTCCTAATGGGATGTGGCCTTCTTGACACTGTGCAAGAGTTTCAAAAGGCTATGATGGCATTAACCAGTTTGTTTTGAGGAGTTAACCCCAACCCCAAAGTATCCATTTTATTGGACTTTATGGCAAATATTTATGTTCCTTTACAACATGCAGCTTCACCCTGACTCTAGGTTTTGCTGCCTGGATGCACTGAAGCCTGTCAGTACCAGTGTACCACCCCTGCAGCCATCACTGCCTCCAGCTCTCCTCAAACTGTGATCCCACAACCCATGCTGGGAGGGAGGGATAACTTCTCTTTTCATAATTTCTACCTAGAACTAAGTTCTCCCACCTTAATAACTATCCTCACGGTCCACTTTTATCCCTTCCACCTCTACTTTTTCCTGAAATTAATTTTTTCCTCTTGATTCAGTAGTGACCTGATGTATCTTGTCTAGAAATCAGTTCATGGACCACAGCATCTCAGCTTTTTGATGAGAAAAATCCAGTTGGAACTTGATGTCTTAAACTACTTCTTCCCCTCTCTCCCCTCATTTCAAAAATTTCCCTATGAAAGGTCCTGCCTACTCATTTCTTGAGTTCTCCTTGATTCTCAGAGTCCCAAGGACATCTTCATAATCCAGAACTTTCTGTCTTTCCTGCCCAAGCAACACAAGGAAGATGAGGTTTGCAGTGACTGCTAGTCGTGATTAAATACTTTTTTTTGACTCATTCTCAGAGGAGAATTGCTGCTTTGGGGGTGGGTGTTGGTCCCACAGAAAAAAAAATTGGATACTTCACCCATTAATAGCACTCCTTGACAGCAGTGTTTGACTCACTGTTTGAAATGAGCAACCAGCATTTTACATAAAACAAGTATTAGACAGATCCTTCAATATACCTCATGTCAAACATTGTATTATTCATGTAACTAATTAGGACTGTTTGAGCTCAAAAATAGCAAGATGCTAGCACCACAGCTTCACGTATTTAATTATAACTCATTTGGTATCGATTCCCCATTGGCTCTGATAGAGCCATTTAAGACACTCTTTTTCTAATTGCTCCAGAAAGAAACTGGCATTTAGGTTTTATAAGTTTTAAAACATACTGGATTGTGAACCCAAAACTGTGTCTATTTAGTCACTGAAAGGAAATGAAAAATTGAAATTGTTAACTGTGTGAAAATCCAGGATATTTCAGAGGCAGATCCTGTGACAACCTGAACTTGTAAAGGACCTGTTCCTTGGTGAGTTCATGCAAGACTCCCAGGTAGTAAAATTCTTCACTATTCAAATAAAATTATTTCACTGGTTATGTCACCATTAACCCCTGAAACTGTTATTGAGATCACCATTTAAATAAGCCATTTTCTTAATGTTACTATTGGACTGGAATGAAATCTGAGTAAGTATCTCAACTCGTTCAGTTTCTTGCAGCTTTTAGGAGAGCTGGTGAGTTCAGAAAGCGACTAAAATCATAGGTATGTGGAGGTAGAAGTATCACTAGAATGAAAGGTTTCAATAACTTTCTGTCTAGATCTTCTTTTGAGCTCCTGGCGGGAGTCTGCAGGGTGGGAGCATTTTGGAGAGGGGTGCTTTCTGTGCATTCTGCTTCCTCCTGGTACTTTACCACCAGTAAAGGTAGGGATGTGGCTTGTCTCCATCACAAATGAGGACCTCAGAGAAGAGAGGCTAACATGGAAAGCTGCATTTCTTTTCTTTCTTTTTATTGTTATTTTGTTATAAAGGGGTAATGGTGTTTCCACCAGATGAGCCATTAAGTAAAAAGAATGAGGAGCCAGTTCAAAAACTGAAGCAAGGAAGCAAGTACCTGATGAAAGTACATGACTTGATGCGAAAAGCACCTGTGAAGAATAACAGAACTAAGAAAATGCATATAAAAAACGTGGCCAGTCTTCGCGAACGAAGATCTGGGAAAGGTGTTTTTACCTTTCAAGCCTGCGCAATGGATTTT
>JAWWLV010000088.1:10416367-10450623 GCA_035041135.1 Platyrinchus mystaceus
CAGATGAACCTTAGGATTAAAGGGTGGGCTCAGTTCAGCGCAGGCTGTGTCTCACCTAAAAAAAAAAAATCCATTGCACAGGCTTGAAAGGTAAAAAGACCTTTCCCAAATCTTCGTTCGCGAAGACTGGCCACGTTAGATCTTTTTTTTACAATTATGGGTAACCACAGCACTGACAAAAATCAATACAGTCTACTGACTCCACTGGGGTTAATTTGCCTCTGTGATCTCCTCAATTCGTTCCCTAAAACCTCGTGGCCCCAAGAACAGTGTAACAGAAGCAGCTGTCTTCACTGCCCATGAAAGCAATCCAAGGCTGGGGCTGGCACTGGAGCAGAAGGATGGAGCTGCTTCAGTGTGGGGTGTCCTGCAGCTCCCAATGGATGCTGGTGCATGGGGAGACTTCCTTACCCTACACCTGCATTTCTGTGGTGGCACCTGGGCCACCACATGGGGGAATAAGGATGCCCCCCAGGAGGGCCATAGTGGAAGGCCCTGGAGAGTGGATATCTCAGACCAAACCTGAACAGCCCCCATGTGCTGGCTTCAGCTTGCAGATGAAAGGAGAGGTGTTCAGAATGTGACCTCTATTGCTTTTTTTTTTGTGTGTTGCATGTGCAGCATTTGAGGTGTTCTGAACAAATGCTTTGCTGGTAAATAAAGAATTGAACAGTTAATTATAGGTGTTACTCATCATTATAGCTTCATCAAAGGTAATTCATAGGGAAAGTCTGGATCTTGCAAATAATTGCAACTACCTACCTTTCAGTGAGCACATTATCTTAAGCAAGACTATGCATATATTAAATTACACGTGTCCTAAAGGATTGGACAGATTCATGCCCACCGGCGTCCACTGAATGCAGCTGTTCAGGTGTAACTTCTGGCTCTGGCATTCCCACAACCTTCCTGTTTTAAACATGGAGGAGGAGAAGATTTTCTACATACCTTGTACAGTGCTTAACCCTTTCCTAAACGTGATCTGCTGCCAATTGCTGTTAGAGACTTGAAGCCGGCTGACTCCCAGCTCTGAGCTAACACAGCAAGTATTGTTCTGGGCTTCAGAATCTTAAACTCCAAACTCAAAATCAGTAACCCAAGAATGAGCAAAGAAAACATTTTAATTGAGATTTCACAGTTAAGGGTATTTGGTGATCCTGACACTTCCAATTTCCACCAATTTGAACAATACAGATGCACAATTGCATTTGTATAAGAAAGTTTTCATATTGACAGCTCAGAATTTTTGGGCCAAATTAAATGAGATAAATTTGTCTCTTGTATAATTTCTAGTCAATTATGGACACTTATTGCAAGGTGCCAGGCAGTAACGACCACTGTGTAATACAGAAACTACAGACAGGTAGGCATATGGTCTCAATAATCCAAGATATGTATTCACATAAAAGTGTCCTTGCTTGAATTCAGCCTCAAGGCTTATACATTCCCTTGAACTAAAATATCTACTCTGTTATTTACTGCATTACTTAAATAAACTGCTTCCCTATATTTAGAGAGCCTCATAAATGGCATACTTTGTTGTGCAATGTACTAGCTTGTGTGCCAAATCATACATCACTACGCTTTACCAGATGTCAGAATTTAAAGCAGATTGCACCTCTTTCTTCCTTTGAAGACAGAAGGGAAACTTGCAGCTCATGCCACAGCAAGCGGAACTACTACTTGTTCTGATTCATTTCACCATGAGTGCATCAACCTGTTGATTTAAAAACTTCAGTTATCTGGGCTGAGATCTTTTGGGTTTTGATCCTCATCCTCTCTCCTGAGGTTTTTTTTAATTATTATTTCCAAAATAGAGGCTTCATTTTCACCTGTTCTTTAAAGTCAATTGTAGTGGGTTTCTGTGGCTGGGTTTTGGTAGCAGGGGTGGGGGCTACAGGGGTGGCTTCTGGTAGAAGCTGCTAGAAGCTTCCCCAGTCCTGTGGAGCCAATGTCAGCCGGCTCTAGCATGGGCTTCCTGCCACTGGCCAAGGCCAAGCCAATCAGGAGTAATAGTAACACCTCTGTGATAACATATTTAACAGAAGGTTGTTGTGCAGAAAGTATTCCAGCCAGGGAAGAGCAGAGTGAGAACATGGGAACAACAATGCAGACACCAAGGTCTGTGCAGAAGGAGGGGCAGGAGCTGCTCCAGGCACTGGAGCTGAGGCCCTGCAGCCCATGGTGCAGCCCATGGTGGGGCAGCTGTGCCCCTGCAGCCCATGGGGGACCATCGGGGTGCAGAGACCCCCCTGCAGCCCCTGGAGGAGCCCATGCTGGAGCAGGTGGATATCCAAAGGAGGCTGTAACCCCATGGGAGGCCCAAGATGGAGCAGGGTCCTGCTGAGGACCTGCAGCCCATGGAGGGGGAAGCCCATGCTGGAGCAGGTTTCTCCCAGGTAGGACTCATGGCCCTGTGGGGGATCCACATTGGTAGTACAGCTCACCCCTGAAGGACTGCACCCCATGGAGGAGTGACTCACGGGACAGCAGTTCGGGAAGAACTGCTGCCCGAGGGATGGACTCACGCTGGAGAGGTCCATCAAGGACTGTCTCCCGTGGGAGGGACCCCACAGGAGCAGGGGAAGGACTCCTCTGCTTGAGCAGCAGCAGAAACAACAACTGACCATGACCCCAATTCCTTGTCCCCCTGCACTGCTGTGGGGGGAGAAGGGAGAACACGGAAGAAAGGAGCTGGAGGGGGGAGGTGTTTTTAAGACTCTTCAATTTATCACTCTTTGGCTCTTATCCTGTTAGTAATAAATTTAAGTACCATCCCCAGTTTGAGTCTGTGTTGCCCATGAAGGTAATAAGCAAGTGACCTCTCCCAGTTCTTATCTCAACTCATGAATCCTTAGCTGGTTTTTTTTTTCCCTCTCTTCTGTCCAGTTGCAGAGGGAGAGTGAGAAAGTGGCTTTAGTGGGCACCTGGCATCTGGCCAGGGTCAACCCACTACAACAATACAACAAATCTAGAAGTTCAAACCACATAAGGTCTCATACAAATACACCTGGGGTCAGTGGGACTTGCTCAAGCAGGTACACATTTTTGTTTTGCTGGGGCCCCAGAGCTGAATGTTTTACTACTGGAGGGATCTCATGAAAGCAGAGTAGAGGGTCAGAATCACCTTCCTTGACCTGCTGGCCGTGCTTCTTTTGATGCAGCCCAGGTTGTGGTTGGGCATCTCCTGGAAATCATGCATATATATTGTTATTTTAGGAATGGCCAAGCAGAGACACTGGATTAAGAGAACTCTACCAAATTCTCTGTTTCTTTTCAGAAAAAAAAAAAAAAAAAATTGAAAATACAATCTATGTGTGTGTAAAATAATACAATTTCTCCAGAAGTGAGATCAAACGCTTGGTCCCATGGTCTAGTAACCACAGCAATAGTGGATCAAAGGTTGATGATCTCAGTGGTCCTTTCCAACCCGGCTGATTCCATGATTCAAAACTGAATTAAAAGACTTTTTAAAACAGAATGTCATAGTGAGGGGTAAAATTAAAATGATTGACTTCACTGATTGTCAAATAAATTTAAATGCCTTCCACAATATCACTAATAGGGTCTAATGTACTCTTGCTCATCGAGAGACTGCTTTTTCACCTGTTTTACAAAGGGATCTAGTCACCTTCTAGCTCATCCAAAATTTTGCTGTCTCTCAGCATGTGAAATATCTTTTCTGCCTCCCATGTTACCTAATATAACATACACACACACTACCTTGAACCATGTCTGAGGTCAGCCACTGATGACTTCTACCTAGTGAGTGGTCTTATTCTACTACAAAAGCTGCCCTGCAGGAAATTTTGCCGCTCATTCTTTTAGACATCTGCCTGTGGCTTTCTGTGTTTCAGAGCAAATGACAGACTAAGAAAAGTGTTCTCATTGGTTTCCTGACCACTCACAGCCTAGAGGACTTGAAATGAATTTAGTACCATGTGAGAAGCACAGAGAACCTTGCAGTTTTCCACTTGCTAGAGTATGACCTACTGAAATAACTCATTTTCCCCACTTTCTATTAATTATAAGGCTTCCAGTTGCTACTACACAATTTTGCTTGGGGACAGAGAAGAGATATCCTTAGCTCAGCATGCAGTCGGGAATTTCTTTGACTTTGGCAAATGTAAAAGCATGGTATTTTTTTTCTCTAAATTTATTAAAAAAATAGCAAAGCCTAAGGTATGTCATGTCCGTATGGGCTCAGACTGAATCTAAAGCATTTCTTGAAACACTCTTTAGAGGTCAAGTATTTAAAATACCTTAAATCTCATGCCCTTTACCTGTTTTTTGTTAGTGGATTTTGTTACTGCTGCTGTGCTTTTTTTTTTTTTTTGTTAAGCCTAGGGTGGGCTTATGAAGGGGGGCAATGAAGGGATGAGGAAGACACTGAAAGGGTTCCCACATCCTGCAGCAATTCCAGACTATAAGAAGGGACAAGGGACAACCTAAACAGAGCTTGTGATCTGAGACTGGGACCGTTCACAGGACCCTCAAAAGAGTCTCAGACAAATGCACTAATAACTAATTGTTTTTTAAATGCTGTAATGATGGATGCAGCATTTTAACATGAACTAGTTTGAGGTACACATATTAAAATGGTCTCTTTCAAGTATTATTAAGAAGTGGCAGAGAAAAAGTCAGTGACAAGGTTCAACATATGACAGAAATCTGTGCGCTTTTTTTGTGTGAAGCTGAACAAGTTTTTCACCCTTTCTGAAGAGTTTTGAAAGCTTTTTACTCTTTCAGAAAGATACTAAAGTATAGTCTATGCCCTAACCAAAAGATGAAAAGCAAATAAAAAGTTCCAATTCCTTCTCTTCTCATTCATGACTTTCCATGGCCCTGTAGGAGAAATATTAAAGTAATGGTTTCTTAACTACATGAAAAATTGCAATGTTATTAAAAACTGTAGAAGGCAAATTAAAAAAATGCAATGGGATTTGTGTGTGCTCATGTGTGTATATATGTTTATATACTCCCTTGGTTTGCTTCAATAAATGGTCTTGTGATGGTAGCAGCAGATAGAATAACATTCTCCCTGTCTATATTTTATAATCACCACCCAGCATTCCTTGTGTCACTAATCATCCCCTCAGGCAGGCAACTGGCTATCAAAATGAATAGAAACTAAACCAGCAAGTTCCTCATAGCTAAAGCAGAACTGCACAGATTAGGGCCCGATCATGGCATTCTCAACTATCTAATAAATGCTCCAAGAGTTAAATAGGAATCAGGACAGAATCGCATAAAGCCCATTGTCAGCGTCTCCTGAGCATTTAATAGTTTCTCTGAAGCTAAACAAGTACACAAGATAAATTTTTTTCTAGTGTTCCAGTTCATTTGTACTTTAGTGATTTAGAAATGGGAGTTTCAAACCAGGGTGTTGATGTTATTTAACAAATTTTATAGGAACATTCCAATAAATTAGAGCATTATTTTCTGTTATGTTTCTTTATCCATTTATCTTTTTCTAATTTCTTTTCTGATATCCTCTTCCAGTAGTGCTCAACCAGCCATTAACTTTTATTAGTAAAGCTAAAATGAGTGACACTAATGTGAACAGCATAAAACCTACATTGACCTACTTTTATTAAATGAAGGAGAATAGGCCTTATAGGTCTGATAGGTTGTCCAATTTACTCTTACACTTAAAATTACTGATATTTCCTTACCCAGATCTATACATAAAAGTTATGCTTAACTCTGTATGAAAGCAACACAAATGTAATACACAATATATTCTTATTCAGCCTCTGTTCTGAATTACCAGCAATTCAAGAAATGGTCAAAATTGATGATTCCAAAAATTGGAAAGGGAAAGAAGAAACAGAACAATGTAGCAGCTTGACACAATTAAATGCTACCTGTGAAGCCCGTATGACCCAATGGCATTTTTTAAGAGAATGAATTATCCTCAGGCATTTTTCTGCTCGGGTAATTTTTGCATGTTTCTCCTCTTCCTTGCTCTGTCCAATTTTAAAGGTCCAATCCCAATTGAAATGCTGAGCATTGCTCTCCGACATAAACTCCTTTTACATCTCACTAAGGTTTGCCAAGAATCACAGAATTAGGCCAAATAATTAATTGCTGTCTGACAAGATCTAATGTCACAGAAGTAGCCTTTGGAAGTTCATCTGCAGGTTGCACGCTCAGCTTCCTCAATGTCCAGAAATAAAACTTAACACCACAGTAACTTTGCTACTATTTTTACAACATCAACCAGAAGATCCCAAATCAGATCAGGATCATGCTATTTCAGGTATAATTTAGTGGTCTCTAAAGGGCTCACAGAGAGAGCACAAAGAGATTAGAAATAATGGTGATGACAGTTATTCTGTCTGTCCTTGTAGACTCAACGCAGAGAGGAGGCAAGTGGATTGCCACAGTCACAGAAACAGCAGCAGAGCCAAAAATCAAACTCAGGGTTCTTGAATTTACCTTTCTTTCTAATGAGCTTTGCAAGCTACAAGACACATGTGCCACTACCCAATTGGTTCTCCTACATTTCTCAAGATGAAATTTAAGAGCAAAAATGACAAAGGACCTGCTCTGAAAAATCTGCCCCAAAAATCCAGTCTGGGGTACCAAGAAAAATCAACACTTACCACCTCCTGCTTCAGGGAAAAAAAAAAAAAGTCAAGCTAGTGTTCACAGATGATTATTTTTTAATAGTTCTGGCCTCGAAGCAGCATCTCACATTCCTGATATTATAGGGAAGGAGGAAAGCAGAAACATATCAATCACTCAACAAAGAGGCCTGTCAGGGAGTGGGTATTTTTCTTTTGTACCATTTTCTTCTCAGCAGCTGCCCACGTACAGTCTATCAGGAGATATCTCAGGTGTCCATCAGAATATTCTTCTGCACTCGCTCCACTGTTAGTGCTTGAGCTTAATTTATTTGCCAAGTGCTCATTTGGGAGTAGGACTGGTTGAGGGGAACAGGAAGAAATGTGTTTGTTTCATCACTGTACTGGCCCATCTCCCTGCTTTCTGTCAGCCTGCAAATATTTACATCGGACCTGCTGGATTTCTGCATCTTTTAGGATTTTTTGCAATTAATTCAGTCTCAATATTCTCCTCATTTCCATACTTTTCAAATGTCATTTCATCTCTTTTGATCTGCTTCTGTTTCTTTTCTCCCTTCTCCCTTTCATGCTCTTTCTGAATTTTGAAATGGATTTTTTTGGTTGATACAGGCATTTGAATTGCTTTCAGAGGCTGGGCCTTGGAAACACAGGATAGCATCTTGCTTAATCACATTTCTCACCTAGAACCTGTATAAAAAGGGTGTTATACAGGATGTGAGGTCGCGAAGCTGCTAGTGAAGATGAGCTAATGGACCTTGGCCAACCTTAATTAGAGTTTCTAAGCCAAACCTTTTCCTCTTCTGGCCATGAGTGTGTCAGCCTATCAGTTTTATAACAGCTGTCAACCTCCTCTGACTAGTTTATCTTCATCTTCCCTATTTTATGTGTTGACACAGCACCAAAAGAGTTATTTCCCTGCAGCAAAGGAATCCTTCGCTCTGCAGGCAGAACAAAAAGTGCCTCTTCTTATACACACCTGACCCTAGCCCAGGAGCGGCCACGTGTGGCATGAACCACTGAAACCCTTGACACCCTACACCTTTGGGGCATGGTAGTCCGGCACTTAAAATATATATTTGCATATATATATTTATATGTGTGTGTGTATGTATATATATATATATGTATACACCCCTCTCCCCCAGAAAAACGAAACCTAAACCCACAAAAAAACATGAACCTACACCAAAACCAAGGCTCCCCAAACCATCACCACAATAAATCCACTGCTGAATTGTTGGCACCCAACATGAATTGCCATGCCTACCAAAGAGGACAGAGTAAAACAACTTCTTTTTCTATCTCAAACTAGTTTAGGAAGGCTTATCAATTGTATATGTGTTCCCCAGTGGAAAGTTTCCAACCAGCTGTGCAACATGTAAATCAAAACAGTGCCTTCTTAGTAACAAAGGCTTGTTTCCATCAGGATGGATGAATAAATTGCTTTCTGCTTGAGGATAAAGAGGACTGGGCTTTAGGTGTGTAAAAATGGTAAATATTTCTCTTCCGCTTTTGTTCTTTCCCAGCCAAAAGCATCTTAAGAGAGCCATCTGTTTCATTGCCACAAAAAGAAAAAAAAATTAGGGTTACCAGGCTCCCTGTGCTTATTCATCCAATTTTGCCTTGAGTTAAATGTTGGAGAACAGTCCCCATTTGGGAAGGCTTTAGTTCTGCCACTGGCTATGATAAAGGCTGGTGTTTCTATCCACTGCCTCTCTGTCTCTGGGTTTTTTATTTCAGCTAGAATTGCAAAAGAAATTACACTTTTAGTGTAAAATGAATGGGATTTCCTCATTTTAGTTTATTGTCTTCATTTGTTTCTTTCTACTATAGAAGAGAGAAAAGTCCCACTCATCCTCCTGCCCTCCCCTCACCCCCAGAGAAAGTGGCAATTGTACCATTAAGCCTGGAGTGCTTTACATATGCAAACAAAAACACAGTGCTTACAGGAAAGATCTTCCCTATCCATATGTTCATCTACTTTCCTTTACCTAAACCAGACGATTACCTCAGCAGCTCAGCTGTGTTATTGAGACATTTCAGCGTGAAATTTGTTTTTCCTCACTGAACTTTAAGCGGAATTTCAAGTGCCAAGTCTCCAAAGCCAAGTGGGGCTATTAAGAGATAATTACTAATTATGCTAATTTGAGAAGTTGTGCTATTTCTTTCCCTGGTCATTTTATCTGCAGCTCTCCTGAGAGAACAGTCCCCATTCAATGTTAATAACCTTTCCAGGCTAAGCATTCAGTGGAGGACAGTGTGTCCTAAACCCAGGAATATTTTACAGTTAATCTAGATATGTGCCTGTAAATTAGAAAGAGAATCAAGTTGCACTAATGCTAATGACTTATGTTATTAATTTTTTGCAGTAGCAGAAATATCTGATTCCTCTCCATTCATATATTGATACAGCCTTTTGCTGATGGTTTTATTTTAAATGAAGAGAGTCCTCAGTGACTTGAAATATTCAGCACACTAACAATATTTCTTAGTGATCATTTTCTAATCCTACCTATTGCAAGCTCCCATAATAATAGATTAAAACAAAGAAAAGATCTGATTTGCATTTTCTAAATGTCTCATTTATTTTTGCCTTATTTATGTAATGGTATGAAACAGATCTCTCCCAAATTTTATATACCTTTTTTCTTTTTCAAGATGGTAGTTATGGGGTTGATCATTTAGTCTGCAGAATATGCTGACAGAATAAGAGACTTTATAATTTTTTAAAATAAAATAATAACTTTAGGTTTTATTTGATATATAATTCCATCCCTGTTCTGTGGCAAAACAGAACATATTTTACACTGTTTATAATTTGTGGAGTGGTAGTAAACAGACCCTTCTTGACTTGGCTTCCTGGCACAGAGATGCTGGGACAGCCTTCCTGACTCACTACAGATTGATAAAATCATGTTTCTCTGCTCCTCGAAATAGATCTCCCAGGTAAGAGCACATGGTCACAGACAATGTCAAAGGTCAGAGCACTCTCTATCAGGAGCCTGTGGCTGCTCTGATGTGTCCTTGAGGGCCCATTCCTGCAATACCTGGGCTCAGGCATCCCTCCAGATGGGAGGCATGCACACTTAAGAGCAGCTCCTGGGGGTACAGGTTGCAAGGCCAACTTTGTCTGCCAGCACAGCATGAACCCCAGAAACACTCAGTAGAGGTCAGCAACACCTGAAAGCAAAGAACACATCATAGCCAGGGAGGGCAGAGCAGGGCACCAACAGGCTGGCACAGACTGTTCCCTCCCCTTGACCCAGCCCTAAGGGGAACAGGGGCCGCATTTCCACAGTAAATAAACTCCCATTCTCAGTGGAGTCCTTCACCTATCTGGACAGCTTGCTAAATGGCATTGGCAGGGTTTTAATGAGTGAGGTTCCACTGAACTCCTTGTTCACAGCCCCTGATGCTGACCTAGCTATCCGGGACCACGTCCTCAGGGATGCTGGCAGGGGGGTCAGGATGCTGGCAACAGGACGGGGGCTCTGACATCACAGGCCCCCTCCACAGCAGCCACAGTTCCCATGGCTTGCCAGCTTGCTCAGCCATCTCTGCCTCTCAGGCTGTGACGGGGTCAAACTTCGTCTCCAAAATCCCCTCACTGCCACCTGATGGCACCAACTGGAACCTCCTCTGAAGGCCAGACCCTGCCCTTGCTGCACATTAGGGCTCCCACAAGAGAATTTTTAGCAGAGTCGACCCCCATGAACAGCGGCTCCAGATGCTCTGACAGGAAGGCAATGTCAGTGTACTGCTGGACCAGGTCTCACACTGGCTGCTGAAAGTAGATGGCCTTAGAGCTGTGGCTCTGACCAGAGTTGTGGCTCTGGAGCTCCTGAGGAGAGGGCAAGTATTTTAATAGGAATTGGACCTATATTCTTGCAGTTTGCAGCACCTAGATGAAAACTAAGACAAATTTCCCTTCATGCAACCAAAATAAAAATAGGATAGAGTGACAAAACCCTCAAAGGTTAGCAGCATGTACTTTAGTTTTTCACTATTTTAAACCCATATACAGGCCTAAAACTATTGGGTGCATTTTTTAAAAGGCAAAGAATGAAAATATTCAGAATCTTGGGTTGCACCTATTTCTGGAAAATGTAACACACAACCCTCAGACTCCAGTTCAGTACTCACAATGTGGGAGTGGGAGGACTGCGTTCACATGAGACATGAATTAGGGCCTAAAAATATGTTCTAGTAATAAAGGAGAAGCTAATTTTAACTGTCAGCATTGCCGGTTTAAGAATAGAGCTTCATTTAGAGGAAATCCATTTTGCAAGTGTGTGAACCTTCCCCCAAACCCAGCTAAGACGCAGCTCTTCCTTGCTGATAGGGCTGGGGGGACCAACAGGCCACTGCACTCCCACCATTCCACCAGGAGACTTGGAGTAAACAGGGCTGTGTGACTTCCTAGTATTGCATCTCTCACAGATTCGGGTGAGCACATCCAGCAGAACTGGCTGCTGTTTGGACCATTATGAGTCCAACATTTCAGCAGCTCTCTAGCACATGCCAAGCTGAGCACCCTTACCTGTACCCCGGAGAGACACACACAGAGTTCATAGACCTCTCTGTAAAAGAAACACGTGCACAAAGTGACATAGGTGAGTGTCTTGGGTGTGAGTTTCACATCAGCTCTCCCTCTGGTAGACAGATTGTCATAGGTGGGGTCTGGCATCTCCCCTAAGCCCTACCAACTCTTGAGACATTGCATCTTCTAAGGAACACTTGTCCCAAAATTCAGCCTAACCAAGCAACATCAGTCTCATCTGCTCCTTGCTGATACATTGCTGTCCAAAGACAACAACTAAAGGGACCAGCCGGAAACTGGGAAGAGAGCAGTGCATCTGGGCAATACAAAGCTGTAAGTGAACAAACATCTGCGAGAGAGGAGAATAAAGAGGCAGTCAGAAGAGGAAGTTGCCATTTCTCCTGAAAGGCCTCCTGGAATATTTAAAATTAGTTCTTCCTGGGGAAAGAAATGAATGCTAGAGACTATTTCAAAATGCTTCATGGGCTCCATTGGTCTCAGCCGCAGTTGTTCTGCACTCTGTGGGAAACTGGCAGACTAGAGTCAGAGCCCTAGAAAGGTGCTTCACATTGCTAATTCTAGCCGAAATGAAGTTTTCTGCACATGCTATTTCTTATTCATGTTTGAAATTACTTTTTAATCTAATACCTACAGAGATCACCCAAAGTCCTGAAAGAAATAAAAAAATCCTTAAAAAAAGTAATTGACTTTCGCTGGTTTTTTTCCTCTTATATTTCCATAATGAAAATATTTATAGCTGTATTATACTAGTATTATTAGCATCATCCCAAAACCTGCAGTAACACTGTTGCAAAGTTTTTGGAGCTGTCACAGATTTTGAAAGGCTCAGATTACATGAATAACACAAATGTGTACTTGCAAGAGACCCCAGCAGCTGAGTAACACCATCTAACTGATGTAAGAATTTATGTATTGGGGATCCTGAATATGCCCTATGGCCCAGTTCAGGCCAAAGACAACACGGTGCTCTGGATGCACATGACATCTGGGTATCAGCTGTAGCAGAAAGGAAAAATGAGCAATTTCTGCATAAATTATGTGACAATTGGAGACAAATAGTTCCTTCTGGAGAAAAAGGAAATCCTCCCTCTGATGTTACCTGGTGTTTGAGATGGTGAGAGTATGTGGGATAAGCAAAGAAAGTATTTTAGTCGCCACTCTTGTACCTCTGCTAACAAATGTACAACGTATTGGAAAAATTTCCACTATCTCTTCATGCTGGGAGTCAGTGAGAGGGGAGAGAAAGTTGCCATCACAAGGTTTCCAGCTGGAAATAGGTAACGACAAATGGGTAATTGATCTCCCTTCATTTCCTCAAAATCGTAAACCCAACTACATCAAAAAACATGCACAGCAAGTGCAGTGGTGAAAATGCTCCCTGCAGAAGCTATGAGCAAACAGGCCTCTCGTGGAAACCTTGACAAGGAGTCAAGGGAAGCTCAGACCTAAGCTTCTGAAGGAGGGCAGTCCTTTCACTGTCACCAGTAGCTGGTATAGCTGCAGGTCCCTTAATGGGATTTTCTGTAAACCATAGATTTTGGCATCTGACAACTGGATGAAAATGTTGGATTTGTTTACTTTTTGCAAGTATATGAATCTATGCATGTTTCCCACATTTTTGCAAAGTAAATTTTGAAAAGAACAATTCATCCTCCATGATCTCTTTTTATAACACCCACAGGTCCTTTAAGTTTATTCTTGGAAAAAATGGACATCTAATATCCCAAATTCTAGAAAAGACACGAGTTGTGGACTCCTTGACTTTCACTATTTCCCTATGGCCCATCTGCAATGATTTATTTTCAGGCTAAGAGTCCAGATAATGCAGAATGTAACATTTCACCCTTAAAACCCCCAGTTATAATAAAGAGCAAACAATAATCATGATGGGTACAAGATGCAAAGAGATTAAATACAAGGCAGATGTTCAATCTTGTCTTTTCAGCTGAGATTATAAATGGTCTGAGCCTAAGAGAAAAATTCAGAGACTGAATGTGAAGGTTTGCTAATTAATCAGTTATAATGGCATAGGGGATTAGAGAGCATGATTAAAACACACTGAAAGCAAGAAAGACAAAGGAGGATGGCGAAGCAGCTCCGTCAACAGAGAAATATCTCTGCACAAGCTGGTGAAAATGATGCGGCTCACAAAAAAACTGTGCTTAAGAATTAAAAACCAACTACAACAACAAAAAGACAGCGTTATGAATTAAATAAATTCCTGGAAATTTGCTCCAATGCTTATTTAAAAAAAAAACCTGGAGTTTGATCCAAAGTCCTTTTGAAGCCCAGGACAGAACTTCCTTTGAGTTCAGCCCTTTACATAAATATGCACGTAGGTTAATATGCATGTTGCTGCAACACATATTGGCGCATTAATATGCACAGTACTGGAGAGTCTGTGTTTAATTATATAAATAAAAATTGAATATAAACATATGCATTTGTATCTTTGAAGTTCCATTAGTAACAAAACAGCATAGAGAAATTATTAGCATTTTTACACTGTGATTTCTGTTTAAGTCAGATACTGAAGTGCTACTGATACTTGTAAGGCATTCAACAGATGGGGAGTCTAGACTGATAACTTCTGTGCTAGGCAAGTGTATTTTTAAACCTCCTTTAATGTTAAATCTGATGCTGTGCTGTAGGGATGAACTAAAGTGCTTTTCCGAGTGTGCAATTTTAACTTCCTTGTTTACTTTTTGAAACTCTAATTTGGCAGTGATTCACTACTGATAGTTCCAGTTTGTATGACCCCCACCCCTACAAAAATTATCACCAAGATCAATCTTCGCTGAAGACAATGCGACCACCGATATGAGAATGACCTATGGTATTAAGGTTCTATAAGCCTTAGGGCCTGGTGTTCCTGAAAAAGGAAGATTCCCATCTAACGGAGTAGGATCAGGTTCCTATTCTCTTCATCTTGATTCTGCTCTCAATCTTTCTCTCTTTTCTAGTGGAAAGAATAAAGGAAATTGTACTTTTTTTTGCAAATTCTCAACAATGTTGATGCATGCATATTTGCTGTAATAACACCTACTCAACAAAAATTAATCTATAACCTTAATGGATGAAAGTGAACATTATACAAGTGAAGATAGAAAATATTTTTTTCTAGTTCTTTTCTAGCTTTGGAAAATTAATGCAATAGTGATATCCCTTTAGAAATGCTGCCGCTTACAATTTATGCAATTTTAAACTATATTACTAAGGTAGCATTTATTTGTGTGGTTTATTGCTTTCCTTGAGAGACCTGCATTTGTTCAAAGTATGAACTGATTCTAGATTTAAAATTGTAAAAGAAAAATAATGTAAAACCATAATGAAATCACCTTCAAATCTGCTTACATTCTCACTTTTCATACAAAATTATTTTCATCACAAAAATAATCCCCCAAATTTGTCTGAGATTATTCCAGCAAATCCCATGCCCAACAAATCCTAAAACATACTCCACCTGCTAGTGAAACTATCACAGTAATTGTCTGGGCTTTTATCTAATGAATATGCATTACAGCAGTCAAAACAAAATTCTAACTTAATCTACATTGCTGGGGAAAGTTTCTGAAACAAGCTGTTGCAGGGAAATTTATATAATATGTTGTCAACATTCAGCAGAGACAAGCTGCCTGCTAGAAAGGGCTGATGGAAACAGTTTCCTATATTTGGTCAGGGAGATGTACTTTTGCTACCCTTAAGCCATGCTTTTGGCCACAGATGTGCTGAGAACATCACATCTCCTGGTGCCTGTGCCATTCCTGCCCACCTGTACTTCATCTCCCTGCAAAGCCTGAGCTGACGATGACTGAAAAGTCTCTTTTTGCCATGTGGGTTTCCGTGAGTCATCAACAACTCCTCTACAGTGCGCAGACTCACTGGTACCTGTTGAGTCACAGGGAAACAACAGATGGAAGTTCGGGTGACTGCCTGTACGAGGTCTGTGCATGACTACATCTGCACACAGGTATGTGCCTGACATTTGCAACACTGCATTATGGGGCAAACCAACAAAAGGAAAGTTATTTGGAACCAAGATTAGCAAGATTAACAAAATTAACCAAGGTTTACAAGCCACTCTTTCCAATCAACTGCCTGCACACCATGCACACATTTCTTTTGCTCTAATGACCATTAAAATAATAGTCTCAGCCTCTTACCTTTACTTTTTGCTGTCTCCCATTTCTGCCTAAACAGCACAGGAAACAACTTTACGTGCCAGTGTTAGAGAAACATCTGGTCAGATCAGGAAGGGGTAATAAGATCAGTTTAGATGTGCTAAGATAGAATGAGTCCTAAAAAAATATATGCTGGCAAGTAATTATAAATTCTTTTGTACGTAGCAAATTTTTAGGATAATAATAGTAACTTCTATCCAGTTTCTGATTCCACAAAAAAACCTAAGCACCTGCACATTTGTATGCAGATCTTGTTACTTATTATTTACTGCTTTTCTGAGCAGCAGTAGAATGACTGAAGAAGTGATTTTGCTGAACCAAGGCCACACGTTACCCCAAAGACCTTTGATGATATATTGGTCCTATCCGGGCACCAATCTCACATGTACTTTCATTTTCATAATTTGTATGAATAACAGCTGCTCCAGTAGGTGAGGATACAAATGAGGGAAGATAATAAAATGAAGGAGAGGAAAGAGATGGGCATTTTTTTTAAAGAAGAAACACATTCAAAACATGAAAGTATATGGTAAACATGGATTTTCAGGGTTACATACACTTTTATTTTATTTTTGGAGCCTTTTTGGTTATCTTTTTAATCACTAGCAATCGATTGAGATGGCTTCTGTAGTGTTTAATTCATATTCCTGTTAAAACAGCACTCTACAAGACCCAAAACACGGTAATTTATTGCTGCTTGCTTTCAGTTAATTTTTAAAGCAAAATTAAAATAATAATGCATAAGGAACGGATTTTATTTAATTATTTTTAACTTTTAGAACTACTTTCCTAGACTCAGAAACAAATGCTTGGTGCTTTTTTCATCTAAAGTCTGCCACATTTTATTCAAAGAATTACTGTTAAAGAGTAGAGTGAATTTACAGTGGGTTTATTTAGTGGAATAGTCTCATTAGTCTTCCAAGAAGTTAATGCATAAACAAAATTGATGAACTACAGGCAAGGTCCAAATATAGGGGTTGTTACTATGATTTTTAATGGAAATGGAGGTTGAGAAATTAAGATAATATTTAATTCTTCTGAAATTAAATTATTCACCTAAAAGGATAAATATCATTTAAAAAAAAAAAAGGAAATTTGTAATAGTTTCAATCAATTCCATAAGCAAATTCTTGTAACATCTGAAGGAAGTATTGTATGTTACAAAACTGGAGTTTTTCTGTAGACTTCTTGGCAATGTGCTGCTTAAAAATGAAGAAAGAGTTGCCTTTTTAATACAGACTTTGCCACATAGAAACCTCACCCTCAGCATGTATAACGAGCCATTCTTGGACAAATCAAAAGCCCTCCAGAAACTAAACAGCAAACGTGATTTAACACCAAGGAAGACTCAGATCCCATGCCTCTGTTTACATACAGATAGATAAATAGATGAAAAGCCCTCTTCCTTCCAACACCACCAGGCTGAACTGCTTTGCAAACAACTGCACAGGCTGCCGTGCAGGCAGGGGTTTTACCTGCTCCTGCCTGAGAACCCTGATGGCAGCGTGCAGCCTGGCACACTGGTCACCTTGGAATGAGCAGCTCCCAGAGACCTGCCATGTCACACAAGTATTTCACAATGACAAACCCAGGCAATGTGATCCAACTACAGATGTCATACAGCTACAGCAAAGATGGGTATGAACTAGAGCCAGGTTAATTTCATACTTGAAACTGGAGTGAGAGGCTACTGAATTTGTACGTCTTGCAACAGATTTATTGACTGACTCAATTTGCCTCTCTGTAAACTGTGGCCTCTCTGTCTGTGAGAGTTAATAGCAACTTTTCATAAATAGTTTGAGCATATACCTCATATGATTACACTGATGCATTTCTAGTAACTCTGGGCAATAAGAGTCTTTGCTGTCTGGGATGAATTGGAATTATCCGAAGGGAAGGATGATCTTAGCCACTGTCAGATAAAAATAGTCCAATGTGCCTTACATCAGAAAAGTATAAATTTAATAAGGAATTCACTGGTAGCCTTCAGGAAAATCTGACAAAACACCTTTGTCTATGGCTTCTTACCCCACTTTAGCAGAACGTATCACCTGCTTAAAAATGTTCCTAGACTAACTAGTCTATAAAGCAGTGTTCTGTTAAACTACGTCTATTACAAACCAGACATCTAACTTCAAAAGGCTATTTCATTTCTAGCTACTCAGAAAACAATGTACATTTCTTAAATCCCTGCCTTTTTTTTTTTTTTGACACCTAATAATAATTTTCTGGTAACTGGTATTGTTAGTAACTTACTCCCTCTTTTTACCTTGCAGTTTACACCTTGCACTGTAACATGAAAAAATCCAAAATTCTTCCTTTTTGCCCTTTTTTTTTAAATTTTTTTTTTAGCAAAATGAATGCAGAGACAAAGTTTCATTTTAAAAGTATATAACAGGGTACCAGATAACCTAGAAAGATTAGCTTTTGACTTGTTCTGGCAGATCTGAAATGATTCACATTTATGCCTGAACACTGTATATTCCCTCTTCTTCCTGTGCAGGAAATCTAAAGAATTCGCACAGTGAAACTTTTTTATTAAAAAAACCCCCCACATCATCAAATGACTTGTGCTCCTGGATTTCAGCTGAAGGCACAAAAAGTTCTCTTTGTGGACAAAGCACCAGCTAAAGCAAACCTCTGTTGCACAGCTGTTAAAACTGGTCATTATAAATGTGAATTGCAAACAAGTCAATACCTTGATTTTAGAAACAACAGGTTTTACAGACACGCATCAGATGCTTTAGCATAAATAAATGATAAACATGGATCAATCAATAATCTTTGAATCTTTGCAGCTGGAGGAAACCTGCTGTCAGTGAGAACATTCCCTTTTTGTTCTGTTTCTTTTAAACTCCTAAATCCACGAGCGGCAAGAGCTGAGTTCCAATTTAATTACTGTCTGCGCTGCTCAACAATGAGGCAACGCCGACCACTGCGGCTCTGCCCTTGCTTCCCAAAATCACCATTCCTACAGACATGTAAATAGCAATTCATGATTGGCATGAGGAAGGGAAATGACAACCTGGAAATCAGTTAATGAAAGATAATTTTGGATAAGTTTTGTTCAAGAATCCAAGAATCCATAGGCATTTTGTCTGGTCTGCAGCAGGGCTGTTGACTTGGGTGTAATATGGAGCATGAGCTCAAAGTTGGCTTCTGCTCCCAGTTATGTTAGTCCTTCTATAAGATTCAGCTGGAGAAAGATCAGCACATAAAGAAACTTAGGACCTTTTTGGTAAAGGTTTGGAGTTTCCTGACATTAGTATTAGTGGCATAAGCACCTGTCTTCACTGTACTGAATTACCTAGCTACTCAAAAAACATGCCTACACAAATAGAATTTAGAAATATCCTAAAAAATCTGTCTTATAAGAAGTTTTATTCATTTCTTTCTCAAAAAAAAAAAAAATCATCATTTTTGTGCAGTTGTACCAATGTGATTTGTCTGTAAGACTACTGGTATTACACAGAGGAAGACCACACACAAATACTATGAGAATGCTTATACATATATTTTTAAAATCATAAATTTATACAGGATGGATGGGTGGATGTGAATAAATACACAAATTATATGAGTGTATTTTATTTTTACATCTCTAAACAAAATACTTCAACAGAGCATAAAAATCCCTCACATAAATATTTTTGAACTCTACAGGCTTTAAGATCCTTTGTCTAATATAACTTGGAGTTTATTACAGTCATTCACTTCATATGGCTAGACAGCTGAATCAAAAGTCCGTATTTCACACAAAAATGTATATATGTACCTATACATTAAGGTAAAGACACAAATTTATACAACGGTTCTGCCACCCTGACTTATACTGAGAACTTTCAATTTCAATTTTACCATGAGTAGAGGCAGCAGAATCAGGCCTTACGCCAAGGTAACATATTATTACAGTTGGCTTCATAGCCATCATTTTATATTTGTTAAACCCCACTATTTAAGGAATAAATAGCCATTTCATAGTCTCTGAGAAGTGCCAAGAAGCAAGCAATTGCATAAAATCAGTTATGTGTAAATGTCTTTCTACAAAGATGGAGATAATATATCTGTCAAATTCTACTTATTTCTTCCCACATTTCCCAGCATTTTTGACTTTTCACGCTGATGTTTCATTAACAGTTAGAGAAAGATGATTCTGTTAATGATTTTGAGCACCATTTCTCTTACAAGGAATAAAAAATGGGCAAAAAAATTTTCACACTGTAGCACGAAGTACTTTGCTGAAATCTACTTATCGCTCATACCTCGTTCCAGAACTGTACATAGAATGGAACCAGCATGTACTGCAGGTTTCAGAAACAGCACTCACAAGTGGCACAACTCCAAAATCAGATGCAGTAGTTGGTACAGCACTGGGACCAAATCTGAACCCAGCAGAAACACTTTCACAGACACAGACTATGGCTTGCAGGGGTAATCCCCTGCAACACAGTATTCATCTGATGATGATGCACTAGCAGTCACGACAGTACCTGTCATTTTTTTTCTACTTAACAAAGCATCATATATTTGTAAAGTTTGGTTTCACACACCCCCCCCTTTATTCCACCCTTTTTTTCTTTTTTCAAGAGAATAAGAAATGGGGGGGGGATGGGTGTGAATTAATTTTCATTGTTATCCTCCTTACCTCACTATAGCGTCAAAGTAAAAACCTGGAAATCAGTCTTGATTTCAGTCTATTTTTACATCCACCAGGCAGGGTGTTGAGTGGGAACAGAGAGGAAGGAGGTTTAAAAACCTGTCAGGAATATTCCAAGGAAATGTTCCTGCCTTCCTCACAGCTGTGCTCCTGGTTTTGGGAGGCACACAGCGGAGGGATGCGCGTTGCCACCGCTCTGAAACTGAGCAGAAAGGCACCTCCTGAACCGCTGCCATGCTACAGCTTCAGCTGGGGAAGCAGGAGCGTGCAAAAAGCCTCACAGCGAACAGGAGCGATTAAACTGCTTACAAATCACCTTTCCACATAATCCAAGCAAGTCAGGAGTCAGATAATTTCCTGAAAAAGAGGATTCATATCTCATATTAAAAAAATTAAATCCTTCTTAATGTTTCCTACCTAAAGCCAAAGCCTACAGTCACTGAAGTGAGCATCAAACTTTGTAGCATGTGTCAGAGCTGAGCTGATCATATACCTCAACTTCCTACAAGTAAGTTTTGTTTTTTCCAAAGCCTGAATGAACAAACTTCCCAGGCCAGCTACATACAGTCTCAACAGAAAAAGTCCTTCCATTCCTATTAAACATGCTGAAATTCTGCTTCCTTAAAGACCTTTGTCTCTGTAAATAAAAAAAAAAAAAAAATCAGGAATAAATCAGAGCAGCCTGTTTACCTTCTTTATAAAGTTTTCTTCTTTAATATGAGTTTACTATATTCTTTCTTACATTTATCTCCAAAGCAAACAATATAAATCTCATCAATTTTCTTCTACTGAAATTGTACACATTTCTAATTCCTTTTGCCATATGTCTCTGAATCCTCACTATTTCTAGTACACATTTGGGATCTAGATCAGCCAGAACGAAACAAAATTTGCTCACTGAAAATACACCTTTCGTTCATTAATGTCACAGTAATATCTTCAATATTAGACATCCTGCTCTTCACACACTCTGCCCTGCTCCGTGCTTCCCTTCTTATCACGCTTTACTTGGCAGAGATTTTCATTAAACCATCCGTGGCAGTGTCCAGTCCTTAGTCCAGAGTGTGTATTGTTAAATCGTGGCCCAAAAATACATCCTCATATTTCAAACCTCTTGTAAGAAGTAAGAAATTCTTGACAATAACTCCATCCATTTAATCCTTTCTGTTAAACCACTAAATTTGGCTACTTTATGACTCAGGGAGGGTTGCCTATTAGCATGGGTTGACAAGCTGTTTCCACCAGGTAACAAAGCAGCCTTTTTAATATGTTATATATCACAATATGCTGTTAAAACTCCTCTGGGTTGGCTGCTTCGTTTCAAATTCATACAGCAGGGAATAAAGGTCAGCTACAGCACAAAGGTAAGCACTTCATTTTACTATTGAAACCTACAAAATTTGCAGGCAAAATGAGTGGTTTTACCCAGAAAACCTCAAGTTCATCCCAGATGCCTTGAGAATAATCTATCTACTGATGCATATCAGCCTTTTTGTCTGGATAACTAATCACTTACATGGAAAAAATGCTAAACTGCCTGAAAGGTTGTAGAGATAGTTAGTTGTAAACACAGGAATCAATTCAGGTTCATTACTACTCACAAAACCTATACAATATTGGCCGGCAGTAATTCAGAAGTAGTACAGTTAACAGAGATCAGACAGATACCCCCATGTTCGCTTTTTTAATGAGATTTGCTAAACTATAAGGCGTTAGAGAAACCTAAGAAAACAGTTTGCACAGACCTTTAGTAATTTTGATATTTCACAAGGCAATTTCATCTGACCTGTAATTTTTAGGGCAGTGTTTTCAATTTGTAGGGTATCACTTCAGAAAAGGCAGCGTTTAAGTATTTTAAAAACTCCATTAATAGCACTTAAACTGGAACTTGTAAGCAAAGCTCTCACTTTATGGGAGAATTTTACTACCAAAATCACTAAGGAGAAGGTACAAAATTTTAAGCCATATGAAGCACTTTCCAACAGTACAATTCTTTGCCACTAGCTTTATATGCCTGTGTATTGGCACTGAAGAAAGCAAAACACCTATTTCTGAGTTCAGCAACATAAAAATGGCTATATATATCATTGTTCATGCAAGATGTGGTCACTGTTCATACCAGTGATTTTTCTACTTACATAATTAATACTTTTTTTGAGATAAAGTTGACATATTTTGTTCCTTAAAAGTAAAATACACCACTTTATTGTCCTCACAATTACGTGCTGTTGCTAGGAAGTTACAGTTCTGCTATAACCTAATCATCTGCTATTTAGATATGGACTCATGAATCCCATATTTTTATTCTAAATTTAAGTTCAGTCATTGTAGCTAATGTCCTTGATGCTATCTCAAATTGCTGTCATTACACGGATCACTAGAAATTGGAGGTAATAGTAAAAAAGAAAAGAAAAGAGAAAGCTACCAAATTAGATGATGGATAAAGGTTTAATCAATTTAATTTTATCACCAAATCCAGTCCCTTCCTCTTGAGCTGTCAGGGCACAAGATAAGCAGAACACATCTTGAAGCACAACACAATCCTTTTGTGGGGAAGGAGTTGTGTCCCTGAACCTCGCCAAGATGAAACACACTCATTTATTACTTTGGCATTGCAGGATGATGAAGAACCGAGCTGGTTTCCTCCCTTCATCTAGAGCACAATCTTTCTATTTCATTAATTTTTCATGGAATTTCATTTCACAATCGTTTTGCCTCTCTCACCAAATATCATCATAATAATGCCCTTATTTAGTTTATTCTGTCAACTTTTATTTCATGTCCCCTTGTATCCGCAACAACCTCCGCCATGGCTTTCTACCACATCAGGGATACCTGATCCTCTCCTGTTTCCAGTAATTAACTTTATTCATTAGCTCTATTAAAAAGCATTACAAATAAGGTGACTTACTTGTTGTCTTATACTGGAAAATCACTCTGAATGGGTATATATCTAATCACCAGTTTCACACTTACTTTCTATATGTTGATTTCTAAGAAGATGCTGGAGGCTGCTGATGTGTGGCCTTTTTAGTATTGTAAGTAAACGGCAACTCTGCTTTTGTTTGGTCTACTCATAACCACTTATCTGGGAAAACAAGCCTTGTTTTCAAAATCTATACCACAGGCTATGAAATCGGCACAAGCCGTGCTGAGGCCGCTGTGCTGAGTTCTGCCAGTACTCTACCATATTCCAGAGTGCTGGAGAAAACACAACAAGAACCCACAAACACAGTAACTGTCTATAAAAACCTAAAAATTTTAAATGGTTCACTCTAAAATATTAGGCACAGTTTTCTAACCTCTGGTCATTTTATACACATAGATAAAAAACCCCCAAACAGCCAAAAAACAAACAAAAGAAAACAAAAAACCAAAACACAAAATCAACCAAACAGAGAGAGAGAGAGAAATATAAAATATCTATTACTGCTTCCGCACAGATTAGTATGCAGATGATCTCATAAGCATCTGTATTTATTTTTATTAGGTCTCTGAAAAATTAAGATACTTACATTCCACTGGGAGTTATCATACTTATTTTTTAAATGACAATGAAAATATTTCTACCTGCACTAATTTAACAAATAGCTTTGAATATTTACATTTTAGCTTTTTAACACACATCCTGCACGGAGTGGAAAACTGAATGAAATCACTCTGCAAATATATGCTTGCAATATGATATTCATTGCATTGACATTCATTGTTAAGTCTTCGAGGCAGGATCTTTATACTGAAAAGGTTGCAGGATTTCATAAGCATAAAAATAAAATGCATGCAAATTAATTATTGGCCGATGATATTGTACACTGGAATCACACTCAGTGTCCTACACTTTTCAGTGCTTGGTTTGCATATATGGAAATTGTCTTTCTCTCTGATTCTTGCAGCACATGTTTATTATTGTTTTTTTTTAGTCTAAATGCAAAAGGAAATTCAGCTACTCAGAGAACACTGTTTGCTTTCCTTGCTTGAACTTGCTTTCTGCCCCCAGGAAACTCCTAAAACAGAGCATCCAGTTATAAAAGAAATGGAGTGAAGTCCTTATACCCAGACACACTAATTCATAATTCACACTAACCAGAACAAAAAATATGACTGAGAAGATGGAAAATAAATCAGATAAGGATAAGCAACACTATTAAATAGAAAATAATTTTTTCTACTGCTGCACATTCTTATATATTCTATCAGGTGGCGTCTCAACCTGATTTTAAGCACAGTTCATATGTAACATGTAATAAAATAAATTAAGTTGTATAAATAATTTGTTGAGTCCATCTCCTTAAGGATTGGGGATTTCACAGATAATTTCCTTTCCTTACTTGGTCTAATAATTTAAATTTAACACTATAGTGAATTTCTTTGTTTACACATGTCCATAGGTATCTCTCTGTGTGTATGTGTAAACATATATGCCCAGATATACTTTAAAGCATCTACTAAAAGCATTCCTGCTATAAACAACAAAATGTGTGCTGGAGAATATTTAAAGGCAAGTGTCTTTGGTCTAACTCTCTGCAAAGATTTTTCACAATTTAGTAAATAGATCAAACCTGCAAAATAGTGGGGCCCATAACCATTCTCAAAAAGACACAGTAATTTACAAGCCTAATAAACATTGTCTTGAGTAGTTTCCAGGATAGTCTGTTAAAAAACACCTTTTCATTGGATACCGTCAGAAAAAAAATGCAGAAATATATGGTCAGTAAATGAAGTAACATAATAGTAAAATCCAACAGGTTTTACACTGGGCGTGCCTAAGTTACAGGATTTTTTTGCTAGCACAATTTTAGAAGAATGTGTATATTTATTAATATATACTGTGATTACATAGAAAAGAAAATAAAAATCATACCATCACAAGCCTGTAATTAGTATACTAACCAACTACATTATTTGGACAGTGGTTACAATAGCACATTTGGAGGAATAAACAATGAACTCTTCAAGTGCACATTCTTATTGATGTTGGTCAATCAAGCACTTTCTGGAATGCCATCCACCTCCAGCTGTGCAAATAGCTGTCAGCTACCAAGTTATTGTGGAGCAACTTTCTGTGGTTTTTCTAAAGACATTCAACTTCCAACTTGTTTTGGCAAAACAGAGCAAGAAAGGATGCATCAGAAAAGTCTTATTGAAAGATCCTCACTTTTGTCTGCTGCTTAGAAACAAAATTAACACTTATAATTTACCTGTATAACAAAGCACCTTTCCTCCATTGCATAGATTAATGGATTACTCTCTTTTCCCAGCCAAGTAGCTAAAGCTAGGCTAAGTTTGCAATTCCCTAGAAAAGTAGTTTTGCTAGAACAAATCAGCATAAAAAAAAGTCTGCAGAGCACAACTTGAGTACAAAGCAATTTAAAGGGACTGAGTAGGGGAGCTCTCTCTTTCTCAGCGTTTTAAAATTTATTCCTTAATGCAGAATAAAAGGTAGACTTTCCTACCAGGTGTTAAAGATCCAAAGTAAAAAGTCAAGGTTGCACTTTTACTCGAAGTCCTGATAAATCTGTGCGTCTGTTGTTTCTACTTGTGTGCAGGTTACTATTTGTTACTATGATTTTGCATATAGAGAGTTCCCAAGTGAAAGTTAAAAAGTGACAATCAAATAATACAATCTTGAATTTAGCATTTGACCGTTTTTTACCAGTTACTATACAAAAGCGGTTTTGACACCTTTCTGAAAAGTTATCAAATACCGCACTTACTGGCTTTAACATAATCAATAATTAAGAGACACTTGGCTAATTGCACCTACAAATTACGTTGTCTAGACTCACAAAGAGAAACAAAGTATCCGGAGCATCAGCTTGCGAGCTAGATGACTAAAACTTGAGTCCCACATAAAGATGACAATTACAGATTAGATTATATTTACTACTTAGACAAACGTACTTCGCATCTCTGCAGTCGAATGCCTTGCAGCTGGGCATCTCTGGCACTCTGCTCCTCGTAGCAGTTTATTTTACTTTAAAGTGCTCACAGCCTGTTAACTTCGGCTTTTGCAGGCAAAACGTCAAAAATCAGGCAGTAGTGTGCCATCCCCTCTACAGGAGAAAGCAAGACAGCCTTGCGAAGAGCTGTTATCTAGGGCATATTCCCTGTCCGCAATGACACCCTGTAGCTTCACTTTTCCTGTTTATGGCAAATTAGCGCCTTCCTAACCCGGGTTTGCTTAGGGACGGGAAACAGCACCAAAACAGAAAAACTTGGTGGACCTCGTCTAAAAAAATAAAAAAGCAGTAGTTTGGTGGGCGCGACAGCCCCGGAGGGCTCCGCACTGCGCTCTGCCCGGGCAGCGGCACCTCCTGCCCGCGGGCACCGGCGGCTCGGGGAGGCTGATGGCACCTGGGAGCGGAGCAGGGGCTGGCGGAGCCCCGGGACAGCTCCGCTGCACTGCCCTGCCTCGGACGGGGCCTGCCGAGCCCCCCCGCCGGCACCCCCGTGGGGTTCAGCCTCGGCCCGACACAACGAGGGGCGGGCAGCGGGCTCTGCCCGGCCGCGGGGACTCCTCTCGGCCCCGCCGGTGGCGGGGAAGGCACCGCCCGCCCCGCCCCGGCCGTCGGGGCAGCGCAGGGCTAGTGCCGGCGAGCGCCGGGCACATTGACAACAAAACCGGGTGCAGCCGATGCTGCTCAGGCGGCAGGCAGCGAGAGTGGGAAAAGGAAGAAAAAAAAAAAAAGAAGAAAAAAATACGCCTCTCTTACCTTTCCTCTTTGATCTCCTCCTCCTCCTCCTCTTGGACTTGCATCTCAGCTGCCCGCTCGGTCCTCCCGACGCCCTGCCGCTGCCCAGGACGGATGTCATGCCGGTACCTCAGCCAACAGCACCGCGCCGAGGTGTTCTCCCGCGGAGTTTCTCCTCTTTCCTGGAGGCGGCTTTTATAGGGCGGTGGGTCGGGCCGGCGGGGCTGTGGCGGGGCTGTGCTTGGGCTCCGCTCGGCGCTGCTGCTGCCGCCGCCGCGGGAGGGTCGCGCCTCCGCCCCGACGTGCCGGGCCCGGCCGGGGCGATGCCCGGGGGCGCCGCCGCAGCTCTGCCGGCCCCGCGACCACTTTTTGCACCTCTGCGAGTTGCTGGGCACCGGCCGCTTTGAAGACGATGGTGCGGGGGTGGGAGGGGGGGTCGAGGGGGGCGGATTTGCTGCTGCAAAGTCTCCCGCAGCCCAATCGCTCCCGCCGACCGGCGCTGACATCAGCTCCGCCAGCCCTCGCCCCCAAACTCCTCTCCCCCGGGGCTGCCGGCTGTGCCCGGCTCCCGGGAGAAAGCGAGGGAGAATGGCCATGGAGAGAATAAAAACATCCTGCCCCTTCGTCCGGGAGAAGCCGGAGGGGCAGCTTGCAAGAAGGGAGGCTGCAGGCAGGATTTCAAGCCTGTTTTTTTTTTTTTTTGTCTGCGTTAGACCATGTGGACACCGAATACTCCGCTTCCACATACACAGAAATGCCTTTGCTGTCCTCCCCAATCACACAGTTATTAACTAGTTCACTAATTGTGGTGCTTATTATTCCCAGTGAAAGAATATGAGTTACTGTTGAAGGATCCCTGTGTCAACAAACCTTATGCAAGAGGATAAGTGTAGAGATTCCCCTTGAATCTCCAGTTATTTTTAAGGTATGTACTCTGTTACATTCACGATCAAGGGCAAAAGCTCTGTGAAAAGAGGAGTGTGCTGTTGCTCAGACTCATACATTAACACTCTGCAGTGCCTCATTTAGGCAACTGTGCAATTAAAGTGTCGAGAGCAGAGGGGCTTTTACAGAGAGGAAAGATGACAACAGCATTCCTCTGAAAAGCTTGACTACAAAGCATTACATGTTCATTACAAAAAGCCAGGGTACACAACAGATAACATACTGCTTTAAGTTACAAGGGACTACTGCTTCGTCCTTAGTTATTATCTCATTTAAACACATGTATCTGGAAACTTAGGTAGTGAGTGGAAAACGGAAGAATATCAAGGAAAATTATGTTAAATAATTAATATTGTCATTAGTGCCTACTGCATTTGTAGTTGGCTGGAGAAGCATAGCAAACCCCTGTTTATCACAGCTCCTTTAACCTAAAACTTCCTCTTGTTGGAATGTAGGTTACCTGGCTCCTGCTGCTAACCACTTCCACTGCAACTCTCCCAGCTATTAGAAGCCCTCTGTGTTTCGCTGGTATACAGGCTTCTGTCATTTTTGGATGAGGCAGAGCTACACGTTACAGATTTTTCAACTAAACAAATAGAATATTTCCATAAAAGTCTCTAAAAGTCCTCATTAAACCGTGATTTGGATAACTCAGGTGTGCCAAGATAATGTCACCTCTTGGACCCTCTATCCTCCATGGAGCAGATCACATATGGTAAGAAGGCCCTACATACCTTTGCTTTCAGCTATGTGGCACAGCACAAAGCACAGAGGAAACTGCCCTCCTGTCTTAACAGCTAACATAACAGAGACTGAGAATTCAGACCTGCATTGCTTGAATGTCAGATATAGTTCAGGAAGCTCTGAGTGAAAGTAGGTTTTTACTTGCCTAGTTTTTACAGGTTACTGGTAGGGTTTTGGTTTGGTTTTTTTTTTGCAACGTACATACCATGCAAACTGCTACATATCTTAACATCTCTTTAAAAGTACTTCTGTCTATTTCAGGGATAAAAACTTGTCTGCAGGAAAAGAGAGAGGCAATCAGTATTTTTTTATTATCAACTTGAGCCTTCAGCCTTTAACCTTTCTCCCCTTTTCCTTTTGACTTCTGTTGTCCTGACCACAGCTGACCCTCATCTATTAATGTGGCAAAAACTTGTAGCTTTATGTGAAGTGGTACTGCTGTGGTAAAACACAACTGCATGTTCAACTGCACATACACACTTCTGACTGGTCTGGTATTTAAGTCACTCAGTTTAGAAACCAGATTTAGAAAACTGTCTTCTATGCTTCAGTACCAATCTGTGCTCTCTCCAGTAGGAATCTAAAAGAGATGCAAGATCCAATTAGAAGGAAAATGAGTATCCTGGGACATTCATTCATTTTTAGGAGTGGCCTCAAGCTCAACACATTGAAGTTTCCAAAGGCTTTATTTCTGATAACATTTTGTTAACGTACTCTCAAAATGTCTGGGATTTAACATGTTAAAAAGACAGGCTATCATTGCCAATCCCTAGAGAAGTCATGCTATCAAGCCAACCTGAAAAGCCACCAATTCTCAGAAATTATTATTCAGTGCTAGGAGTTGCATGAACTGCTCTTCAGTTCTAGGCACAGTTCTGAGAAAGTATCAGCAAGGCACCATTAGTAACAGCTGAGCCATATTGATGGCATAGCTCCCTCCTAGGCTGGTTTCAGGATTGGCAAACACATGAAGACAGCTGAAGTCATACTGTTGCAAGGTCTCCCCTTGGCCACAAGGAGAGGTAAAAGGCAGTCCTTTTCTTTATACTATCAGTCTACAAGGTCAATAAGATTCCTTCAATGGGCTATGCTTATTCATTTTGTTCTCCACAATGGAAGGAGTTGGCTTCTTTACCCAGTGATGTACCCTGTTTCAATGGGTTTTTTTGACTTAAATGCAAGGTTACCAGTCCCACACAAGTGAGTCTGTTTCTCCTCTCAGGCAAACATGTACGTGTTTTCAAGCGCTATGGTAAAGTGACATAAACTCAATCTAGGAAATGTAAAACCAGAATTAGTGAGGCAGGAAAAAGCTAAGTTATAAAATAACACCATCTCTCTCTAAGTGCTTTTATCTACTATTGGCCAATGCACTTGAGAGTTTTACCATCCCACAGAAATGATGGCTGTTCCTCAATGCCCTGGTAATGATCATTAGTGGTATTCTGTGCTCCTTTTCATTGACTAAACTATCTTAGGATTTTTTCTGTCTCCATGGGCCAACAACCTGTGGAGATTGTTATGATTATAACTTGAACTTCCTTCAAACTGAACTAATTCAGACTGTTCTTTATTACCTTCAAACAGAAGTATTTCAGACTGTTCTAAAGGCATAACTTCACACACCTTGACTTACGGCCTGTGGAGAAATGCACATCACACCAATGCACAGACACCTACTCAGGCCTAGGTGAATCAGACAGGTATGAGGGTTTAAGGTGTAAGTCCTGATGTGAACACCTCTTCCCTGTGCTGTCTGGGGAGCTGTGACTCCACTCACAACCCACTGCAACCACTGATCCCAGCCAGTACATCAAAACATCTATTCCTGTTCTTGTGAGATAGACAGGTCTCTCTCAGTGCTGGAGGTACCCAAGCAAGAAGTCCAAGCTTTGCAGGATTTGTGACAATTCACTTCACTCAGGTTCTCTCAAAAGAGGAGAGCTGAAGGGCAGTCCAAATAGTTTATTAACTGGAAGACTGATGGTGACTATAAGAGTATGACGGGGAGAGAGAGTATGAAACTGGATGCCAGGTTGCACATCTTAATTATACATTACTGTTTAAATTTCCATGCCTAAGCAATATAGTGTAGAGTTAGTAATAAACAGAAATGGAGAAAAATGAAACTAAATGAAAAAAAAAGCAGCCCACCCTTACTTTAGCAAAGGACTTCAAATGAGAAACTTTAGGAAAAAATCGTTGGAAAAGTTATCAAAATCTGAATACTAAGCCCGTGTGTACTATGGGTGGCCAGTACTTTTTCTGTGAAAACCTATTTAGATGAAGTTTAATAGATATGAGACGTACTTTTTCCTTATCCCTCTGTTTTTTAACATTTGGAGTAGCTTGATTTTCAGTGACATGACAATACAAAAATTGTAAGTGAAACAAATTAAAAAAAATTCTACATTGCAGGAGTGCAAATATGTAAAATGATGTTGAACAGCTAAGATGTCCCAGGAAATGCACCAATGAGTGTTGCAGCATTTGCAGAGGGTGCTCCTCCCAGAGCAAAAAGGTCCTGCTGAGCAGCACAGCAAATGGAAGAAGCAAGGTCCAGACTCTGCACTTCCCAGAATATGCACAAACTCTTGAAGAAGAGGCCATCTGGCTGCCAGATTCCCTGTTTCCAGCTGCACTGTCCATTCCCTAAGGAGCTGTGGATACTGCAAGCAGCAGACCACGGTAGAGACCTTTGCAATTTGCTGCTTGGGAGCAGACATGCCCTATAGGCTCCTGAGAGGGGACAGGGATGCAGCAGCCACTATTTTTCTCCCATCCTCTCCATCCCATTCCTGTTTGCTTTTGCTCCTTCTTGCCTGTGTAGGTAGAGAAAAAAAAAAAAAAAAAGGCCTTTAGAATTTAGAAGATAAAAGATGCTCAAGGGCGTTAAAGCAGGACATGAATGCAATCGTGTGTCTGTGCAGGTGAGACTCCAGAGCCTTCTGCCGCAAAATGCCTGCACTAATCCACTCTTGCCCTACTTACAAGGAGCTGTCAGTGTGGTTATTTGCAGCAAAAGCCACTTTAGCTTTGGGGCCAAACATCACAGGGTGGTGATGAAGCAATGAGGGTAGGGATCCATATTCAGTGTATCAAGTTTGCCAGAAAAATGCCTCACTGCAGACAGGTTCTCCTGTCTGCTTTGCATATTCCTGCACACGAAATAACCCAGGCTGGGTAACACTGTGGTCCTGCATAGGTAGAGGTTAAGGCAATGCTAAGAGGATTTTGCCCCCTCACTAAACTGCGACAGAACTGAAGGAATTCGGGATGCAGTATTCTCTGCTATGGATAAGCCACAGCAGCCAAGTTTCATCTCCCACAGGAGAAGCTCCACCTCCCACCTCATTTCTTCCAGACCCCATATCTAGTCTGGTGGGGGTTCACTGTGCAACAAACCAACAATAAGCAACGTCCAACTCCCTGATGAGCATGAGGTAAACATTTAAAAGCTGCTTAGACAATCGTCTCTCTAATGGGGAAAATACCTAGGTGCCAAAGACTGCAAATCATTGTAATTAGTAAGTCTGTATATGCCACACAAACCAGCAGCAGTCACAAGGGATGGAACAAAACTTTCTGAAAGATGTTTGTATGGGCATATTAAAACATAATTCACTCTTGAGGGGAGTAGAGATACAGCTCATCTCCAGGAACAGTTTTGATTTTAATAGTGTTTCCTGTGTTTGTAATAAACTGAATAAAAATATGGAATGAAAGTGTCCCCAAAGCAGGGATGTCTGAAACCTCATTCTGCCTTTGAATGTTTCAGTCCTGACCCAGACTGGTCATAGTTTGTTGTTATGGGATTAACTTGTTCAGAGACCTTCTGGAAGGCCTCCATTGTACAGATTTCTTTCCGTGCCCAGTATCCCAATCCACTTTCTTCAACCACTTGAAAATGCTTCAAGGTGTAACAGATTATTATTATTAACTTATTACAATAAATAATTTATTATAAAATTATAATTGTTATTTTCCTCATTATTTAAAAATAGTTATTCTCTGACATTGAAATATTAAACCCACGTTTTTGCCCTTCTGTGTCCTTTGAACATGAAAAACAGTGGGGCAAAAGCTGGGGCAAAACTCCCTCTGCTGCAGGCTGGCTGTGTGGAGTGAGGAGCTGCAGTCCTGCTTACTTGATGCACATCCTGGCACCAGCTGAGGGCAGTGGCACAGACCATCACAGCCTGGTTCTGGCAGCACCCACGGGCAGAGGAGAGGGCACCTCACCAGCCCTTGGTGGGGCAGGGGTGCAGTGTCACTGGTGTGTCTCCAGTCCACCCAATTCCTTGGCTACAAAGAATTCCGAAGAGACTGAACCAAAGCATCACCTCCATCATGGAGTTGCCCCAGGCTGGGAAGTCTGGCACCTGAGAAGAGAATTGTCCAAAACAGTGACCAGACTTAAAAATGAAGACTTTCATTTCTCTGTGCTGACAGCTTTGTCATCAGTAAAATACAGATGCAAATACTTACCGCAGGGGATTAAGGAAAGCTAAAATGACCATGGGCTGCTTGCATACAATATACTTTTCACCCTAATCTTTTCAGTTTGGAAAACTTCCAAAAATTAAATGATGAATAAATTCTCCCCATAGCAGCCATGTGGATTTCAAAGACTTGCAGAATTTTTGATGAAAGACTACCATCTTCTAAAATTAATGCTACAAACCCGTGTTGTGAGAAACCTTAACCAACTTCTCTGTGACTTTAAAAATGTTTTATAGAGTAATCTTGCAGTAACTGCATTGTAGAGAATTAAGGCAGTACTGAAAAATACTACAGCATAGCTATTGCTATTATTTCAGCAACATAATATGTTAAAGTTATTACAGAAGTATAATTGGACTAAAGTTTACATTTGCAGGCATATATAGGTTTAGTGTTACAGCCTTTTCCTTTAGACCTCCAGCAGCAGTCACCAACCTTGTTAGGGTCAGTGGCTGAGGTGAAGGTGTAATAATAGTCAGTAAAAGAAAAGTGTATTGAATTGCATTAACCTCTGGCTAGGTCTCCTACCAGATTCATCAGGTTTCAGTGATATCCAATTACTTTACAAAAGATGTTTCACTGCAATTTTCTGTCAACTTATTTTTAAACATACTTTTCAAAAGGCATTCAGATTTATTTGATATATTATCACTGCAAAGCTGAACACAGTAGCTCAGGATGTAAATGTAGAAAAGTGTATGAAAATGCAGGAGGACTTCTGTACAGGCATATTCTTTCCAACACTTGGTCAGCAGTAGCAACAGCCAACTACAAATTTCTGAGATATGTAGTCACAAAATCATAGAATCAGCCGGCTTGGAAAGGACCTCTGAGATCATCAAGTCCAACCCTTGATCCACTACCACCGTGGTTACTAGACCATGGCACTAAGTGCCATGTCCAGTCTCTACTTAAATACCTCTAGGGATGAAGAATCCACCACCTCCTTGGACAGCCCATTCCAATGCATGATTACCCTCTCTGTAAAAAATTTCTTCCTAATATCCAACTTAAACCTCCCCTGGCAGAGCTTAAGACCGAGCCCTCTTGTCTTACTGATAGTGGCCTGGGAGAAGAGACCAACCCCCACCTGGCTATAACCTCCTTTCAGGTAGTTGTAGAGAGTGTTGAGGTCTCCCCTGAGCCTCCTCTCCTTTAGGCTAAACAACCACAGATTCCTCAGCCGCTCCTCACAGGACTTGTGTTCCAGTCCCTTCACCAGCCTTGTTGCTCTTCGCTGGACCTGCTTCAGGACCTCAATATCCTTCCTGAACTGAGGGGCCCAGAATGGGACACAGTACTCCAAGTGTGGCCTCACCAGCACTGAGTACAGGGGAAGAATCACTTCCCTGCTCCTGCTGGCCACACTGTTCCTGATCCAGG
>JAWWLV010000088.1:10458599-10477996 GCA_035041135.1 Platyrinchus mystaceus
TTCCTTTCCTTCCTTCCTTTCCTTCCTTTCCTTCCTTTCCTTCCTTTCCTTCCTTTCCTTTCTTTTCTTCTTCCACCCCCCTCCCCAAAAAGGATATTCAGCAGATTTTCACCTACTTTCCCCCTTACTTATTTTTCTGATTGCTTTCTCCCTTACTTACTGTTCCTGGCTCCCTCCCTGTTGCAAGGTGAGCTCAACCTTTCAGCAAGGGGAGGAAATGGGGGAGTGAAGGACACAGACAACTGAACTCCAGCAGAGCTTTTTTCTGAAAACATTGCAAAGACCTTTTGTCTCCATCACATGTTGCAGTTAGATAGGTATCTCCTTTGTTGTCTTGCTGTAGAACCACTTTTGTATCAGTAGACAGGGCCTCAGTCACTGTCGGGTTTATGGAAAGTGAAGATGAAGGAAGCTGGGACAGGGATTGGGATTGGTACGAGGACAGATATGGACAGCGATGGGGTAGGATGGGAGAAACAAACAGATCTGAAGTGATGCCTAAACCCTGCCACACAGGCTCAGCACAAATAATGCTTTACTCCACCAACATACTGGCAATGGCACCAGTATGGCAGCATATTTTCTGTGTGAATAAGCATAATATGAATGATTCTTATAAGCTGAAAGGTCTTCCAAGCAGTTGTTTTCCACCTCAAGTTTCCAGCAAGTTCTCATACTTGCTGCCCTGAAGATGTGCATGCCTTCACTGTGTAACAGCGAACTCTCTGGACCTTCAGTGTCCCAGCACAGAGAAAGTTCTCAAATGCTCTTCCTTCTTCAGGAAAATCTTTCAAAAGCTGGGATTTCTGGGATTCAGGGACATCCTGATTTTTTGGTTTTTTGTGAAGATCACAATGGATGCTGAAGCTCAGTGTCAAATATTGTCTTGTGAAATAGCTGTTTACACACAGACAGTTTCTCAATAGAAAAATGGCTTTTCTTTCCCCCAGCGTTCATGAATCTGAGCTGTCAGCATATTCAAAATAGTATAATCAGAAACATGAAACAGAAGTGGGAAGCAAAGATTTGTATGGTTCGTGTTCTGTATGGGTAGACACTAGGGAATACACTTAAAGTAATCACAAGGAGCATCTTTTGTTGCTGTTTATTTCAACATTAGGTAGTTTTATGTGCATAGTCTAGAAATGTACCAAAAGGAATAATGGTATTAAAATGAATTACGAAAAATGTCTGCTTTCCTCTCATATGCCAGTTCTTCTTTCTGGTCTTGAAGTCTGATTTCCCCCACAGATATGGAGTACTGCCACATGTCATGTCTGTCTCTTTCTCTTAAGCTTTTTCCATCAAAATGTGCAGAGATGACAGACAGAAGACTCAGGCTCTAGGACCGAAGCAAAATGTTCACTACCAACCGCTTACAACCTGAGGAGCTGAGACGCCGCAACTGCTGACCTTGCCACCAGCTTCTCCATGGTGCCAAAGAGGAGCATCTACCATGCATTTGATTTCCATGTCAGATTATGTGACTGCTTTGTACGAATCAGATGCTGACACAAAATGTCTATGAGTCAGTCTTTTCCTTCATGTATTACTCACATAAGATCTGTAAAAAAATCCTCTATTTTCTGCACACAGCAAAGCCTTGTTAAATTCATCACACTGCAAATTATGACATTTGTCTTCAAAAGAGTAAAAACTTTTGGCATTTAAACAGTATATTTACCAAAGCATTTTGTGCTATATTGTCATGTATTTTCTGTCTATTAAAAATATATTATAGTGTAAAAACTGTTTTTATCTCTGTCTCCACAAAAGCATGGCAAACATTGATTCTATTTAACATTTTATCAACTGAACTAGAGAAGAGATATTACCTCTTTGAACATCAGCCAAAGGTCTTGTAGCTAATGCTGACCTCTGTCAAATCTAGCACATTGTATAGGAAGGATTGACAATTATTGTTCCATTGTATTTTTCAAGACACCAAGGGTCAGAGCAATGGAATTGTTACATTGCAGAACAATAATTCAAAGCTTGTTTGCCTGTGCTGGGGAAAGCTACTAAGGTCAAAAATCATTGTTGTGTTAGTGTACAGACAAAATGTTAAGGAATTTGTAAATAGATTTGTAGTTTTCCCAGTTAATTTTAACTACTTCCAGAGATTTCATTTGTGGTTGACAGGTATTCCAAATCAGTCCACTGTCCTCCTATGACAGCATGATTCTTCTTATTATAAAATGATAAATTAGCCTTTAATCTCAAAGATTCAGACTACATTGAAGCTTTATCTGGAAGGGAGAGGTGAATGTCCAAGTAGAAAGGGAAACACTTTATTATTTCTTTGGAGCATGTATACAGAAGCAAAATAGTGTTTACAAATTCATAAAAGCCATTTTGAATTACTTTGATTAAGTGTTAAGGCTCTGTAAAATAAAAAATTATTCCAAGATATGTGTCTTTGAAGGCCTTGATTACATCTCCCTGAGGTGCATGCCTTTTTTTTTTAGACTGATAATTTCTATTGACAGCATTCTGCTTAGTTGAGAGAGCATCATCTTATATTTTGGCATTGAAAGTACTGAGTCTGATACCTTCTTATCATCTATTATGGATCCATCTATGGTTCATTGCAAATAGACTATAAAAAGAAAAGTATAACTAAATGCCTCTATATAATCAACAGACATGACAAACTCATTCCCATTGATGTTGAAGTCAATAAGGGTCTAATGGAAAACTTTAATACTAACAAGATTAGATATAATACTGAATATTGTTATAGTTCATATATATGAATATGTATTCATAACACAGAGGAAAAATATGATGAATATCAATGCAATTGTCTAGGTCATCTTTTTTGCCTCCTGTAGGATCATTTCCTGGGATATATTTACTGGTTTTTTGCTCAATCAACCTGTGTTTAACAGCAATATCACTCTGCTGCAAAACTAGCAAATAGTGTATTAAACTATCTAAACAGGAGTACCATCTACTGGGCTCAGAAAGCAATCTTTCTGACCTGCTTAGCACTGCTAAGTTCTCAGGTAGTGTATGTGATTTTGTGCACTGCATGTTTGCAAAAAATCTGGGCCAAGGAGAAAAAAAGTCTACAGTAAAGCTACCAAAATGAAGAGAGAGATGTAGGGAATGCCTCAAAAAATAGATAGTTTTCATGAGGGAAGACGTGCAATGGAGCTATAGGCTAGAATGGGAACGGACTCAAAAAACTGATCCTGGACTGTTAGTTTGAGTGTTATTTAGGGTAAGAATAGATATCAGTGATTGAATTAAAGAATATTAAGAATTGGGAAAGATCTCAGAAATTTTAAGTCAGAGCATTTCATTGTTGTGTTCCTGCTCTGAACATTCATGCATCTGTAACACGTAGAACTGACAAGGCAAATTGAGAGTCAGGAACTAGTTGTGTTGTCACAGAGTCCACTACAAATCAGGACCCATATTACTTGGAAGTTGCCTTCTGAAAAAGAGCACCCAGTATAAATGTAAAGTAAAACAGGTGCTGTGGCATGCAGTCCCCTGCAACTACTCTAAGGAAGGGAAGAATCTACTGGATGAGAAACTAATTAAAATAAATTATGATTATAAGGTTTTAAAAAGAGAAGAAATTGACGTAAATTAATCAAAGAAAAAAATAATCCATCTCAAACCTTAAAACAGGATGACTTTTCATTAAATTCCCAGATCTCAAAATTACAGCATCAGGGTATGGTGTAGCTCTTATTATTTGATCACTCTTGTACAAACAGTGATGTTGCAGAGATGACTAATGTTATGGTTCGGGATAAAAGCATTGTTTTCTTCCAGCAGGTGACAGTTTAGAAGGAAGACAATGCACAAGGTGAGCGTGTAGATTATGCCTCATTCTGATTACCTTTGGGCTGTGAAGTTAAAATCAAATGATCCCTGGAAGCATCTATTGCTTATGTGTAGGAGTCATTTGACCTTTTGAGAGAGAGGGGATTTCAGGCTTCAAAGCAGCCACTATATAATTTTTCATGGATATTATGCTCATACAAATATTTTTGTAGTGCCTTTAAAATAAACCAAACTGAACAAAAAACCCAAACAGACAAACAAACAAGACGTACAGGATGAAGGTGATTACAGGCCAGAAAAAAGGCAACCAAGATGCTGATGTGCAAGAGCCTGGTCTATATTTCAAGCTACATCAGATCTCCTAGAAACATACACAAGTCTTTCAACCTCACTTACAAAGGCGTTTGAAGCTATACTTCTCCTGCCCAAGAAATATATGTGAAAACACTTTAATCAATTTTTTTTTTCATCCAAATAAATCACAAAAATATGTGTACATTACAAAAAACATCCAAGCAAAGCAGCTCAAGTAGAGAAAAAAACTTTATCAAAGCTTAATTTGTTTTCTGAAAAAAACAAAGCAATAAGCCAAAGTTGAGGAGGATTTGGATATGTCATTGCTACGCATATGTCTTGCTGGTGGTCTATTTCTGTGTAAATTATGGACGTGTGTCTAAGACACATAGCTTCGGTCAGCTCTTAAAATCATCTCCTATTAGATGAAGGAAAATGTTTTCTCTAAGCTCCCCCTAATTGTCACTGAAGAAATAAGTTCAAGTTAGATGAATCAGAAAGAAATATGTGAAAGAAAACTCAAGTTAACAGAACTGGTTTGTGTGATGAGCACAGTGAAATTGCAGCTGTGACAGAAATCAAGCTCTGAAGTTACTCATGAGCCTTGAGTGGGTTTCACTCTTAACACCAAATCCTGACCCTGAGGTTGTTACAATAGTCCCAATGCTGTGCTGCAGCGTGGCCAAGCTCCCGCTTGCCATAAAGCTCAGGATATCATGCAGAGGAGCAAAAACACCAGCCTTGACCCAGCATTATGATACAGCATTCAGCAAAATGTCCTTCTAATTCTTGATTTTAAAGATTCAGTTTGGATTTAATTCTAGTATACACTGGCACTGAGGAGACAAGGTTTAAAGGATGGTCAGTGTCCAGAGCTAATGGGAGGAGCCAAGTCTAGGGATGACCTAAATGGGACTATCTAAAGCGACTACTTAAAATCCTGAAAATCATTGAGTTCGTCGTTAACATGACATAAATTAAAGCAAAGACTAGAAGCCTGAAAAAACTTAATTATTGCTTTTAGCTTTTCTTTTCATCAACACAATTGATGAAAAAGCAGTACCTATGACACTGGGCTTCTCCTGAATTAATTTAATTGTGGTATCTCTGATAGTATAAAGAAAGTGTGTTCTAAATTTTTGCATAAAAACACTTTCTCTTTCATGTGCAAGTTCAAAATCATGATTTCTTTGTGATATCAATACATTTTAAATAGCATTAATATTATTTTTTATCAGTCACATGCTAATAGAGATTGCGAGGATTATTCTTGCTTTCTTTTTTTACAGCTTACCATTTAGAAGATATGAATGTTGTTGATAAACTAATAGAATGCATGATGGAATAGTTCTACTGTTAAGCTGTTAAACATCGACCAACAAATTAATGTTATAAAATATGTACAAACTACAGTGTGATTCGTGTTTATTGAACCATGTATGTCCTTGCCAGATAAGCTGTCAGTAAATATTTTATCAGATACACATATTTAAATTAATACAATTAAAGTGAAAAGCAGTTCATCAAAGCATTGTTACATCTGAGTAGAAAAAAAAAAACCCAACAGTAATTACCATTATTAGATACAGCATGCAGTATATGACGTTGCACCAAATGGAATCCAAATCAGAAAAAAAATTTCTATGTGGAGGTTTCTTAGGCAAATGAATAAGAACAAAAGCCTTATTAATTAAAGCTAGCCTGGTACAATTCTTGTTACATACTGGTTTAATATATTTATCTTTTTTCCCTGTACTTCTCTCATCTTGCCTGTCTATAAGCTCTTTGGGGCAGAAAACTTTTATTGAAAAACTTATAGTTATTATCAATTAATTTTTTTATTATCTGCCATCTAATATTTGGGTTCAGCTAGTGGTTCCTAGTACTTCTCACTTCCCACTAAATATCAAGAGTCTCAACCCAAGACCAGATTTTCTTCCAAAGCAGCATCCCAGTTAACAAGCTTTGCATGCTGTAGGTGTGGGCAGAAAAAATGAACAGCGAAAAATGCCTGGGGTAGCACGTGTGAATAGGAACTCATCCTTCAGGGCTGTCAGTCCATTACAAATGTAAAAGAAAAACTGGAAACAAAGCCATGTTCTTATGTAGGCCTGCCACCCTAAAACCTGCCAGGGTGAACTGGGATCCTCCACTGAGGCAGCCTCATCCTGTACAGCAGTTCTCTTGTGAAGGTGTTTTTCCACTACCCTCACTTTGACTCCCTGGACACAAATGTGGCTTTCCAGGTGTTGGTCTGAGATGGATGGGCTTTTGGCCTGCACTACATCAATTCTTCTGGCTGCCTGCTTGTCCCAAATGGGGAGGTCCCAATTTTCAGAGGAGTTCAGTGAAATATGAATCCAGGGAGAGATTTTAATTCATGCTTTTGGGTCCATGATGAAATGCCTTAGCTGCTGTGCCCTATTCAAAAGATACTTACTGAATAAATCTGAATAATGAATGAACGAGAAGAGACTGTTATCTGGTCTGTACGCACAAAGAGTCTAAGTTTGTCAAATTAATTATTCACTGTGAATTATTCACTTAGCTCCAACAACCTCTTCATAATCCATCTTCTTCTGTCCTTCCCAACTGCTATGAACATGGTCTATGCCTACTTCGTATTTAGCCTCCTTCGAGTTGTGTGTGATGTAGATTACTAACATGTAGCACAGACCCATGATAGCACTGGGGAAAAATAATATTATTCTACTTAAAATTAACATAGTAGATTGAAAACAAACAAACAAACAAACAAATCCCAAGTATCAATAACTGTGAAAAAGTAGAGAACATAGTGGACTTATCTAAGGTCCCAGTCTTGCAAACGTATGGGCATGCGTTTTCCAAGCAGCACACTTGACAAGGCTAGTGAAAGGAGGGATGGTGTCAGAGTTAAACATATATTTATAAAAGGAGGAGCCAAAGATCTCATGGATTAAAATCTGAAAGCACTCATAGGGCTGATTTAGTTGAAATACTGCATTAACAAAGGTGAATCTTTTACAGTTAGTACTGTATTTTCACTATGTTCTTTCTTTTTTCTTATCAGGGCCATTTAACATTTTTGTATTACTAAAAGTGAGCAGGATAACTGATTTAAAATATTCAGATTTGGGTACTGCCAGTATTGCTGAGCAGTACCTTAAAACTGGTATGCAGAGAAAGAATGACACAATCAAATTTTGATGCAATGCCCTAACGTAAAATATGAACTATGGGGAATGTGGCCTATAAGGCATGAGCTAAAATGATAGCTCAGAAACCCTGCTGCAGTTCACCTAGTTTGCAGAATGTGTGAATCCCAGAAAACAAAATATTTTTAAGATTAAGGGCACAATGTAGGCTTTATTTTTATCAAGTGAATTTAAAGAGATATTTAAAGCTAATACTTCACTTTCTTTATGGCATACTTTGTTTCATGCTAAGCAGAATCCAAAAAGACCCTATTAATGAAGATGGTTTAATGCCTGTGCATTATTATAATGCACTCCTTTGTTCTACACTTTCTCTGTGTGTCATAGACTAAGTCATTAATCAATGGGTGCTGAAAAATAATTGTCTAGTTCTTAACAATCTTCTATTGTTGAAACATTTGGAATTTTAAGATAAAGATGTACTGGCTGCTCTGAAAAAAAATGTGGTTTAAGATTACCCTTCATGGAAGTATGGGCTTATTGTTAGAAATGCAAAGCAGATGACCTGGTTTTAATGTGTTTTAGTGCACTGTTGTTCAATTGCCTATTCAAATTGTGCTCGAAAAGTAGACTTCATTAATGTCACAAAATAATGATTTTGTGTGTTATTTTATTGTACTGGCACATTAATTAAATGGCAAAGCATCATAGAATTACACAGGGTTTAAAAATAGAAGTACAAAATCTTTTTGGTAATAATAATAATAATAATGATAATTCTTAGTCCATTTAATACAATTTAAGAATTATATTCTTTTTGTACTTCTATCCTTGATGCCAGATAATCATAAAAGGCACATACTGATTGCAAATCACCTGGGAATATTTGTCTATAGCAATCTATTTCAGTGACTGACTTAGGAGATCTGCCTGGCAACCTTCATATAGACTGGGAAATTCTATGGAAAGTCTTCTAGAGATTCAAGTTCCTGAACAAAACAGAATACTTCTTTTTCTGCTGAGAGGAACACTGCAGAACTGGACATCAGCCGACTTCTACCACCTGTTTCAGCTCTACCAAGCACATTAGTTTGGTTGTGAAGGCCACAGAAGTTGCCTGGAACAGCACTGTGTCTGAATGCCCTCTAGTGCAACTCAGGCTCTTTTAAATACTCTCAAAATCTAAATTAAAAGAAGAACAGTTCTTTTATCGCAGCTCTTCCCAGAAATTTCTTAATGGTACACTCAATCCCCTCATCCAGATCATCAATAAAGATATTAAATATAACTGGGCCCAACACTGATGCCTGGGGGACACCACTAGTGACTGGCCAACAACTGGATGCAGCACCGTTCACTACGACTCTTTCTAGGCTCAGCCATCAGCCAGTTCCCAACCTAGCACAGAGTGGGTTAGGAGTGTGCACGTCCAAACTGTGGCCTGCCGGCTTTTCCAGGGAGGTTATGGGAGACGGTGTCAAAGGCTTTGCTGAAGTCCAGACAGACACATCCACAGCCTTCCCCTCATCCACCAGATGGGTCACCTGATCATAAAAGGAGATCAGGTTGGTCAGACAGGACTTGCCTCTCCTAAACCTGTGCTGGCTGGCTCTGATCCCTTGTCCATCTTGTAGGTGTTGTGTGATTGCACAACAATATTTATTTCTTCCTACTGGCTATTTATTTTCCAATGATTAAATACTGAGCTCCTTGGGACAAGCAAAGTGCTTATTTCATTGCCTGGAAATGATATAGCATATTGTGCAGGTTTTTGCAAATAAATAGTAAAGCCCATTATGGGAAGATGAGTCCTGCCATTGCATTTTGTCTTTCTATTTTAGCTCCTCGAGGAATGTATGTGCCTTATTTTCATTTTCTGCATATGCTTATATAAATGCTGGAAAACTCAACCATATATATATCCACACCAAGGGCCAAACATGCAATAAAGTTTATAAACTCATATTCTAGTGTGGCTACAGTGAAGTGAATTCTGTGTCTAGTAAATAACGGGGAAAGCAGGGAGCTGCCAACTTAAACATACTTCTCCTCTTTAGCACCTCGAACTCTCGAGAAAAGGTCTTTGTGCCATAAATCATTGAGATGAAGAATAATTGTCTAGTTCTTAATCATCTTCTATTATTGAAACATTTGGAATTTTAAGATAAAGATGTACAGTTTGCACTGAAAAAACATTGTTTAAGATTATCCTTTCTGAAAATATGAGCTTATTGTTATAAATGCAAAGCAGATGACCTAATGTTAATGTATTTTAGTGCTATTTTAGTGCTGCCTATTCAAACTGTGCTAGAAAATAGACTTCAATAATGTCACAAAATAATGATTTTGTGCATTATTTTATTAAAGTTAAACATTAATTAAATTTAAAAATACTCTGGATCTATAAAACATCTGAAAACAGAATTCTACCACATTGCTGTAAGAATAGAAGGCTGTTCTGAGGCTCTTGAAAGCTTATTCTCTTTTTACTTTTTCCTAGATGTGTGCCATAAACAAACAGAATACCCTGCAAGTGGTTACAGCCCAGCTAGGAATACACAGGTCTGTGCAAATCTAGTCTTAGTATTCTTGTAAGACAAAGAGAATAGCTTATCAGGGTTCAGTTTTATTCTTCCTTCAACTTCAGTAGCACAACAGAACTTGAAACAGAGAATTGCAATGTATGCTACTCATGCCAGAGAAAACTCTACTTCCAAACTAGCCAAGACTATTTATAAAAAAATAATGTGTTCTATAACAGCAAGATCTGCTCTTTCAAGAAAACTTTAAGGAGTTCCTGTAAAAATGTAGAGAATTGGCACCCTGGTTTGGAAAATAAATGACCTTGATAACAGAATCTCTGAAAGTGACTTTCCTGATCAAGCAAAGCTTAGGTAAATTAAGTATTTCCCCACTTCCCAACTGTATTATCTGTATTCATATACTGCATTTATACTAGCCATATTTTGTGAATATAGAAGAGTTGGCACAATACAGCAATTCTTCCTACATGCAGCTTTGTTATGAAGAACAGCTAGTTAAAACAAAATTGGTACATGATGGAGGAGATCCTGGTAACAGGAAAAATTGTCTGCAAAACCTATAACCAGTCATACATAATTCTTGACCTGCTCCTTTTGCAGAGGGGGAAAAAACCCTACAGCTTTAATATGATAAAAATTGCAACTATGAGAATGTAGAGCTCATTAATCAATTTGAACTAGCCCTTAGGGCTGGTGGTGGGGAACAGGAAAGGAAAGTTGACTATTGGGAAAGAAAATACTAACTCTCAGTCTTACTTGTCAGCAAAACAATATATACAGGTGCAAATCTGGGGAATCCAAATGCACCTATGTGGTCTTGTAAGGAATATGACCTAGTGGGATTGTTTCACAAAAAGTCATTGAACCAGGGTGGGCCTTATTCACCTAATTATTTTAGTTTAAATAGGATTTGTTCAAATTTTATTTGTCATCTTGGTTCAAAAACAATTCAGAGAGATTGCAATCATATGCAGCTATTTCCTAAAGTGTCTTGGGGAAAAAAAGAGTGATGCTTCTCCAGTAGCCCCTTAAAACCTGTAAAGCAGTGGCACAACTACTGCAGGTAAGATTAAGATAATTTTAGACTTAAGCTTTCAACAAAGTAGTTTCCTTTCATGCTGCCAATGAGAGTACCAAATTATATACCACCTACCTTCTTTTGTGTGATGCATATACAGGGAAACAAAAGTGATAAATGTATATATGTAAAATTCGGCCTATGTCCAGACAGTTGCTGTCTGCTCAATATAAAACAATTCCCAGATTTCTTCTTAAAATTGCTTGGAGCTTACTTGGTGTCTATATAACAAGGAAAACCACTATTTTGTGTATATTTTCCTCCCACATACAATATCATATGATCACGAATAAAGACAAAACATCCAAAAATAATTTTAAATCTACTAGCTATATTTACCTGTGATTATATTTCTCCACTGCTTCATTAATATTCAAATTAATTTATTATGAAAGGATTTATCACCATATTTATAATTTTACACTTCATGAGTAGACAATAACATTTGGGTAATATTCTGTTTAAATTTAACAACCTTCCCTATTGCAAGCACCATTTTTGACCTTAATGTCATACAATATTTGTTCGGCAAATTGCATCAATAGTCTCATTGTATTTTTTAGCACATCAGCTTATCAGGAAAAGACAGGAAGAGAAAAATTCACAGTTCTTTGGGAAAGAATTTAAAGGAATATAAAGTTGTTATTATTATTAACAAGTCTAAGTTCAAATACAGTTATATGTTTAGAATTAGTCCTCTAAAGAGTGTCTTATTAAAAGACAAAGCTGGTGAAAGGGCTAGAACACAAGCCTTATGAGGAGTGGCTGAGGGAGATGGAGGTCTTTAGCCTGGAGAAAAGGAGGCTCAGGGAAGACCTTATCACTCTATAAAACTGCCTGAAAGGAGGTTGTAGCCAGGTGGGGGTTGGTCTCTTCTCCCAAGGAACAAACGATAGGACAAGAGGAAATGTCCTCAAGTTGTGCCAAGGGATGTTTAGATTGGATATCAAGAAAAATTTATTCTCTGAAAGGATGATCAGATATTGGAACTTAATGCCAAGGAAAGTGGTGGAGTCACTAGAAGTGTTCAAAAAACAGGTAGATGTGGCACTTGGGACATATTAGTGTGGTGGGCTTGACAGCGTTGAGTTAATGATTTGACAATGATCTTAGATGTTTTTTCCAACCTAAATGATTCTGTTTCTATGTGTATCACTCACTACTTAGAAGCATAAAATTGTTATACATGGTAAAACTATACCTGACATTCTTGTATTAAAGAAACAAAATCCTTCTCCCCTGTAAGAAGTACCTGCCTCAGCACTACCTTGCACAAACTACTGGCTGATGCAGAACACTGATACAGAGTAGAAATGTATGTGCCATACATATATATTTCTAATATTTTCTCATTCTGATCAAAAGAATCAGAATATTGCTGTGGATTGCCTTATTTGAGAATGTCCATCATGCAAAGAAGTTGATGGTTCATAAAGCTTTGATGCTTACCAAAATGGAAAGAGTCAGCAAGTCAACCCATCCACCTGGTTCTTGAGTTGATCCTGAATGGGACAAAGAGCAAACCAGGACCTTCTTTCACCACTGTGGGATATAATTTCATAGTAAGGATAAACTGATCTGTGTCTCTTAGCATCTAATACTTACAGTACAGTTGCCCTTGTCAGATATATCTTGCTGGGAATGATAAGCCCATTGGAAAAAAATGGGAAAGATGGATCTAACTGTGGACTGAGCACACGGAAATTGGAGGAAGGAAGGCCATATTACAGAGGCTGTATCACAGCTACAGGACTTGGAAGTGCAACCCAGTTGACGTGTGACTGTCGAAGCTTATGTTAGACCATACGCAGCCCCAATTTAATTCAAGTACTGAATTGGCACATGTGACAGCAGAGTGCTCAGGGCAGACTCAGAGCTGCTGTACAGCACAGAACTTCCAAACGAGTTTCCTGCCAAGGAGGCAGAGGTGATCTGCCTGCATGATTTTTCACACAGATTCATCTGTGATGCTCCTTCAGTTCCAGGTGGAAGCATTGCATCACCACTTCAACCTGGAAAAGTACTTTGGGTTTCCCAGCTGTCAGTTGCTTTGCTACAACCAGAAGATATATTCCCCAGGAGAAGAGAGAGCTTTTAGAAAGCTTGGCTGGCAAAGGGAGCTGGCCCACAGGAATGAGGCAGGGTCTATATATATAATGCATCTTTTCTGAAGTACTCTGTTATTTTATACCTTCTAGATGTAATTAGCTTTTGACATCGGTAAAGTGACTGTCAGGGAATAGCTATATAGCTTTAGGACACTAGAGCTGTAAGAGTATTATTTCCTTGAGGGGCACAACCTGCTGAAAGGACAATGGAAAATTAGGCCTGAAGGAGTATCAGTCTGTGTGAAATCACACATGGATGGAAGCAAAAAAATATTGCTGAATCAACACAATGTGCCTTTCCATCCTACGCTGCTGTCTCTGGCAGCTGTCTCATTAAGGTGTGCATTTTAAACCCGGAAGTCTGAGTTTTCAGTGCTTTAATAGATAGCTAGCCTCCACCTCAGATTTAATGATTTGGCCAGTCTGTGAACACAGTGCAAAATACAAGTGATTTTCCATGGAAAAACTAATAATTTCCAACAGTAACAACTATTGAACATGTGAAATATACACCTAGACACACACACACACAGAGCAAGGTATAGCTATTGGTAAATGTGGACTTTTTAATAGGTACCTTTGTAATCCCATATGTCCTGGATATGTAATTCATACTGCACTTAATTTCACCCCGAGTTTCGATTCTGTGGTTCAATATTTTCCATTTCTTTCAGGTTTCCATGGTTTGTTTGTACAATGCTGAAAAGCCATTTAAGTTATTCTTCATGCTACATTTCTTGTTCTGGTACTCATGAAAAACTTCTTTTCCAAACAAACAGCAAGCCCCCAAAATCTTAATCCGCTTTTTGCCCCTTCAGGGTGTGAAGAGGAAAAACTCTAAAAAGCATTTGAAACTCAGAAAAGCCCATATCTGTAGAAACATATAAACTGAGGGGAGAAAATATCTTTCATTAAGTCAGGGCAGATCTATTCTGTATTCTAGCCATTTACATAGAACAGGATTATACTTGAGCACTAAATAAGTGGTAAAGTAATACTTGGTAAAGTATATATTATCTTCTTAAACATAATCTTATAATCAGATGTAGCAGCATCTTAAACAAATGTATTTCTCAATAGGTGATGTTACACCATGCAAAGTAGGGGAATCATTTCATAGGAATTTGATACACTGTTAGTGCTGTTATCTTGTTTTTAAGATATGGCATTGTTTGGGCATTAAAAGAATATTAAGTCCAAAGTTGCAAAATGCAGTTTTCAGGCTGTTTCAGTGTTGCTTGCTATGTTCTCCATACTTTGGTTTACAATCCTTTGTGATAGATTAAAAAAAAAAGAATTAACACAATTCCAGTGACAGAGCAGAGTTTATACTTCTCCATATTAAGCTATTACACATTTGTTTCTATTAAAGGGAGCATATTTTACCAGATTTAAGGTTAAGCATGAACAAAACGAGGTAGACCATTGCTAAGCAGACATATGTGAGGAAATCATATTTTATGGATAAAACCTGGGGGACACTGTTGAAGCAGTTTTCTAGTACGTGAAATACTTTAGCGATTCATTAAAATATATAAGAAATATGTTATGCCCTTAAAATTGGTGTCTTTGACTCCTTGGCACCACAGCCACATTTTCAAAGAAAAATTATGTTGGTTAAGTGTCTTCAATAAATTTGTCATCAAACATCGGAAACTGCTTCACAGCTATGATATTTCATCAGTATCTGCTCATTTGCCCAATACTCTTCATCCTTACGTGAGACTTTCTTCTCATTAGGCACAAAGCAAACTTCTGCATTGACATGTCTTGTACATTTTGTGTTAGAGCAAAAGGATATATTTCAACAGATTAAATAAGAAAACTTGAACAGTTGAAGCTTTTTAAAATAAAAAGCACTACATGAAAAATATGAAGTTCACCTCAGGAACTTCTAGAAGCCTTGGCTGTTATGTGTGGCACACATGATCATGGCTCTGTGGTCTAAAGCATATAGCAGAGGAGGTATCAAAGTACCTGGAACAAGCTGACCAGAGAAGTTGTGGATGTCCCATCCCTGAAGTGTTCAAGGCCAGGTTTGATGGGGCCCTGAGCAACCTGGTCAAGTGGAAGGTGTTCCTGCCCATGGCAGGATTGCTGGAAATAAATGATCTTTAAGATCTCTTCCAATCCAAACCATTCTATGATTCTGTGATATTTTAAATACAGAAAATTTGAGGTTATCTGTGGAAGCTTTGGCTATTATGTAAAAGAAACAGAAATGAAAACAAAATAAACAAACCCACAAGACACCACAGAACCGCAAAAATGCAGCAATCCATTCTCCATACCCACTAGTGTGTAACTCATAAAGTGCTCATAAACCCCTCCCTCCCTCTACCCTGCAGCCTGGAGTACACTGATTGCTCTTTTACAAATCATTGCAGGAGTAAGAAAAACACTGTTTTTTTCAGTGTTACATTCTTCTTTTTTCCCTGAGTAAAATCCACAGCTCTTTCTCATACAGTCATCTCAAAGTTGCCATCTTAGTATTTTCTATACTGCACCAAAAGAAAAAAAAAAAAAGAGCAAGACAGTTGCATGTCAATGTTTGCTGTTGATTCTTTGTACAAAACCTCAAACACTCACTATGGCATAAATGGAGCAGCACCAGAAATCTTTCCTAAATTTGGAAGGTAAATATAACTAGTGAGGTGATGTTAACCATCTTGCTGCTAGTGGTCATCACATCAATAAGGTGCAGAGTGCTGAGTTTTTTGATCTACTGTGATGACAATGAATATCCCGTGGCAGAACAATGACACTTATAGACAGCTATCAGCAGTTATAAGAACTGAAATGGAGGGAAGAGCATAGGAGAAAACATGGAGCTTCAAAACTGAGTATAACGTATTAATGTGTATAAACAACTACTTTCAAATAATAGTGTTGCTATTCTGTGTTAGATTCTGGGAGTTATTTTGTGTTTTAAAATCTGGATATTATCATACAAAACAGAAATTTGCTAACCGATATATGGCTCATTTATTTCACTATTTTTAAATTACTGAAACACCTCTCTCTCCTCTGTCCCAGTATAGAAGCTGTTTTTTTCTTTTCTTTCTTGTTTCTTGTGCGTTTTTATTTTAAAATAAGGTTTTCCTCAGATAAAGAAAGGTACATACAGGTATGGGTAAATATGAAACCCACTGCTGTACAAGCTAGAAGGCTTTCTGCAGAGAAATATTAAAGCCTCTATTTTGCTAACACAACCTGGTTGAATTTTAAACATACGGTTCTCCCATCAATTCTCCTACCAGTACTCTCATGCCTAAAGATATGCAGATGCTTAAATGTCTGCAGGGCTGGCTATTTAGTTTAGTAGTTAGCAGTTAATTGATTCTACCAACTAATTAATAAAGCAGGCAACATTTCATTTCCTATTTCAGAAACTAGTGATGAAGGTTACTTTGTTAAAAGGATTAATGAGATCTGTACTGGAAATTCCACATGCTTATCCTCGTTCCAGTGCAATGGTTTCTTCCCAAAAGGAACTACATCTTAGAGATAAGGATAATTTTAGAATCACAAAATTTAGAAATGGAAAGGTGTGGATGTGGAGAAGACAGTTTTACTTTTATTTTTCTTCAGGAAAGAACGAATCCTTTTTAATTTAAGGAAATAATGATTTCTGTGGAATAAGAGTCAGTGGGAAGATAAACAAAAGTTTTTGCTATGTGAATAAAGGTTTATAAAGAATTGATACCATTGCCAAGACTACCTTGACTTCAAAGGAGCTCTATGAACAGAGCATCTGCAGTTTGGTCTAAGTGTCTAATTCTTTATCAAAGAGCACTAACCTGTTTCCCTGTCAATATCTTCTGGCTGCAAATTCTACAGTTTATAGCTGTGTTCATTTCTCATCCACTTTAAATTTGCAGAGGATTAATTTAATTGACTGTTTCATTAGCCTTATGATACAGAAAAGGATAAAAGTAATCCTGAGCTGCCAAGACATTGCAATGTAAAATATACTTGCGCTGAAATACATATATACTATAAACACATGAGTATTCATGCTGTTAAGGAGAGATTTTGTATCAAGATCCCTGTTCACGCAGCATTGAATTTCTGTCTGTTACTCCCCACAGTTTGCCCATCTTTTCTTGTCAGTGGAGGACTGAAGTGCTTAGCTGAGATATTCCAAACTGCCGAGCAGAGGTTGGTGAGCAGCATCCGCTCTCCTGCTATGCAAGTGAATGTAGAGGCTGACTTTACTTCCTGTGTAAAGTTCTCATTTGCAGATGTTCATATTTCAAAAGCAAGAAGAGCCAATTATTAAAAAATTAAGCAGTAATTCCATCAGTCAGTCAGTAGCTTCAGAAGTATGATGTTTCTGAAATATGTTCATTTGTCTAGACAACATCAAAGGCATAAACCGCATTTTTTAAGACTGATGTGTGTGACAATTGTGTATTGTTCCTCAGATTCTCTTTTCTGATTGAAAATTGCTCAGTGGTTCAAAAGAAAGACTAAAAAACCAACTAAAGTATAAGCGGATAAATTAAGATTCTGTGTAAAGATTCCCACTGCAGTTAGTGGGTTTTGAAAAAGCGCACATTTCAAATGACTTGCTAAACATTCTGTCTGCCAAAAGTAATAAAATAACAATTTACACTAGTGAAATATCTTTCATCAAATAGTCACGGAATGTGCTATAAGGCTGGCAGTAAACTTATTTTTACTCGTAAGAAATTAATATACAAAGAGGTTTAGGCCCAAAAATCTGTTGCTGTCACAGATGTGATGTTATTCTGTACCAGGATGTAAGAGGTGCATCCTCTTTACACCTTTAAGAAACGACAGGCTTTTCCTTCTTTGTGACGTTTTGCATTGGTTGATGAGACATTGTCATCTTGGTTTGGATAATAATTAAGTCCTTGCCCCCTGTTGCAAAGCAAAGCATATTACTCAAAGTCACAGTGTATCTACAGTCTTTTCATTGAAATGAAAGTATTTAAGCATTGTCTATACCCATAATCACAGCTAGAAAGAGGGCAAGTGAAAAAAAAAAAAAGCACTCTGCTGTACAGCGTCCTCAACTTCCCTGGAAGGAGAAAGGTCTCTGGGCTGTGCAGCCACAACAAGCCTGACTCCACACATGTGGAGTACAGGTCTGTAGGCCCCTGGTCTGTGGTATTTATACAGCAAAGGGTGTGGGGCAGGTGGGTGCAGTTAGGAATTGGCAGCTATATTGGCACATGAGGTGAGTTCCCCTTGGCCCATTCTTCTGGCAGGTCTGGATTCCTCTGACCAGCACCCACACCTTGTCCTTGGCCATACCCCAGACCTGCCAGCCAGCTCCCACTAGGCAAGAGGACACTGCTCCTCACCTGCAACATGCACAGCAACACTAAGGGAACCTCCAAGTGGGAGTTAAAACTCAAAAGCACCATTTTTACCGCTTGATGGCCCAACAGCGCTCCAGGACATGGAAGAAAGCTCCCACCCTTTCGAGGCAGCACAGAACAGGATCCCAGGCTGCATTCTGTAGCGAGGTCCAGCAGCTAGAAACAGTGAGACACCATGTAAGGATCTTGGGATTGAGCTCCACCTGTGTTAGATGAAACGTATCCTCTCACCAAGTCTTCCAGAGAAGAGGAAAAGGGAAACTCACGTTTTTGTTTAAAAAGGAGATTTCTTCTGATGAATCTTTGTTTGAAACAAATACTAAACCCATCTTGCTTTTGTAACATTCCTGGCTGCATGTACCTAGGTCAAAGAGTGTTTTTATATAAGAAGTTGTTCAGGAATTTATGCCTTTGTTTGTTCATAGGGAGGGGAAGAACAAGAAACCCTGTACAGTGAAACTTAGTGTAAATACAATACTAAACTCCACTTAACTACTGCTTTGACATCTACAATTAGCAGTAAGCCCTCATGTGTAGAAAACTTTGTTTGCTTTTTAGAAAAAGGAGAATTTACTGCAAGCTGTGAATATGAAGGATGTCTGAAAATCAAGCCTTCGTTGCTGTCAAAATATATTGTGCTTTTTTACAAACCCCTGAGTTTACGAATTAAAAGCAGCAAATGCAATACACACACACAGAGAACCTAGAACCCCAAACCCTGGCTTTGATTGAAATACCTTTATCTAATTTTTATAGCACCTGAGTATTCCAGATAAAGATGGCTTTGCAACATTACTGGCATTACAGTATATTTTTTCCCCCTATACTTTGTCTATTCTAGTAAAAACTCATTTATTTGCAAATACTGGTCTAATATGCTTCTTAAATAATGAGAATTTTATAAACAAACTGAAAACATAATTGGAGGCATTACAGGAATAAAACACAAATGCAACCAGCTCTTTGAATTTCCTGCAAACATTAGCAAGACATAATCGATTAACATTTTACTCCTAGGCTGTTGTGTTTTTTTTTGTTTTGTGTTTTGTTTTTTTTTTTTTTTTGTTGTTTTGATTTTTTTTGGA
>JAWWLV010000088.1:10478096-10501063 GCA_035041135.1 Platyrinchus mystaceus
TGAAATACCTTTATCTAATTTTTATAGCACCTGAGTATTCCAGATAAAGATGGCTTTGCAACATTACTGGCATTACATTATATTTTTTCCCCCTATACTTTGTCTATTCTAGTAAAAACTCATTTATTTGCAAATACTGGTCTAACATGCTTCTTAAATAATGAGAATTTTATAAACAAACTGAAAACATAATTGCAGGCATTACAGGAATAAAACACAAATGCAACCAGGTCTCTGAATTTCCTGCAAACATTAGCAAGACATAATCGATGAACATTTTACTCCTAGGCTGTTGTGTTTTTTTTTGTTTTGGTTTTTTTTTTGCTTGTTATCATTATTTTTCCACTACTTTTTTGTAAGTCATGAGAATATGGGATTTTTTTACCCAGTTGTCCAAAAAACTCTGATACATTACCCATGTGGGAATCCTGGTGATACTTTACAATAGAAGGGGAAAGAAGAATCAGGAAGAGAAAAAATCAATTTAGTCACCAAGCATAAGGGTCACAGCCAAATAAGTTTCAGTTCCAATGGCAAGGTGCTATGATTTGAAAGGGAAGCCAAATAAAGCAAGAAAGAGGTAATAGTCAGCAATGTTTTAAATCATCTGGAAATAACATGGGCCATGATCAGCACCACTGCATTGCACGAGCAATACAGGCACTCTATTTTTCTACCACAGCTTCACATTTCTTTCAGAAAATATGTAGATTGAAAGTTTAAAGATCCGAGTACAAGGGAAATATGTAACACAGCAAGACATCTGCCAACTCTGTGTTTCTTAGCATTACAAGAGTAGAGGACATGATTTGCAATAGAGCAGAATGAGAGAAGAGGCCAAAGAGAGAACATGACCATGGCACTGAGACATCATTTATTCATACTTTTACTGCCAGGAGTAAATAAAGTTATGCTTGTAATTATTGCAATGTATGTTCCACAAGAAGGAAAACTGCTGAAGCTTTATTGACCAAATGGCACTGGAAGGTAGTTAATTTATACACAGACACACTAAAGAAACAGTACCCATTATCACTGCTGTCCACTCTAACACATTCCATCTTCAGCCAGATTTAATTTAACAAGAAGAGCCTCAATCTGCCACTGCTGCAGTCTCTCCCTTCTGCACTTCACAGCTTCTTTTATGTGTCTGGAGAGAGAAGGAGGCACTGTAATTAGCTGCTGATATTAACAGGCTTTCTTTTGCTTTATGAAGTTGGAAATAAATGGTCACATTACTGAGCAGACTGCTGGATCCTCATCATAATTTTTTTAAAGAGTTATTTAAACTGGGCGTGAGTGCTGTTGTTTCTATGCTGCTTTCTTGCCTTCATGTAATGGAGATTTTCATCCTGTATCAAAGCACATTGGGATCCCAGTTCTGTTTATGTTAACAGTGTATCTCCAGCCAAGGAGATTACAATCTCTAATATGAAAAGAGGAACAGAGAGTGCAGCAGAACAGAGATCTGTACAGATATTTTCTTCAGCAATTTGCAAATCTGAGTCTTCAAGTTACTTTGTTTTGCCTATTATTTTGTCTAGTAAAAAATCAGATAAAGCTTCCTAGAAAGCAAGTCGTTTCCAGAGGTGTGTGGCAGCAGTTTCATAAAAGTCTCATATTGCCACTGCTTTTCACAGTACTTGTAGGAACTTAATTTTCTCCAACCACTTCCTCCAAGTTGGTTGAAACTGGCCAGAGGGCTAAAAAATTATTGAACAGGTCAGAAATACAGGGAAAGGTGGAAAGTGAGCAGAGGAATGAGTTTAATGGCAGAGACCTCACTTTGATGCTCAAAACAGTTCAAAAAGCAGCACACTTGAGTTATAACAGTCTCAGCAGCCAGAGCCTCATGCCATGGAAGGATTTTTGTAAAATGGACATAACAGTCAAAGAAGAAGCTCTACCAAAGATAAAATATCTCCTTTACCCATACTATATCAGCATTTTCTGAAGCTTCGTGAAACACCTGCCACTGGTCTTCTCCTAACAATTGTACCAGCAAATTTTTCATCCAGGATTTTTTCTTTTTTCCTCTTCATTTTTTTTTTTTTTATTGTTTAGAGAGTGATCATCTTTGTGGCCTCCTCTGAACTCACTTCAAGTCCACATTTTTCATATGTTGGGGGCCTCCAGATCTGAACATAGTACTGCAGGTGTGTGTCCCACCAGATTAGAGCAGAGCAGGAGAATCACCTCCCTCACCCTCTTGGCCACACTGCTTTTTATGCATCCCAGGATATGTTTGGCTTTCTGTGCTGCAAGCACACATTGCTGAGACATGGTGAGTTTTGAGTTCATCAACATCCCCAAGTCCTCCTCCCTTGAGAGGACACTGTTCTCAATCCATTCTCTGCCCAGTTTGTACTTGTGTTTGGGATTGTGCTAACCAAGGTACACGACTTTGCACTAAGCCTTGTTGAACTTCATGAGGTTCACATGTGCCCATCTGCCAAGCTTGTTTCAGGGCCCTCTGGATGGCATTTCTTCTCTCGAGTGTGTGGACTGCACCTCTCAGCTTGGTGTCCTCAGCAAACTTGCTGAGGTTTCACTTAATCCCACTGTTATGTCACTAAAAAAGGTGTTAAACAGCATCAGTCCCAAGCAAAGAATCAGGAGAGAGACATTAGTGCTCATTCTAAAACATACATTAACACTAATGTTTGCTTATGCTAAGAACTTGGGGAACCTTCAGAGATTTGTTGAACAATAAACACTGTAACCTTTCAGGCTGAGACTCATTAGTGGGAACCTTAGGGACAATATTAATTGACTTAATGGATCCTTGCATTTGTTTTAACATATATGCTTTTCTAACCCACTTTTACTCTTGTCCAAATTAAACTCAAACTCTATGTTTAAAGTTTAAGTTTTCTCTCTTGTCCACACTGTAAGTATTTTATCCTGATATCTACTTATCTTAAGCCCTCAATAAGTAATACTTGATGGAACAGCTTCCAGAGCAAACCATTTGTGAAGCCGTGGAATCTCTAGGCAGTGCTGCTTCCTTTTGCCAGCCAATCAGTAAAATCTCTCCATATGCTTGCTTGTGGTTTGGAGATGTGGGAGTGGCAGCAAAAACTTGAGTTTACTACAAGCATAAAATAACACTTATCTACAGAAGTTTTTAATAGACTGAGTCTCTGTACATCCCTGCTTTTTCAATAAATGATAGACATCTTTTAAAACCCCAATTTTTATCCTTAGTTATACAGTAGTACTCCGACTGATATCATCTACCCTTTCTTAGAGCATATTTTCTGTGCTAGAATGAAGAGTAAGTTTAAAATTAAAGATCCTTATTTTGCATAATTATATGTAAAGGCAGGAAACGTATTTCTATCATGTATTGAAGCTTTTTACAAGAACTCATCCCTGAATTCTGAACGAAAGTACATTTTATATGTATAGAAAATACCAGCAGTAGCAGTCAAGAATAGCTATGGTAACAAGTCTAAGAGATTTTGACTCAATACCACAGTCAGTGAATAAAATCTCTTTATATGAAATATCCCTGAAGACTTTTTCTGAACAAAATTATACAACTGTTTTTCCCAGAGTGTGATGGTGTATCACACAGCTGACAAGACCTAGGAAACTGGTACACTGCTGAGGGCTCTTTTAACAACACATGCTTAGCAATGTGGATGCACACAGGGTCTGAACTCACTACATGTCTAACAAAAGGTGTTGCTTTATTTAAAGGAAATTAATTTTCTAAGTAATCTTCCTGTAGAAGTTACGGGAGAAATCTTGAAAAGGAAATGAAAAAGGCCACAGAAGGTACCTTTGGAGAGAACTGCTTTTAAACTGGGATAAAAAAAAATTGAATAGTGTGTTTATCTTACATGCATGATGAAGAGTACTTGTTAAGGAAACTTTCCTATCTGACCATCCAGGACCCACTCTGGCAGCCATACTCTCAACACCATGAGCCAAGACTGAGGTCTCTTTGCAGCCCCATACACCACCCTCACTCAGACAAGGTTTCCTTACTGGCTCCACCCCAGGTTTCCCATGGCAGAGCCTCAGACGTCTGGATCCTTAAAATAATTCAATCATGAAGCATCAACAGAACAACAGCTTGAGCAGGTGCCTCCAAGGAGGGGCCCTGAGCAAAGGAAACCCCGGGGTTCTGTACCCTTACAGTCCAAACACACCAAAGTCAGGATTCCTCTGCTCCTGCTGTGTCCCTGGGTGTCCGGTGGCCTGGCTGGACACAGGTCCCTGTGCCCTTTGTTATGGAAAGGGTCTGCAGTTCACGGCTTCTTGCCTGGGGCTCCTGCCACCCCGAGCTCAGCCTGCAGCTCACCCTGCAGCTGCTCACTGAGGTACCTGCACCGAGTGTGTTCCTCAACATACAGATCCTCATTGTTGCGACATCAGTGCATTTCAACAGGGTGGTTCTCCTTCTGAAATCATTACTGCAATTCAGAATTGTGAGGGAAAAAGTTTTACTTGATATTATTGACACTTTTGACATTTAATTGATATTATTTGCACTTCAAGGTCATCTGCTCTAATGTTCAACGGAGGCACAACCCATTGTTGAAATGTGTATGGAAATTAAGTAAGATAATGAAGAATTTTATAACAATAAGGTGATATAGTTTTTATAATGAGTCTTTTTTTCAAATAATTTCATCTGAAGTAAAAAAAATAAAATTGGTTACATTCAGTTAATGTCTCAAAGAGTGAAAATCCATGCTTTTACTGGTGTATTTGTGCTTTATTGGATATTTAAATACTACCATGTTTGTAATGAGGCTACTTTGACTTCTGATAAATTTCACTAGTGAGTAAAGCCTGAACTAATGGCAGCCTACACATGTGGCTTTGCCTCTGCACACTTGACATTCTCACGACTTATTTCCTTGGGGATTTGCAACTTCAACCACTCAAGTGTCTGCAACAGAGTTGTCTTTAAAAGAAATAAGCAGCATCACATACTCCACTTTCTATCAAATGTCAGAAAATGAGAACTTGCCAGGAACAAATATTTTAACCCAAGGCCATCTTTTAAGTAGATGTAGCAACACTGTGACTGCTTTACTTGACTTGCATCTGGAAAGCTGTAATGCACTTTGGACGCTCCCATGATTTGTGCTGTGATATGAGTAGCCCAGGAGGCAAGTAGTCAAATACAGTCTGAGTTTTTCTTTTGCTTAAAAGAGAAGCTGTCATAGTATGTCACCTGCAAAATACATCTCTATGTCCTGTTTCTGACCATGACTGGCAAATGATTCTCTTCGGAGGAAGAGAAGCCTTCATTTATTCCTAGTTCCCAGTCCAACAGACGTCACTCTCATATGACCCCATAAAGTCACACCAGCAATAAGTGGTGAGAGAAACACCGTCCAGCCAGATAACTCCAGACTGCACTATGAAGGCATCATTCACACTCTCAAATTCCACAGCTTTGTGACCCATTTAAACATGATAAAGCAAGGCATCTTATCACCAAAAAGGCTCAAAAAATCATCTTAGGATAGATTTTATTCTGCTTTAATTCTACAGTCTTCCACTGGAAAATTTCCCCATCAATCTATTTAAATTCATTGCACTTGTTTTGCTCCATTTTGTAACAAGAGGAAAGTCTGCTTACTTACGTTCCCTGCACCAGACTGCAGCCCTTTTCCATCTCCTCTGGATATTTTGATATTCTGGCTGAACTTTTTGCTGTAGTTTTCTGTTTACAGATTCTCTCAGGAAAGCAAAGGACTTCTCTCTTTTATCTCCTTCCATCTGTAACCATGAAGAGAAAACTTAGTGGGGAGGTTTCCGTCTAATTCTGGTTGTAGTAATATCATACCTCTTTTGGATATTTCTGTTGGGTGGCACCCACAGGATCCTCAGATGCTCTCAGGGAATACTGTGTAGCCAGGGATACTCTGCTGGTTCCTTCTTCTGAACCTTCCTTCTGTCTTTTCCTTCATTTGCTATTGTGCATTTTTGTATCAACTCTTAGTTCTGACCCCCCATGCCCTTTTCAAGGGTTCTTTGTAATTCAGTATGGACTTCCTCCAACTTTTCTATATATTCTCCAATAAAGATACTTAGAAGAAGAATATCAGAACTGGGCAGAAACACAGCAACACCTTTTCAGAGCTGCTACCACCAGCCTGAGTCTGGTTGGATCCTGAGGCAATATTACATTTTATCTTCTTCCATCTCATTTACAAAGGTGAATAGTATACAATCTGCCCTTGAATTCCAGGAGGAAAAAACAAACAAACCACCAAGAACAAAAAACTCAGACACATAGAGAATTTTATGTGCTTTGATGTATCATCATGCAAATGCTTCTACATTTCTTTAATGCTCAACAACACATGATTGTTCTTAGTTTCTGTTACTGACCTAATTAAAACTTGTGGGGATCAAACTCCCTTAAAAAGTTGTCTGGGAAATTCTGCCCTTGAAGCCACAATTTATCTCTTTGTCCAGCTGTCTGCTGCACAACACAATTGTTTTCTTTGCTTATGTATAGACCCAGCTACATCTCCAGACCTGCCATCATAGTTTTTTTTTTTCCAGATGGACAGAGCCACACCAAGATAGATACACTCTTCAAAGTCATAAAGGTCTGATAGGACAAGCTGAAAACTTGTCATGGGTCAGACACAGGAACTGCAATTGTTTTATATTTGGGCAGTTTAAGAAGATGCTCCCCTTTCCAAAACAAGAACAGAAAGAATTTATTCTTAATTTCCACATGCCAGTTACATGTTATTTTCAGTGAAATATTGAGGAGTTTTGCCAGAATGCAACATTTAGTATGAGAGGTTGCCTGGCTTACATGACAGAAAAGTAACCCATGACACATATATTTCAGTTGCATCCTGCAGTCTTCTAATTTCTGCATCCAGTGCAAGGATAAGAAGAGTGTGTGACTAGCAGAGAGTGGAGCAGCAGCCCCTTTTGGCAGGAGTATACCTCAGATGTAAAATGAAACTACACACTAAATTTACACATATGCATTTCAGTGAGCAGAGCTGTGTTTGTGTAATGGAAGACAGTATTTGGAGTTAGCTCCTCACATGCATCACACAGTGAAAATCATGTTCTTTTTTTTTTTGGCATAACAGACTCAGAGTATAAAGCCTCCGATTCAAAACCTTGATCAAATTACAGCCATAAATAAAACCATGAGTTCAAAGTAAAGAGGAATTTGTCCCAATGATGGATTTTGTCTGGGAGATAGATTTATCACACAGAATTTGATCACGCCAAATCCTTAACAGTAAAATAAGTAGTTCAGACTTATCACTCGGTATTAAAAAATAATCTGGATTTCACTCTCTTTTATGCACAAGTTTTCTTTGCTTCTATGGAGCTACATATTTGAGTTAAATGTCAGCGAAAATCACCAGTACAAATATAAAATGTGTCAGTGTGAATCATATCACTAAATTTATGTAGTAATTGACACTGGCACAAACTTCATCTCAGTCTTGTATGACCCAACCTATTTTGGGCAGTCATTTCTTCCACCCAGTTTCCTGAGAGTTATATACGTATTTACTCCTCTAACTGTCACCTTTAAAATTTCTGGGATTATTTGGCCAATTTCAGCTGAAGCTAATAGGCAGAAATTTCAAAGATATTCTATACCTAAATATTTTATGGAAAAAGGTGACCACTGCAGCTAAAAGACCTTACTACTGTGCTGGCTAGAAAAAAGGGTAGCAATATGAGCTCTTTATTGCACAGCAGAGTATATTTGTGACCATGAGTCACAGACCCACAGGAAATCAAATTTTTGCTATGTTTGATGTGTTTGAACAATGCTTCAAAACTACTAAGGATTACCTGTATCACACAGTGGGCTCCTATATTGAAGTTCCACCATTGCATTTCATTTTTCCAAGTCTTTATTGATGGCTGTTATAGAATCTTCATTTATATTTATCATATAAAAGAAAATGTTAGGTGCCTGCATTATAAAACTACTTTTATTCTGCAATAAAAATCTGATTATCTTGTTAAATGCCTATTCATGCATTCAATTGAAAAGGGTAATATTGAATGCTTGTTTTTGAAATACTTTTTCATTAAAGCAACCAATCCAATACAATTTGTTCTGCTGCTTGCAGACTTATTAATGTATGTTTCTTTCTCAACCAATTTTAAGTTGGTACAATATATGGTAGGGCAGGAAAGATAAAGGCTAGGTTCTCATTTTAGAGAAATACATCCATATTTGTCTAAGGAAAGGATTTATTCAGACTCTTTTGGTTTTTTAAGGCAACATTATGATCCCTATGTATTGGGTTGTTGATAAAATCCGTTGCTATTTGGGATGAGTTCACTGGAGCCTGAGATGGCTAAAATCAAATTAAGTGCATTTAACTGACCTTGCCAGTCTGTAAGATTACAGATTAGTTCCTATTCTGACATACAGATGTCCAGATTTTGAGTAGAAATAATTCTTATTTGCAGCCCATGCAATTTTCTATTAGGGAGGAAATTCACCCAGTTGAAAAAAAGAATAATTAATACAGTAGTCAAAGAATGTCATAATCTAAGGAACCACTTTGTTAATTCCACTCACAGCCCACCATGAGTTTTCTGTCTTTTTCATGGTTGCACAACTCTAAAGGCTTCTTGATGTGTGGTTTTAAGACTTCTGTAGTCAGCTCATTATTTGGAGATGGGATTATCACATCATACAGTTCTATTTTCAAAAATATATATTTTCTGATATAGAAAGAATGGAAGTATTGCTAGTGATTCAATACAGGGAAAGAACTATGAAGCATCTGACATGAGGCCTAGATACCATATAACCTTTGAAGTGTTTCCAGTTACATTTCAATGGGCAAAACTTTTATTGAAGGAACAGGCTGAGAGAAAAGCAGTCAATGCATTCTTTTCTACCAGTTAATAGTTTAGCATTACAGATTTGTGTCAGGAGGAGGAAGCTAGATGAGAGGCTTCATATATTGAGATTTTTACAAAAAAACTGTTCTGGAGCCCAAGATGGCTCATATAAAGCAAAATTACTATCCTGAATCGAAAGCCCTTTACTTCCCTGAGCATTTAATTAAGTTAAGGGCATATGTGCAGCACTGTTTACTGCTGGGCTATTGCTCATATCTTAATGGAAACAGAAAGGGGAATTCCTGTAGGAAGCACAGGAATTTATACAGCTAATCAATTTGAGCCTTGTTGCTGTCTCATGTGTGTCCTGTTGGCAGAAGTGGAGTCAGGGTATAAAGCCTCACGCCTGTTGCTGAGCACTTTAAAGGCACAGGAAGGGAGCAGGCTTGTCAAGAAATGATGGGAATTGAACCTGAACTTAGTTACCTGAACTTAACAGGGACTGAACAGGCAGAAACTTGTTGCATGTTACACAGGATCATCATCTGAGTGGCACTCATCAACAGACATAAATAACATTATATGCAGATGCTTTTGCAGAACAGCTTATTCCTAAATTACAAGGATTAAAGCTTCATTTTCCACAGAAAAAGGTACAATAGTTCTGTAATATCCCAGTCCTATAACATATACTCAAAGAAACCTTTCTGACTTCAGTGTGGTCTTTTGTACCAAAACATACAGGTAATATGTGTAACTTCAGAATGGGATGCCAAATTAGCAGAAGCTGGCTCTTTCACTGAAATACAGAGCAATGGTCTGAAGACGCTGTTGATAAGAAGGACTGTCATTGCCTGCATGAGTAGACATGTAATTCTATGCACATGTATTTCCATGCAACCTATATAATTGTTTAGATTCTTTCCATTAATGTCAGAGATTGCTTAGTAATACACAAACATGCCATTGTATAGGACAAGTAGTAATACTTATGACAGTGGTGAAGAGAGGAAATGGTACATATTTAAGTGTCATAACTGTTTAAAAAAAAAGCAAACAAGAAAAACCTAGATTAGTTTATCAGGTATGTTTGCTGTACAAGCATAGTGGCCCCAAATCAGTAAGCACTACATAGGTTGTGTTCTGTCTCTATAATGAAATTTTTATATTGCATTTCATTGGCCCACATCTTTATTGACGGCCATTGTGGACTCTCAAGTTACAGTCATATCAGACTTCATTAGGAAAATACCTTACTTTAAAAAAAAACCACCCTACTTATCTATTCCTATTTCCAAATGCAATATGACAATACTAAAAAGTTATAATATTGAACACTCTGAGGAGTCTTCTTTTTTTTAAGTAAAAAAAGTAAACTTGTCTCCATTTTATCATTAAACTAGAAAATAAACTACTTTTTCTTCAAAGTTGTTTATCTAGTGTAGAAATGCATTTTATCCAAGAAGAAGCTCTTCAGTTTGGTATTATAGCTGAGAGAAGTGTTTCATAATCTAGCAGCTCAGCACCATTGTGATCATCCTGGCTGGAGAGCTAGTACCTCACATGCCTTATTACACAACAGCTGGGATTACTACATGTAACACAGAGCTACATTTAATAAAAACAGCAGAAAAATGGAAGCATAGAAAGTTAATGTAATTTATGTTTAGGAACTGGAAAGGAATTTATTTGACTTCTATAATCCCTGTACTATGCTATAATAGTCTATTTCTGGCTTTCTCTAAAACAATTCTGGAAGAAATGTTTTCTTTGAAGACTTAAGGGATGCAAATAGATTTTTCATCTTAAAAACAAAACAACAAACAAATATACTAAGCAGCAAATCCATATACTAGATCCTCTTGTCTGCAACACCCCCAGCAGTTCTAGAGAGCAAAATATCCCTATGGCATTACTTCTTTACTTAATAATATGTTTTCATTTTTGTTTTGAAAGAGCATCTTGCTATTTTTCTTCTCTACTGGCCACCACAAGCACTCTGTTTCCAGTGAAAGTTCTCCTGAAGAGTAATAAAAGGCATTGTCCCAGTTGGGCTCAGCCTCCCTTGGACCAAACACAATTCTGGTGCCTGGTCTGTGGGGAGTAATCAAACAACATTAACTATCTGAAATAAGATGTATAATGGTCCTGCAACTGAACTTGCCCTTTTTTTTTTTTTACACCCAAAGGAAAAAACCATGTCTAAACTCCCCATGAGATGTACAGGCTAGCAATTTCTTTGATTAAAAAAGCTGTGTCCACTGGTGATTTGCTTGGGGAAACTGCATTCACATATAAAAGAAGCAAATGGAACTATAAATTATTTACCTTTGTGTTTACTTAGGAACTTTAATTTTACTAAGCGTATTGTGCTATGTAGAGATATTAATCTGAGGGAAGAGTACGATCTACATTTTTAACAGAAGTGTATTCAGGGTTTTATTCAGTTAGCCCACTTCAAACCTGCAGACAATATGGCTTTGCTTTGTAAGATATCACCATAGAGCCTACACTCATTTCACCCTTGAAACTCCCCTTTTTTCCTTTCATAGCTACTGCCTTTCTTTACCCGGACTTTTTTACCACTTAAATTTGATGGAGCTCTTTGCTCACTCACTCATCCTTTCCAACTCAGTATCACTTCAAGCATTTCCCATGATTTCTCAGTACTTAGCCTTTTATTCCTTGCAAGGTTCTTACTTAGAGCCTACCTCACTTCCATTTCCATTGAGTTGAAAGTCTCTGCTTTTCTGTCTTCAGTGGCAAAATTTTTAACAGCATCTTCCATATCATTCTTTCTCCAACTTCATACCAATTTCACAACCCCAACTGAAATTATTTTGTCATTTCATCAGCAGAGCATTAAATGATGGGGAACTTTTCTCTTCTTGCCAACCTTTACCTTAACCTTCAATGACTCTATTAGAAGGCAATGATCATTGCTATAGAATTTTTATCATATATATTCATATCTTATGCTGACTTCCAACTTTCCCTTTCCCCCTTAACTTGGCTTAAAGTGCTTAATATGAATTACTTTATGGCAATCTGTAACTAAATGAGGGTAAATAGACAGTTCATGTCTTAAATCAGTACATTGCCTGTGTAAAGGAATGTCATGTAGATTTCAATCAGAGATGTTGCTGTTCAGGAGATGAGATTTTAATGGAAATGTTCTATATAGACTTTCATTAGATATTTTGAAATTACCCAATGTGATTGATTAGAACTTAATATTTGTACAAGAAACCTGGGCAAATGTGGGCATGTATCTGTGCTATTAGACAACTTAGAATGAATCTGCCCTCATTTACAGATATTTGGAAGGTGATCTATATCTGGGGCTTTTGGGTAGAAGGCAAGTTGTACAACAAGTTTGATTTTCACTGATCTTTACTAAAGTTTACAATAATGGTATTGACAACTTTTGAACCATGAGGAGAATGGATAATTTTATCTTAATTTCAAGCTTGGATTTGGGATTTAAGAGATTGGAACAATGTAATAGAAATTAATTCAAGGGAGACAGAGGTTGATAAAATAATCAGAATAGGTAAAAACCTAGGCAGGCTTTTCAAGATGTCAAAGAAAAAAATAATTCTTCTAATTTATTTTTCAAAAACAATGGCTCTTTTCACTTTGGAGATTACTTCCAGATGTGGAACCACAGTAAAGGATTTTTCCCCCAAAAACAAAATAAAAAATAAATGAAATTACAAGCCTTTGCATTTCCAGATGTTCTTATCAGACAGATTCCCTTCTATAAAGTAACCATGTGTGACATTAAATATTTCAGCATAGATTTAATATCACTACTAATTCCTGGCTTTTCAATTCTCAATATGTCATCATTCATGAAGAGGAGGATGTGCTTAACACTTGGTTTTTTACTGCCATCTGCTCCTGGTGCTCTGTTATCTCCTTGCTGCATCCTCTACCTGCTGCCTCCTGCCTCCATAGTCCTAGGGAAGGAAACCCTGGTCATGGGGATGCTCCTCACATATACCTGAGAGACCATGTGGGAGGAGGAGGTGTCACTTGTTCCTGCCTTTTGTCACAATGGAAGTTGTATTGTCCCTTGCTGAGCTCCTTACAGGGAACTGGGCAAAATAAATTTTACATTTCAATATTTCACTGGGACAGTCTTCCCTCCCATTTTGGAAGAAAACACAGAATCATTGAATGATTGGCATTGGAAGTGACCCTTAAAGTCCATCTAATCCAACCTTCCTGCAATGAGCAGAAGAAATGGAAGGAAGGAAAGATGAACAGATCTAAACTTGCATTTCCAATGGACAGACATTTTGAAATCTACAGATTTCTCACAGTCATTTTATATATATATATATATATATATGTACTGTTGGTTACAGTTAGACCAACTAATTAATTCATTAAGTTGCAGTTAATAACACTAAACCACAGTCCACTCTCAGGAACAGCTGATGTAACAGTCATATCTTAATCAGTGTTGTCCACTTGTTCATCAAGACTGTGGGAAGAGGGTTTCACCTGCTCAGTAGCATCTACCCTTGAAAAACAAAATGCAAAGTAACTTTAGAAGTTATTCTGCACAGAAAAGGGAATATTAGTTTTCATTTGTTTATTAATGCTCTAAATGCAAAGAAAATGGGAAATTTTATAGACCGTGTTCACATGTAGATACTGACAGTTAGAACTGTTAAGTGTCTTTAAGACTTGTAAGTCTTGGATAATTAGCCCATCATTACCTAGGGAAAATAAACCCTCAGTCTTTAAATGATATATTTATGGTGGCACTGCATGCAATATTCCTGTAGTAAAAAAAACCTGACTGACAAAACCCATTGTCAAGCCTGAGGTACACAATAGATACTCAAAAGAATCACTTAACAGGATTCGTTGGTGTTTGGTTTTGTTTGTTTGTTTGTTTGTTTTGTGTGTGGTTTTTTGTTTGTTTTGTGTATCTTTTTTTTTCTTGAATTTTAGAAACATCTCCAGAATTTGATGGCTAGAAATAGCAGGTTTAAAATAAAAGAAAATTCAATGGTCCTTTACCTAAATTTTGAAGGTTTATGACAAATCATAAAAAAGCTTTCTATTCTATAATAAGAAACTGAAAACAGAGTATCCCTTAGCTCTGAATTTTATTTATACTTTAAATTTTTAAAGAAAAAGTCAATTTTAAAAATTAAATAAATATTGCTTGGATTTCTGCTAGGTAGCAACATCCCTCTATGATTAGGATTCTATTCGCTGTTGCCTTTCTGCAGGTATTGTAATTATAGCTTGCAAACTGAGAACACAAGATAATAATTATCTGCACATGTTTACAAGTTAAAGAAAATGCTGAAATATATTTTACTGCTCCACACTGAAAGTATGAATGTTCTCACACATATGCTATCCCACTGTATTATAGTGATACTTGGTGTTGCTGCACAGCTTCCTATCCAAACTTAGTTTTGTGCACTTCCTTGAAAAATCAGATGATACTTCTAAATATGCAGCCAATAAAATGCCATGTTATTGATTGTTATAACTTTTTTTTACAATAAGTTCTCTTTGGCTTTGAAGCTGGGGCAAATCTTTACAGTTCTAGCTGGTGTTTTCAAATGCATGTAATTTGAAGCATGGCTCTGTTTAACACATAGCAGATGAAAGAAAAAAATAATCCCTAGAACACCATCCAGTTGCCCATGTCCCCATTACTGTTTGCTGACAAAATCCTAAAAACCCTCATGTGTTTGAGCCTGTGGATTGACTAGAGCTGACAGAATCCTACAAGAGGATGTACTTTTTCTAATATTTGGAAAAAAAAGAAGAGTGTTTGTTTTGTTTTGTTTACCAATATATTTGAAAAATATATGTAAGCAGGGGAGTACCTTCCAAAAGTGGCTCCTAAATCTCATATTTGTTGAATACCTGTTCTGTGAAAAATTCAGTTGGGAACAGAGAGAGAACTAGGTGATTCTTTCCTTCTCACCCCAGCCCCCCTCAAAAGTAAGGAAATCTTTATCCTCCAAAACAGAACATCTGTGCAAGAAGTGGTAGTCAGTAATGTCAAAACACATTTAGACCTCTAATTTTAAAGCCATAAAGTGACAATTCCAAGGGCGACTCATCCATCATTGGTCCCAACAGAAACACGCTCAAACAGCAAGCTGCTAGCACAATTTCTCACCTGAAGAACCATCTATTTTCTGGAGGGATGTGTTTATGTGTGTGGTGATTTTTTTTTTGCATATGAACACATGTCTACTTAAATCAACTCCAGAGATGATTTGCTCTGCAATTCTCTTTATCTCACCTTTACATTTGTGCAAGGGCTTCATTCCACAATGAGCTGAGACTTTAAGGGCATATTCACTTGAAGGAGATTTTCCGTTTTCAAAAGCAAAGACTGGGTTGATCCAAGGAAGTAGAACTTCATTGTAGTGTTTGGCTGATGTAGTTGGAAACTGGCAAATTTTTCAACACCTTCAAGGCTGTTACAAACGTGCAGCCAGTGGGCTGCTGCTACTTTTGTGGACTTTTGGCAGAGACCTTTACAGATAGCTTTTGGAAATGAAGTCTTAATGGGTTGGGAAATACTTTCAACTATTGTTCCTGCTGGCAAATTGACTATCCATTTCTTCTCAAAGATGTCTAAGATGTAAATGGTCTTTTCTGCAAGTATGGAGGTTGTGCTTTGAAACCTGCCGTTCAACAATCCCAGCTGCATGCATGTTATTATCCCAGCACTGATTACAAGATCCCATTGACCACAAGCTGCCTATTTGCCTGTCTAGATGTTGTGATTAGTGTATAATCAATCTCTAATCCAATCAGAAAACTCTCTGCCTGCAGCTGATAAAGGTCTCTGCAGGGTACTGATGAGGCTGGAGCCCCGATATCTCTAAGGGGGCACCTGCAGCATGTGAGGTGCAAAAGCTAAGCAGGCTGATCTAAGAGAAAGGAATTAAGGTGGTCTGCAAAAAATCTGATAAACAGCATTCAAACAAAATAAACCAGGCAGCTAAAGTGTGGGGCTCATCAGCCTCACAGACCCTGGAGTGCTGCTGTTCTAAATCCCAACACATGGAGAAGATCATCTTTTAGCTCAGGAAGACCATTCAAGACAGAAGATTTAGTTTCTGGTCTTTAAAAGAAAAAGCCAACAAATAATTTATCTGATTGTATGATTTTCTCCAGTGCATGAATTCCTCTGTACTACTTCAGCTTTGTACTCCATTGTCTGCTTTTCTTCACAGGAGTCCGGAATGGAATGACTGTGACTTTCCAAACTGTAGTGCAAAGAAATAATTGCCTGTACTTTGCTTCTTCTTTTTTAATTCCTTGAATCAACTCTAATTTTTTTTCTCTCTTTATCTCAGTATTCTTTCCTAAGTCTGCAGATGGGATACTTATAATTACAGATCATATTAAAGCTGTTAAAACCCAGTACAGTATTTTGTGATAAACCTGTGTGATTTATATTAATCCTTGTTGCTCTGCTTCAGGGCAAACAGTTTCTCATAACTTCTCTTTCTATGATATGACCTGTTCTTATTACATTTACATTCAAAATTGGAGAGAATCACAACTAACTACCTTATTAAAAGCTAAAGAACTTCCAAAGTACTTCTTTTGTAACCATACAAATATCTCTTAACTGTTTCAATGGAAGCCATTATTTTTAGTTGTTGTATCATTATTTTAAACACAGTTCTATGAATTATCTTTATTTCTAGGAATACAGATTATTTCCACTAACCCTGTGGGTTTGCTATTCTTTGTAACTCCTGGGAAGCTACACTCCTACTTCAAGCTTCCCAGGGTATCTGACACCCATCTCAGATACTTGCAGCAAAGCTTACATTTATCTGTGTTCACAATATGCCTAAGATCAAAAGAAACATAATTATTCTGTCTACAAAGTCTTTTTTTCCTGAATGACCATTTCAGACTTAATATTTTCTCTGATTTCAAAGTCTCTAATCAGTAAACAATGAATGGCATCACAGTGAAATAATCTAATTGTCACAGCTCTGGCTTTCAAAAAAAAAAAGCTTTCAGACTACTTTAAATTTGATAATTTTCTCCAAAACTGTTGTTACAATGTTAATATGGCCATAGTGCATACAAAAAGGAAAACAATTGAGTACATACAGGTATTTGAAACACGCACTTCAAAGTCAGCATGGACTACTGTAAACAGTCTGATACCATGTTCAGAACACAGTTTTAAGATTCACTGTGAACTAAACCAGCTTATACCCAATGATTGTGCCTTTAAAGATATATGAAAAATATCTGCTCTTCATAGAATATGACCTTCATAACTCAATTTATGGGTCATTCCCTCACTTGTGGGATATTTTCAATATCATAATTGTAAAAAGAGAAAGAAATGAAGGAAAAATGTTCAGTTATTCATTTTGCAGGGCCTTTTTATTAAAAGCAGAAATAACATTAGATGAAAATCATTTCACTGATAATTTTAATGAAATATGAAGTGCTTTGAATATATTTTATTGCAGGCAATATAGAAAAAAGACATTGGCTGCCTAATGTGTCATTTAATGAATGGATTCCATATTGCCTTACTTTGCTACACTTGGAAGTGAAGGCCTTGCAAAGATGATAGCAAGTGCTTTCAAAAGGGGGCTTCTTCCCACATTTTTAAATTACACTTCACCTAATGGAAAGTATGAAGTATAATGCAGCAGAAATGAGGCTGAACCAAAACACTGGAGCTACATACCTTAACAAATCTCACTGAATTTCATCCTGTAAGCTCATCTCTAATATGGAAAAAAACTTGATGTTGATAATGTCCTAGCATGCTGAAGGTCAGACTGCTATAAGAAGGATCCCAGAAAACCAGAAATCTCATCTAATTTGCAATAAGCTAAGATAGCAGTTGCTTAGTTAGCCCAGCTGAAGGTGAGGAATCGGGGTGAAAGCTCTGCCCACAGGGATACAAGGGTCATTACAGAGCAGGCTGGTAGGTGTCATTTGTTTACACCTTCTTCAGCTCAGAGAAAACCAAATGCAATTGCCAGTGCTACAGAAATACACCCTAATCTGTCTGATTTTTTTAACAGAGACGTGGGACTGACCCAGCAAGTTTCCCATTCTTAACCCTAAACTGCTCTGGGCTTTCTCTGGTAATACTGCCAGCTGTCACCTCAGGCTTTTTTCCCTGTAGATGTAGAATCATGAACAAAATGAACAAAACATAAATGGTAACCATGCACTGGCCTTGAGGCTGGCTAACACTGGCTGGCTGGGTCTGCCCACTGCCTGTCCCTGTGTCCATCCCTTCAGACCCAAGTGTCTTCTGTGCATGCTGTCCTCCTGATTGCCTCGGAGCAGGGAGGGGAAGCCAGACCCCAGCTCAGAAACGCTGACGCTTGAGCAGTGAGTGGTCTGGGACCCAGAGCTCAGGTTTGTTAGCTGACATTTTAATTTAGCAGTGCAGGCATACCTATTGGTCCACTGAAAGCAGCCCTTCACAGTCAGGAACACTGGCTTTTAAACCAGCAAAGAAAAACTGTAGGAATACATTAGAAAACATGTAATAGGAAATTTTATCATGCCACTACAAGTAGGTGTCTTGCTTCCTGGACATAATACCCCAATGTGTTAGAGACTAGACTTTATATGACAAAAAATAAAAGGTGTAAAGAAGGCCTGAAGCTGGTATTACAAATGGAGGCTATTCTTCACACAATGGAGAAACTTCCATATCAAACATGGGAAAGATTACATATATGTTTTTTATTCATTAACATAGTTATACAGAAAGAAAGATGATCAGTACACCAAACATTCAGCATGAGTTAGGAAAGAGGCATTATAATCACAAGATATAATGTCTGTGAATTTGGACATGACATACAGGGATGCAACTCTTCAGGTTCTCACCACAATCCTAATTGTAAGAATGACGGTGGGCCAGCAGGCAAAGGCATGTTGGAGATCTTGGAGGCGTGGCTGCAAAATCAAGGACTGAAAACCTTACTATTCCTCCTGTGTCATTGTAGCTGGAATGGTTGTCCAAAGGAATAATGATAAACCTGAAAGAGGAAAATGAAGACAAAAGAAAACCTCTGGCAATGCAAGGGATCCTGTAAATAATTCTTAATTTTCCCTGCTCTTCTATAAATTATTTTGTGTATCAAAGGACTTTAGGTGGAAGTGAGAAATGCACTGTAGATTTTTCATTGGGAAATATTGTAATTGGCCTTGTTCCAACAACAACAACAAAAATCCATTTTAATCTTATTGCTACTTTCTGTTGTAAGTCAACCTAGTGTAAACTGACTTAATTTTGAATTAGTGGATACAAATCTCAGATTCATATCCCACCACTATAAAACTCTAAAATTAAAAGAATGGGGAATACTAATCTCAGAAGCTCATGAGAGATAGAATAATAAAAGCAATCAATGTTCTTTCTTGATGATGATGCTCAGGCAGTTTCCTAGTAAATAAATCAAAGATGATTCATAACTTTCAGATAACTTTGAAAGTGGTCCCATGCACACATACACATGCTATTTTCAGCAGGTCTGGAGGGATGCTCACGCTGCACTGGATAAAGCCCTGCAGCACAGTGGAGGTACATCTCCTCTACTGCACAGGATGGCATGAAATGAATGAATGGCAGGAAACCCAGAAGAGAAAGGTGTCTCTGGACTATGGATGTACGAAGCAGAGACAGAGAGCAAACTTGCACTCTGTGATGTTTTCCACATTTATCTTTCTGATGTCCAAACTCATTACCAAGTTACTGGCTCCACTTTAAAATCAGTGAATGATGCAAATAGAAGAAGGCTGTATGTAACAGACACTGCTTGTTCACAGGAAGAACACCTTTCTTTCAAGGCATGGTAATGAGAAGGGAAAAAAATGCATGTAATATAATCAACCTTTTAAAATTGTTTTAAAATAGCATTTTCTCAACCCAAGACCTGCAAGTTTGAGATCACATGGTCTTGGAACCTAAGTCAGTTACATGGAAGTGTCAAGTATTTTTAGAGATCCCACTGTCATACAGATCCATAAACAAACAGCTGCATAATTTCTCAAATGATTATCGCCCTTGTACACCTGGTGTGTGTTATATATAAAAAATTAACAAACAAAAGTGAGAATTTTACTCTACTGCAGTGCTGTCATGGCAAATTGCACCATCAAAATCCAATTGCACAACCCAGCTTTAGGCATCAGTATGACGAGAGGACTGCAGTATATAACCATAGAGACAGTGCTCCATTAAATAAGATGTGAAACAGGCCAGCGTGGAGCCTGAAAAACCCAGGAGATGTTGAACGCAATGTAATAGGACCCCATCGTCAACAGCATCAAAGGCTGCTGATAAATCAAGACAATGAAAGAAGGAGCCTTTCAGTTAGCTTGAAGCAACAGATTCTCATTACAAACTCTCTCAAGAGCAGTTCCAGCACAGTGGCAATATCTGAAACAAGACTGAAATTTATTAGAAAGATTTTGTGCATTAAAACCAGCCTGTAATGTCAGAACAGTGCTTTCCAGTGCAAAGAGAAATGATGGGCAAATAAGGTAAGCTGAGAAATTTCCAGTAATTACACCTTATAATCTAGTGCAATTAAGAAAAATATTGTTTTGACAGTGTTTCACTCAACAAAAATATTTTCTTCTGGCTATTCAGGTTCTGTTTGGTCTGTGCTACTAAACAGGTATTGACATATAGGAAAAATAAACACTATATCCAAAACAACCAAAATATTCAGGAGCAATATGACATAAAAAGACTGATCAGATGGTCATCACTAGGTCTGGCCTCTTGATCTCAAAGTTCCATCAATGCCTACATATTTTGTTTGGGACCTACAGGCTTAGTCTAACTCCAGAAGCTGTGGGCTCTGGATGCCTCTGTTCCTAAATAGTATGCAGAAAGGAAGTTTAAAGGGACATACATACTTTCAGGATCAGTCTGTCACACACTAGCAGAGTCAGACCTCATCACTACTGCTGTTGAAAAGGCAGCTGGAAGACAAAAATATAGACCTACTACATACAGTGTTCACCAAAAGACAGGAGGTGCACAGGACTCCAAAGACTGAGGTACACAATCTCTTTAATAGACAGAAGTTTTTACCAAAGAGTTAATAGTGCTGGAAAGAGAAAATCAAGACCAGAATTGCCTCAGTGCTACCTTAACTGCTGGGTTGCAGATTTCTCTTTGTCTTAAGGGTCCTTCCTGCATTTCCCACAACACCTTGGCTTCAATAGGGCAGGTCAGAATAAGCGGTAAAGGCAGTTTTACTGGGCAGTGAAAATGATGGATTTGAAAGTCCACAGGGTCCAGATCCCAGCCCTCCACTTTTCATGGTTAGAATTAAAACAATCATAGAAATACCCTGTTGAGTTTTCATCCCGACAAGTCAACCTCATTCTCAGGTATCTTCAAATGAAAAATGAAGTCTGAAACTTAAGAAAAACATCATATTGGAAGGAAAGCGAGTGAAACCAGAAGACTCAAGAACACCACTCTTTATTCCAGCCTCCAGCCTTCTCATGAGCACTGTTCTAATTTAGGAATCTCTGAAGATGACAAAGGCACTTCTGGAGTGCTGGAAGTTAGATTCCAAACAATTTAGAGCTTCGCAAAAGTATCACACAAAAAAATCTTGTAAGTCTGTATCAGAAAATACAAAGTGGTGTTAGTGTGAGATCTGAGAAAATGGAGAGATATATATATATGGAGATATATCTATATTCATAACTATACACAATACTAAGTGACAGGACACAACGGGCTGACAGTTTCCCATGTCAGAGCCAGTCTGAAGTTTAACTTCTACACTGAATTTTGTAGCTTAGGATATCAACTTTTTTAAATGGCCATTGTAAGAACTTTTGAACTCTTAAATACAAATCACCTCCCTTAAGCTTAGTTTCTTTTTTCCATAGGATCTTATAGCAATCTAGTATAAAAATTAAAGCTAAGTTTTTGCAATGAATCTGACTTAAACATATGGTAAGAATTAATTATAAATCCATATGACAGGGAAATACAAAGTCATAGGCTAAATTCCAATCCTCTGCTATCCTGAGTTAGTTACTGATAATGTTCATATGGGACTCCATTGGGCCTGCACTGTTAAAGTTTGGTGCAAAATCCCACAACAGGCTTCACACAATCTAATAAACATCCTCACCTTCACTATATAAACATGAGGCTGGTGGTAATAATTTACTTTCTTTGAGAGTGGTCTTTAACACGAAGGATTAGCCTCATGTTACCACAGCTATATATTTCCAAGGATTTTGTCGTAAACTCCAAGGATTTTATCTTAAGCATTATGTGGTAAATATAAACTAAAGGTAATACAGAAATTATACCATAGATATTCTTTTGAACATATTCCTCACTCTAAAGCTTGAAATGGTTCAGAATTTATCAGGCAGCAAATAAAATCACATTTCCATTGTACTGAAGTTAGAGCTATTGCCAACAGGCTTAGTTCAAAATATCTAGGAACCATATAGGATTTTATGAATGGGGATATACTCAAATTATAAATAAATCTAAAGGAACATTACTATACTTTCATTTGATGCCATACCAACACAGAAACATATTTACTCCAGCATATTTTGTATATTCTAAAATCATGTCCTGTGTTCAGCTGTTCTGTTGTTTGGCTTACTCAGCTCTAGTGAAGTTACTTCTGGTTCAGCAGCCTAGAATGCCCGTCTTCTTAGGCTTAATAAAACCTCCAATATTCTTATTATCAAAACAACCTCTTGCATTCCAAAACCAAGTTTACACGTTTCTTTGAAAGTGGAATAGCAAATTATCCACAGTAGCAAATATGCCCTCCCCTCCCCTCCCCTCCTGTCCTCTCCCCTCTCTTCATTTGTTAAAAAACAACAAAGAGGGGACAAAAACTAAGCCCACTTTTCTTTGTCATTAAAGACAAATTAAAGAAGTGACATGACCCCATGATCTGAGATTGATATGGTTTGGAGCTGGCTCCCTGCCAAGTCCCCAAACTCTACCACCAGAAGTCCCCCCCCCCACCCCGAACCAAGGGAGAAGAGGGGAAAAGTAACCGAAACGAGAGACAGCCAAAGCAATATATATATATATATATATAAATATATTTACTTATATACAATTATATACA
>JAWWLV010000088.1:10511033-10532388 GCA_035041135.1 Platyrinchus mystaceus
TCGTCCCCTTCATTATAATGTCCAGCCCCTGATGCCTTTAAAAATGTGTTCTGGTGTCCAATAAAGCATTCCAGTTTACCCCATGCTGGGATCGTGTTAGTCTCTTTTCTAGACCGCCACTCCAGTCCATTCACCAGTGAGGATGAAAAGACACAAGGGAGAGAGTTCTTTCAGAGTTAATACAGAAATTGTTCACATTTTACAGCAAGTGTTCACTGAGACTCCTACTAAGCCTCAAGTTACAATTATAATGTGAAACCAGACACAAAAAAAATCTTCCTTTTTGTCCTTATGTTGCAATACAAGAAGTCCCTTGCCGCTGCCATTGAGGTTGTATCATTACAGCTTTTCTCTGGACACGAAGGACATTCTCCATATCCTCCACTTCAGGAGAGTTTTGGTATGGAGAGTGAAAGGGACCAGAAACAACAAGCAGAACTTGTGAGCAGACCTTGCTTTGTGCTGATTTTACAGCCTGGCACAGCACCTTCTTTTATTAAAAATGTCTCAGAGCCACTGGTTCTGACATTGAAGAGGCAGTTTCATCCACTGGTGTGCACAACTCATTTGTAGCCTTGGGTGTCCTTGCAACTTTGGGCAGTCAGGGTCCACCTGGTTAGCAGAGTTTGAGGCATCATATGGTTTATAAGATAATAAGGACTGTAAGCGTGAAAAGGTGCCTAACCAGTGTTGCCTGGACTGGCAGGCCTGGTCTTCTTCATCTCAGCTGCTTTTCCTCTTGGGGAAGAAACATAGTCCAGAAACTCAGCATTGAAAATACTAGAAGCAAACTTCAGCCCTGAGTAAAAGGCTGCAGTGAAGTTGAACAGAAAAAAATCATGGGAGAAACCATCATATGAAGAAGAAATAGTGGGAAAACAGTCTCCACAGAACAATGTCAAGATGGAGAAAAGGGAAGAGATGGAGAGCCTTGAGGACTCAGTCAAAGATTAACCTCAGGGGTTCTACAGCAGGCTGCAGTGGCAAATCCTACTGATATTGCTTCATGTGGTGTTATCATATTGACAATTATGGTAGCTTTGCAGACTAACTAATGGTAACTATCACCAGTCAAATAGAGTCTGTCTGTAGTTGGCCTAACAGCATAAACTTATAAATCTGGGCTATTTAACTGATATGTGCAAATTGTTACAGGCAGTTTAAGTCTTGCATTTTAAAGGCTAAAGGTCCAACTTACATTGCGAAATCAAGCATTATTACATGAATTGAGATGAAGAGAGAGGGTAGAAAATCAAAGCTGATAAATTTTTCTGATTTCATGTGGCTGAAACCATGACTAGTTAAAACACAGGATGGGAGATCTCTTGCACCTCTGACTTCTCTTTCTAGTCACTTCCCCCTTTAAAAGAAGGGGTTACATGTTTTCCCAAAAAAGCTCTTTCACAGAAAACCAGCAAGAAAGGGTGACTGAAGTTCAGCATCAATCAATGTATGCTAGTCCTAAATATGATTGGTTTCTAGGATCTATAACTTTCTCATGGGCCACCTGTTTTAGTCCAGGTTTTGTGGCCTGTCACTGAGCCGCAAAATTCAGTGTTCTGATTCAGAAGTGACTTCACTTTGCCTCTGCATGAAATTGTATCTGCTTGAAGCTATTTCAGAAGAGGAAATCTTAATCCCAAACCTCTCTGATTATGGCATTCCAAATCTAAGTCTGAAATTTTCCTGCAGGAGACAAAAAACAAAATTCCTTTAATAATTTAATAAGAGACAGGTTTCGCCTGTGTCCAAATTCCACTGTCATGAGAACTGCAAACAATGGAGGTATTTTCCTTTTCTGAGAGTTGAATATGCTATATATTTTAAATAGGTGCTGCAAAGTGGCTAATTTTTCACTTGGAAAGCTCTCAGTGGTTGCTGACATTTGCTAATTAGGGCTGCTACTTTGTCAGTCACACCAGCAGTTTCTGAACTGCATGAACTGCTTCGGTCTGAATCCTATAGATGGGAATTGTGACATGAATGTTTTCTGGAATAACACAGAAAATGCAAGTCAAACTGACAGTAAGCCACGCAGTTCTTCCCAAATGATGCCTGTCCCACCTGCCCGAGTCCCAAGCCAGCACACTGCTGGGACACCCCTGTACACCAAATATCACCTTCTTGAGCAGAGCAGGAAGGACAGAGGGAAACTGAATGTGGTTGTGAGTTGAGTTTTAAACTGTGGTGACAACAAACTCACAACCCTTGGTGCAAACCATACTTGTAATGCAAATTCACCAGATGCTTACAAAATGAGAGCCTCCTGCTCTATATTCAAAACCCAAAACTGAAACTGAAAAACGCTGTTAAGATGCCTGTACATAAATATGGGGAATATGTTCAAATAAAAATTACTTGAATTCCAGAGAGGTTTCTATTTCATCAATAATTCATGAATTTGTAAATTCATCATTTGTAATACTTAAATGCTTCCTTGAAACTAAGTAGCTTTCATGTCTCTAGTTAAATATAGTGAGTGCAGGTTAATGCAAACCTCTCTGGGAGTCTATATTGACCCTTATTTCTTTATAATTGCTGCATATTTATAGAAGAACAGCTGAACTACATCTTTCAATTTTGATTTGAAGCTTTGGAACCACAGTATAGCTTTTGGATTTAAATCCTCAGATGATGCCCATAATATAGTGGGTGAAATGTCAGGGGGGAAATGAAAAACTTATGACAGAATAAGGGATTTGCTAAACAATTGGGGAGGATAAAATGTGCAACATTGTTAAGAATGAGGCCCTTGTCTTCTGTGAATTGAAGTTGGCTGGAGAAAGGCAATTAATTACAGAGAAAACTGGAATCTTTTGAGCAATGCCTAACTCGTCTCTGAATTACACTAGAAAAAGGAAGAGCAGTCCCATGAATCTATCTGGCATCAGATGGTGCTGCTCACTGCGAAAACCTGAAAGCTTTACAAAACTTTTGGTGATGTGACAACACCAGAAAAATCCTGCCAGCCATTTTTATACAGCCTGTGTTTTTGCCTTTCTGTTTGCTGCCATGACTTCTTTGATTTTGTTCTTACCGTGAATTTTGCATTTCAAACAGAAAAAGGGATCAATCCTGCAGGAACTTGTAAATCTGCAGAATCTTGTAAAAAACTACAGGAGAAGGCAAGCTTAAAGCTAAACAAGCATGTGAGCTTGGACTGGAACAAAGTCAAATGCTACAGCTGGTGGTGATGTTGGGTTCATGGAGAAGTAGAGCCTACGTGACACACAGACCTTCTGCAGTAACAGAGCTCGCGTCAGACTCAACTGCCTTCAACTTCCCTATTACTTTCATCATGTCATCTGTCATAAGATCAGATCTTTGGCTGGTAAAAGTTGGTTCATGTCTTATGAATTAATGGAGCAACTTCATCAACTTCTACTGAACTACAGACTCTACTTTTGATTGCTGTCCTCAGTTGGAGAGAGAAAGAAACACAAATATATTTCAATTAAAAAAAAATCCATTTTTTAAATCCTTTCCCCAAAGATTTCAGTGAAACACAATCTTGCAGTGACCATGTGATGGTATCTTAAGAGTTTGCTAAACCTGTAGGTACACTGCAAACACACTTGTGGTGGAAAACTGGTATTAACAAGTTATTCTCATAAAATCTTGCAATTCTGCTTAAAATTTTTTAAAAAATGTCTATTTTTTAGAGAATAGTGATGCAGTTAAGACAGGTTCAGATACTTGGAATTGCACTGATGACACTGAACACAGATGTAGTCCTGCAGGTTTCCCAAGGCATTGGGGGTATGAACAGATGTTCTTCATTCATATGAAGGTTTCTTTCATATTTCTGGGTCAGCTTTGCCATGTTCTACTTACAAAAATGAAAATTAAAAATTTAAACCTGTTTCTAATGACTAAAAATTAACATCTGGTAATATTTCAGTGTCCTTGCTTGTCTGAGTTTTTGTCAGATCAAGGCTGGTGTTACTGACTGTGGTAAGTCCTCAGGGTGACAGAATCATTCAGTTTTATTTCATGGTTTCCATGCTTTAAGAACTTAAGATTTTTAATCTGACAAGAGACACTGAAGCACATCTGAAGAGTTAGAAAAGATTTTTGCAAATCCAGAGAAATTTAATCTGTCACTTTGATTTTTGGAAGGAATTAAACAACATATGCAACAAAGAACCCTAAAAGAAACCACTTAGGGGGAATTTGTGGATTTATTATTGCTTTAATTTTTCTCCAGTTGTGATTTATAGTGTACTACTTTTAGTTTTTAGACATTAACAATAACATATGTATTAGTCTTATTAAAATGAGCAGGAGATTTGTTTGTTATGTGCATATATGTGCATAATTAATTTCCCAAGAAATTGGGAGATGTGTTGTCAACTCTTCATTCCCATCATTCTGACTGTTATCTTAGGCTGCCATTGCATTTAGTTATTTGCTGGTAAAATGTTCCGAACAGAAACTAAGTATTTTGTTACGAGACTAAAAATACTCATGAAAACAAATGTTATGTTTTTTTAAAAAAGTATTTTACTTTGGATACAGAAAATCTACAGACATTTCATACTCATTATGATAAACCAGTATATTAAACAAAATAATTAAATAGATATGAGTGGTTACACAACAAGAAGACTTATGACACTTTGTCATACTTGCTTTTCTGTATTAATTTTCTCATGTTTAATAAGAATTTCAATCTTACTGCAGGCTTTCAAGCACTGAATGTCTCTCTCTCCTGTTTCTGATTTCAGAGAGATTTTAGGAACTTAAATTCACCAACATTTTTTATATCAAACCACAATTGTGTAAAAAAATATGTGAGGACAGAGCAGACAAACTAACAACATGATCAAATAGCTCTTATTCCTCCAAAAGCCAGGCTAAAACCAAAATAATTCAAACAAAAAATTCAGAGACAAAATTGTAACACAAAATCAAAGTTTCAGGATCTGTGCTACAGAAATAAAGATAACTCCTGTAATTTACCCAGTCTAGCAAAGAAAATTTTATTCCAACAGTGGTTTTGTCTTTGTTATTCCCTCACAATTATTTGATCTTCGTATAAATTAATTTGACTAATTCTCCAGTGAGATCACATCTTACATTTTTTCAGTAATGTATTTCCTGGTGAGCAGTAAGACAAGCACATTAGAACTATCAAGAAAAGAATATATTTTAAACCCCATCCAATGACTGTCAGTATTTCAGATTTCTGCCTAAATGCAAAATGGAGTAGAATTCTTGGAGTACTTAATTCTTTGACATTTTTGCCTCTTTGGTTCAGTGGCCATTACCTTCTTTCTTTGTCAAGTCTCTTGTTTATTTTGATTGGAAAATACGGTATTTTTGAATGCACTTTAGTATAGTTTACAACCTAGAATAGCTGATGCAGAGTATTGGCCTCATTTTACTTGGATGAGCTCCAACTGAGCTGATCACCTCAAATCACCTCATGGTCACTGAAAATTTGGTCAATATAGTTAAAGTAAGGCAAGGGTGATTCAACCTTTGCTAAAGCAGGTCAGATGACCCAGACCTTAAAAAGTGTATTCGTCCCATTACAGTAACATTTGATGGTGATTTTTAAAGTTTGTGTCTTTAATGCATTTGTATAAAAATGTGTGAGAGGAATTTTACCATTTTAGGAAACTCTAAGAATGCCTTGGATGGGTTAGGCTAATCCATTTCCATGGTGCATTAATCAAGAAAACATAATTCTTAGTGTGAGTTATTTCAACACAGATGGGGAATTTTTCTCAAAATGCAAAATTTAGCACTTTCTTTGTGATTTTCCTTATGCTGAAAAGCAATTAGGGTAACCTTACTACAGATGTACAATTTGGCTATTAAATCCAGGTTTTTGGAGGCCTTCAAGCTAATGACATAATCTGTGTTGTAAAATTGGGTGATCCAATTTCTTAAAATTATATATATGGTTTCTCATACTTGGATTATATATCAATTTCTATGAAAAAAATATATTTCTGCCATCATATAAGATGGTCCTAATAGAAGGAATCTGTACTTTTCAGTAGTGCCATGTTCACAGTCATAAGGGAGACTGACAGGTTATCTTTATGCCAACTTGGAATCCACAAATAGATTTTCTATGAAGTAAAACCTAGACATACATATTTTTCTCTCAAGATTTTTTTCCTACATTCTTCTCAACTTGCTCTTATCCCAGTATCAGAGGATATAGTGGGTGTAGAGGGCATAAACAGGGTTTTTTTTAAAGTTACCAAATGTGTCCTTTATGGGAACAGATTGGTTGAAAGGAATTTGACTGTTTATGTTACAGAATAAATACATAAAATGTAACAAAATGGCAGATGAAATTCTGTGTTCATTAGTGCAAAGTGGTACATGTGGGGGAAAAAACCTGCATTATAAATAAACACAGATACTCTGTGTATTGCAGATTGCAATGTGGTAAAAAGATGTCAGAGATGGAGCTGACAGTTTTATGAAAATAACAGCTTCATACTGAACAAGCAGTCAAAAGAGCAAAACAAATGTTAGGAATTGTTAAGAGGCACCAAGCAATCATGCCTACCACAAAACCCAGAAAACATGATTATGCCACATGCAGCTCTATGGTTTGCCCACTCTATGAGTATCTGACTTTAGTTTTGGTATCCCTTATCACTAAAAACATATAGGGAACCATAAAGAGAAGGAGGAAAGGCAACTAGTGAGATCAAAGGTAAGGAATGGCTTATGCTTATGTTGATTAAAGCTCTCTGTATAGGAAAAAAGATGATTAAGATAAAGGAGGTCCAAATAAAATTGGCAGGTAGCAAGCTGAAAGAAAACAAAAAGAAGTACTTTTTCATAGTGCATAATGAAACCATGAAATCATGTCATTAGATGTTATTGGATCAGCCAGATTGGAAGAGACCTCGAAAAATCATTTGGTCTAACCTGTAGTAGGAAAGTGAAATTATGAGATATTTTATCTTGAAACCCTCCAGTGATTGGGACTCTACCATATCCCTTGGGAGGTTGTTCCAGGGAATGATTGTTCTCACCCTAAAAAAAAAAAATAAATAAGTCTTTCTTATAGTGAGTTGAAACCTCGCCCGGTGTAACTTGTCTTCACAATGTGGCTCTTTGTGAAGAGAGAGGCTCCATCCTCTTTGTAGCCACCCTTTAAGTACTGGAATACTGTGAGGAGGTGCCCCTGAGCCATCTCTTCCTCAGGGAGAAAAAAAATCTGTTTCCTTCAGTCTTTTCTCATAGGACAGGTTCTTCAGACATTTGATCATCACTGTGGCCATTTTTTGGTTCTTTGCCACTCTGCCCATGTCTTTCTTGATGTCTGGGGATCAGAACTTCACAGAGCACTCCAGATGTGGCCTGACAGTGCTGAGTAGATTAAGATGATCACAGAGCTCTCTCTCCTATTAATGCCCCTGTGGCTGCAGCTCAGGTTCTGGTTTGTCTTTGTTGATGCTGTGTCTAATATTAAAACCAAAAATGGAGTTGGCTGCAGTTGGCTCTGTTGGACATGGGAGAAGTGTCTGGCAACTTCTCAAAGAAGCCACCCTGTAGCCCCCTGCTACCAAAACCTAGTCACACAAACCCAATACGCACTTCTTTAATTCATTTTTTGGCCTGGCTAAAGAAAGAACACCAGGGTCAGTGCCAAAGGACGGGGGGAAGGTACTCCAGGTGGCGAAGCAGAGATTCCCCTGCTTGGTGAAGACCATGGTGAGGCAGTTTGTCCCCCTGCAGTCCATGGAGGGCACCTGGTGTCCAGCCAGGGTCAACACACTGCACCCTCCTTCATCTTTACATTATGATTATTAATATAGGGAGAAATACAGTGATTTGACAGGGTGGTTATAAAAATGACTGGAGTTTTCCAACACTTGCTCATTCAAATTTTACCATCTTTGAGATTTCCTGAAAATAGTGGTTCTTGGATAACTGTTTAGTGCTCTGTACTCAGTATTTTGGTATTTTCGATACAGTTCCTGCATTAGAGTAACAAAAGACAGCAGGTCAACATTATGAGGTGCCACAAGTGAAGATAACCTTTACACTTATATTAGAACAGCAAAGATATATACTGAAACTTTCTGTTCCAGCTGAAAGAATTATTTCTCTTGTGGTCAAAAGTAAAAGTTATTGAATAGAAATGCCAAAAAAAATCAAAGAAATCATGGGGGACATGAAAACCATGCAGGGGTTAAGTGCTCAAGAGTATATGGGCTCTTGTATTGATTGCTAAAAAATACCGAATCCTTAAGTGATAAATCAACTCAAACTGTACAAAAAATGCCTTAGGTGATGGAAAAAAAAAAAATCCCCAGACTCACAGATAGTGAGAGATAAACACTTAGGCAGGAATGAATACAGAGTCCAGAGCAGATTTTTCCCATTTCTGTCCCTTGGAGGCAAATAGTCTGACTTTAATTACAGAGAATTACTCTACCTCAGCACATTTTCCAAAGCAAAGATCCCCTTCCACTGTCCTGAATCCTTGGAAGGATGGACACAGAACTTCATATTCAGTTATTTGATCTCCTCAAGGTTTTAAAACTTGTCAAGAGGCTGCCCGGGTGAAAGGGATCACTGTGAAAGATGCCACAGGCCCTCAGACCAATATCAGGCACTTTAAATTTGTCCCAGTAAAACAAAAACTAATCAATTTCATATTTTTGTATGGGGAAAATAAAAAAAAACTTGCTACCCCACATTTCCAAGGCTTTTAATTTTCACTTATTTTGCCTATATGAGTTCCAGAACTTAGTTGTGTTCAGCTCAAATGTTTTTGTTTTAGTTGATTAAAACCAGTTTTAGAGGTTGCCTGACAAACTGGTTATCTCAGCTAGAAATGCTCATGAAATTGATATTTTATTACAGCTATTTTGAACTAAACATTTCTGATGTTCTTTCAGAGAATGACAGGGAATGATTTCTATAACCAAAGTATCTCATGGTACTTACTTGTCCCTCTTTCATACTCCTCAGGAAAATCCTGCCAAGAGTAAAAGATGAGAAGCCTACACTAGTCTCACATCTTATATGGAAAAGCAGGTCTGTCAGCTTTAGCTTAGCTGAAAGCAGTATCCATAATACTGGTAGATCTTAAAATCAATGGAAATTAAAAATTATACTGGTAAGACAAAATAAGTTCTTTTAACTTATCTGGATTAGGTACGTATTTTTGAATTACTTCAAGCTTCATATAGCTACAGCTTTTTTGAAGAAGCATGACTGCAAAAATATTCAGCCTTATGTTTATTTATTATAATCTTGTTTTCTTAGCTCTCTTTATACTACTCCATTGTGTATGAGCATTAGAATTGCCATATGATAGGTGTGGAATCAGTATTGCATAGCTGTAAGAAAAGGAAATTCATGAAAGAAATTGCAGTTTAATGTACAATTCACAATGGAAAATATCTGAGAGCCATTTGTCAAAGAAAATTAGTAATGCTCTTATCGCCCTACATTAGCCACCTTTCCTGGTAAGCCCTAGTAAACACCATAAACAAAAGCTCCATGCTCTATGTCAGACAAAGAGCTCTTTTCCAGCCAAAGATATAATTTCACATTAAACACTAGATTAAGTGATGTGTTTTTTTTGTCCTCAAGCACTTATCTGGAGTTTGCACCCAGACTGACCATTTTTAATAGCGATATTTTCTTCCTTTATCTAATCTCATAGCAGTTCACTTAATAGAGAGGCACCTTTTCATTAATCTATTTTTTTAGACAATACTTTAAATCTGGTTTATTTGTTTATAGATTCATAAAATTGTTGCTCCTCTGAACTTAATAACTTTTTCCCCCCATGAGGGACTCCAATGCGGGGAGTTCAGTAGCAGCATTAGACATAACCCCTGAGCCAAGCCATGCTGCAGTGCAGAAAACAGCTTCCTAAGTTCCCAGGGATCACTCCCATCTTATACAGGAAACAAACAAAAAAAGGTGCAGACCACATTTTACACACTTCTACAGCTTTCAGCCATTTCTGCTGATCTCTGGAGGCCTATCTAGAGTGCAGACCGCCTCACTCTCTACTCCTGCAGCCAGAAAGTGATGTTCAAAATACAATATATAAAAAACTACAGAGATCTGAACCACTGACATTTTCTTGACTCTTAACTGCAAAATAGTTAAGAACGGTCCAGTTTTTACTGCTATATTCTACATTTACCATTAGTTTTATTATATTATGAATAACTCCAATGTGTCTTTTAGCATATTGCCCTTTTAAAACATCCTAAAATGTGATGAAGACCACCCCTTCTTCTTTTTTTTTTTTTATTTTACCTTGTAGAAGCTTTTGTCTCCTCCAAATACTTCTGCCTATATTTCTTCATATTACTTTTATTGTAGCTTGCCATTGCACAAATAGAGCCATGGCAGATAACTGGGAGTCCCTCTAATTTGATCCTCTGCTATTACAAGCTGGCAGATCTCTATTCATCCCTTCTGAGTTGATGACATTGGATCAGGTTTTGTCCTTCCTTTCAACTGATCCCACTCTGAGGACAACAGCTTTGACACCCAGGGAGCTGCCTACCATCTCATAGATGAATGCAGTGTACTCTGGCAGGATCAATGTTAAGACTGAATTCCCTAATAACTATGACAGAATATATGCACTCTGGAAAAGTTGACCATATCGTGCTTTAATTCTATCCCCTCTCCTTTCCCTGCACACTTACTGAGTAGAATTTTTACAGACAGTTTTATACATAGTACTAGGACAATTATTTGTATCACTGATGAGTGTCCCTTTGAACATAAAAATTGGTATGTCTCCTCTGTAAACAGCATTACCTCCAGAGATAAGTAAGGGTAAGTATCTCCCACTGTGTTTCTACCTACAGGAAGTATTATAATGGAACAGGCAATAAGTTGTGGGTTTTTTTTCCTTTTGCACCCTAGACTTGAACAATGTCAAAGGAAATCTTTCATATATGCTGCTTTTAAAGACATAGCACTTCATTCAGTACCTTTTACAAATTACTGTCTATCTTATTTCAACAGTAGAGTGAAAACAAAGATTTATAAAAAAAAGTTTTACACATTTTTTTCTTTATTTATGAGGACAAAGTTATAGAAGAGCTCTTTTACATAAATAAAATGCTGCAGGCCTAACTTGTTCTATTTCTCTCCTTCAATTTTATATTATTGATGGCATAATTTTTCATTATGCATTTTCCTGCACTTCATAGGAATTCATAAAATGTTTCTTATCTGAAAGAAACAATATGTTCTTCACACTACTTCCACTTATATTTTTTTTCTCTCTATCTACATAACTAAATGCTGAGTAAACCCATAAAAAATGTGTCCTTGTTTCTAAGTCAATTTGTCTAACTATTCAGGGAGGTCTTGCATTAAGACCCTAAATAACCCTTAAGTGGAAGAATACATTAAAAATAGTTGCTTTTCATTTGCTTAGGTTTCTGATCTGCAAGGTAAGAATGAGTGCACAGTACAGATTTCAGCATATATGAAGGTTTAGGATGATCCTGCCTCTTCCACACTCCTTCTAGGGCCCACATGAGCTTTTTTTAGTATTTACTTGATATTTGCCAGTAAGCCAAGTATTCACTTGCCTGCTATAATTTCATGATCTTTAACTGCTAAAACCTAATGTAATTTTTTTATTTCCTGTCAGTAACAATAAAAATGAAGGCTTTGTATCTTTTCCTGCACTTTCATTAATAAATTATAATTTAGCCCTGGAATCATTAACTGCCTCTATTTTCTGCTGTAGTGGTAGAATGTACATACCACAGATACAGTAACCTCATTTAATTAGTTATCTAACACTTAATTGGCTGATCCAAACTAATGTCTATGAGAGGTCAGAAGTAACTCAGAAGAGCAATTCAGCCCCAGATCTTACAGGCTTATCTCCAGGTGGGATATATGGTCCTTTGGAGATGTCTGCAGGAATTCAGAAAAACCAGCTGGTAGGGAAGGTAGGACACGTTCTGGGATAGTTAACATACTGCTTTTGTCTCTGTTAAGGAAATGCAGCTGGGGCACAGTGCTTGAGTTTTCTACATGATCTCTTCTAAACAATGGGTAAAAATGTGATTTTGGTACTAAAAGTTTTAAAGACTTGAGATCAGCCTAGTCATGATCATGCTTCTTGATGCAATACAAAATTACAATGAGATGAGCTTTTGAAACTTGACTTTAAAATAAAGAATGGAGACATGACTTATTTTTTTTCTCCAAAAGAATTTTTTACTTAGGAAAACACTGCAATGTTTTGTCTTTTAAGAAATAAATATTAACAGTGATTATGCAGATATTATTTTCTTCTGCTCTCTTGGAGTTTTTCTTCCCATTTCCCCCCTCTCCTGGTATATCTCTTTTCTTCGGGCCTTCAGTTAATCCAAAGGAATTTACTCAATTTTTCAGTTCTTGATTTCAAGATGGAAAATGCCCTCTGTCATCAACATACCACCACCTCTGAAGGAACTTCTATGTTGCAAATCCCAATTTTCCTTGGTAATATCTCATAGACATCACTTGCCCATTTTAATGCATCCTAGTCCAGGTAAATTTATCTATTTACCCTAGCTTGGATATTTGATGCTTTAGAAAGAATAAGTGCATTTGATGTTGGACTAAAATGAGAGGAAGTCCACAAATAACTCATTTTTTTAAGCACAAAATAGATACTAAAGGCCACAATAAGAAGTCCTTTGATCTCAGTGCATGAGCAAACACTTCCCTTAAGCTCCTGTGGAACTCGATCTATGTCTGGGCATTGCCTGCAGGTCACTAATGTGTGTATTTGGGAACTTGTGCCTTCTGACAGGCTGTCACCACACTTTGCCCCACTGTGAGCATGTAGAACATTTAAAGTATTTTGCTGTAAACCAGAGGGGCAAATTTCAGTCTTGTTTAGGGCATGTGGCATGGACTTGTGCTGTGGACACGTGCTATGGGCATGCCACCCGTGGCTGTCAAGTCTGATTTACTGCCCTCTGAGGAGCTTCCAGTCATGTAAATAGGAATAGCTTAGCTTCAGTGGTCTAACCTAGCTTTGAATTATAAGAACAAAGCCTTTGTTGGTTTTTTTTTTACTATTTTTTAGTCTCTGGATATTTACCTTTGCTAAGAAGCGTTCTGTGTGTGCAGGAGCTGGAGTAGAAGGCAGATTGCAGAAGAAGTTAAGTTCTCTCTGCTTAAAAAAAAAAAAAAATAAAAAATTAAACTCCAGACCAGTTCAATACTGTAGGTTTTACTTCTGTTGCTGGTATGACTTCAAATTCCATTCAAACACTTTAATTTCTTGCAGAGTTATTTTCTTCTTAGCCTCCATGCAGTTTTCTCCCTCTTAAAAAGCTACCTAGCAACTTCTCTTTGAGCTGCCAAAGAAATCTTTGAATCTCTCTGTTGTTCTGTTTGTCCTCTCCTCAGTCCTTATTTATGTCATTTTACTTTTAAAATACAGTGACCAGACACAGAAGTATTTTGCTTGTGGTCACATTGTGCTGTTTGAATAATTTCTTCACATTTACATTTGTGTTTGACATCTCTGTGTGTAGACAGAAATTTTATTTTCCTGTATAAATGGCCGTTAGCTACTCTGGCAGAAGGCTTTCAGCTACTGCTACTCTCATTCAGTCACTATTTTCTTGATCAGTGCTTTGTGTCTTTTGCACTTTCAAAGTGTGTTTCATTTTCATTATTATTTTTTCCTCTAATCTTCCTGCCTAGGTATGTCTGAACTTTGAACTGCTGCTGCAATTTTACCTAATAATAGAAATGAGATGTGGAAATAGCTCTGTGTGACTAAGTCTAGTACCTGGTCTATTCAAGTTACTCTGAATAACTTTACTTATGCATTGTGTACAGATGAAATATTTTGATGCATCATGAAGAAAACTAGTATGTTTTCAGCAGAGAAAATCATGATCCATAGATATCAGAATGTGACGTCTTATGTAAAAAGATTGTATTTTCTCAGGTGCTACATCCCTGGACTACACATCAGAAGAGAAATACAGTCTAAAGTAAATTACAAAATGTTTCTATTTATATGCACAAATTTTCCAGGAGATGTGGTCTCTGCATCATTGCTGCTTTTACTGAGAAGGGATGTTCATAAAACTATACGTGTGGTATCAAAATAAAGAGAAGGTGCCTCTCTCAAATATTTATATAAGGAAAAACAGAGTGGTTGTCACATACACAATCTCTCATAAAACATGTGCATAAACTAAAAAAGCATATACTGATCAATTACCCCCCCTCTCTACACATCTGTATGCAGAAGACTTTACTGCTTGTGCAAGCAAAAGCCACAAGAGCAGGCAGTACCAAGGCAGTACCACTGAAATGTGACAAGTCTTTATCTCACTTAGGGCATCTTTAGATAGTGATATTGTTCAGAATGTCAACATTTGTTGCTAATATTTCATTGCAGTATAATCAAAGCTGGGTTATATTTAGAAATACAACCCTTGTTCTTACCTGGTCTTTTCTCTGGTGCAAAAAAATAGTCACCTCAGTCACAGAATCATAGAATCAACCGGGTTGGAAAAGACCTCCAAGATCATCAAGTCCAACCCTTGATTCACTACCTCCATGGTTACCAGACCATGGCACTAAGTGCCACATCCAGTCTCATCTTAAAAACCTCCAGGGACGGTGAATCCACCACCTCCTTGGACAGCCCATTCCAATGCATGATTACCCTCTCTGTAAAAAATTTCTTCCTAACATCCAACCTTAACTTCCCCTGGCAGAACTTAAGACCATGCCCTCTTGTCCTACTGCTGGTTGCCTGGGAGAAGAGATCGAATCCCATCTGGCTACAACCTCCTTTCAGGGCATGTAGAGAGTGATGAGGTCTCCCTGAGACTCCTCTTTTCCATGCTTAACAACCCCAGATCCCTCAGCTGCTCATCATAGGACTTGTGTTTGAGTCCCTTCACCAGCCTTATTGCTCTTCTCTGGACTTGCTCCAGCACCTCAATATCCTTTCTGAACTGAGGGTCCCAGAACTGGACACAGCACTCCAGGTGTGCCCTCACCAGTGCTGAGTACAGGGGAAGAATCGATTCCCTGGACCTGTTGGCCACACCGTTCCTGATACAAGCCAGGATGCCATTGGCCTTCTTGGCCATCTGGGCACACTGCTGGCTCATGTTCAGCTTCCTGTCCATCCAAACTCCCAGGTCCCTTTCTGCCTGGCTGCTCTCCAGCCACTCTGTCCCCAGCCACTCTGTCCCCAGCCTGTAGCACTGCAGGGAGTTGTTGTGGCCAAAGTGCAGGACCCGGCACTTGGCCTTGTTGAACCTCCTTGTGTTGTAATCAGCCCAACTCTCCAGTCTGTTCAGGTCCCTCTGCAGAGCCCTCCTGCCTTCCAGCAGGAGTAGGGACACCACTGGTGACCAGCTGCCAACTGGATGCAGTACCATTCACCACCACTCTCTGGGTCCAGCCCTTCAGCCAGTTCCTAACCCAGCACAGAGTGCCCCTGTCCAAGCCATGGGTAGCCAGCTTTTCCAGGAGTATGCTATGAGAGATGGCTTCAAAAGCTTTGCTGAAGTCCAGATAGACACATCCACAGCCTTCCCCTCATCCACCAATCAGGTCGCCTGATCATAAAAGGAGATCAGGTTGGTCAGACAGGACCTGCCCCTCCTAAACCCGTGCTGGCTGGGTCTGATCCCTTGTCCATCCTGTAGGTGCTGTGTGATTGCACTTAGGATGATCTGCTCCATAACCTTGTCAGGCACTGAGGTCAGGCTGACAGGCCTGTAGTTTCCTGGGTCCTCCTTGCAGCCCTTTTTGTGGATTGGCATGACATTTGCCAACTTCCAATCATCTGGGACCTCCCCAGTGAGCCAGGACTGTTGGTAAATGATGGAGAGGGGCTTGGCGAGCTCTTCCACCAGCTCCCTCATCACCCTAGGATGGATCCCATCTGGTCCTATAGACTTGTGAGGATCCATTTGGCTCAGCAGGTCACTAACTGTTCCCTCCTGGATTGCAGGTGGGCTATTCGGCTTACTGTCTGCCTACCAGCTCTGGAGGCCTACTGTCCTGAGGACAACCTGTCTTACTGTTGAAAACTGAGGCAAAGAAAGTGTCAAGTACCTCAGCCTTTACTTCATCTTTGGTGACTGTGTTCTCCCCCACGTCCAACAAAGAATGGAGGTTTTCCTTGCCCCTCCTTTTGCTATTGATTTATTTGTAGAAGCACTTCTTGTTATCCCTAACAGAAGTGGATAGATTGAGTTCAAATTGTGCCTTTGTCTCTCTAATTTTCTTTCTACATGACAACTATATTCTTAAACTCTTCATAAGTAGCCAGCCCTTTTTTCCATAGTCAGTAAGCATTCTTTTTTCTTCTAATTTCCTTTAAAATCTCCCTGTTCAGCCAGGCTGGCTGTCTTTCCTGGTGGCTTGCATTTCAGCACACTGGGACAGCCTGTTCCTGCGTGTTCAAGACTTGTTTCTTGAAGCATGTCCATCCCTCCTGGACTTCTTTGTTTTCAAGGGCTCTTCCCAAGGTATCCTCTAAAGCAGTCTTTTGAGTAGGCTGAAATCTGTCCTGCAGAAGTCCAGGGCAGAAGTCCCATGTAAAGACAAGGGATGGACTGGGGACTAGATCCTAAATACATTTTTTATGCTCTCTGGATTATTCTGCTGATGCTTTCTGTGATCTTTATGCATTGTAAGTGTAACATACTTCTTATGGCCCCTATACTTCATCAGTACAGCTGTGAGTGTGTTCACAGTACTTGGGCTGTGAATCATTGTTTCTTTGCAGTGTTGACTAAAAAAACCACATACCTACAGCCAAAGAGAGCAGGAAACAAACCATCAACACTCTTTAGATATCTAGCTCTCATCAAAGTTCCAATTAGTTTCAATAAAAACAAAAATGTCTGCAATGTGTATTCCAGATCTAACCTTAGGCTCTAGTTTTTGTCAGTGGAGTATAGGCACTTCTTGGGTGTTATACCTGTTATAAATGTTACACATGGGAGCTATTTTTGATGTTTAATTTAGTATAAAATGAATTACTCCCTAGTAGTGCTTATTTATGCCCACTCACCATAATAGGAAGAGAGAGACAGGTACAGATCTCAAATGTTAGTCCTACACAGTGTTTGCATCATGCAAGCCTTTATGGGGAGACCAGGCTGAGGCAAACATTGTGTGAGTTATTGCTGGGATATTCAAAGTGCTGAACTTGTTTCGTGTAAATGAACTACAAAAAAACCCCTGTGCAGCACATATATCTCCCTCATACGTGATACCAGTGTATGTGCCTGTACCAGGGTGCCACTGAGACAGAGAGGTGGCTCAAACCGTGGCATGCCACCATGGTTTCTGATGTGATGCAGTGTGCAAATCTGCTTTTGAAAAGGATGAGCTTTTCTGGTTTAAATACAACCATTAATAATCCAGTAGAGCTAAGCTTTTTTTGTGTAATAAATTTAAGCTACTTCATCCTCGTATTCCGCTTCAGTACTCTTCCTGCATTGTTTACATTTTAAGCTTTGTTAGAAGGAGAGGTAAATGTTGATAACAGACAATTTGCCACCAGTAAAGACAATCTAGATATAAGCTGCTCAAAACTCTCATTTTGAACAGGATGAGGGTTAATTAAATTCAGGTATTCCTATCAGGCATTCATTAGACAGTGGTTTATACATCAGCTTGATGCAAATGTGCTGACATCTTGTATCTTTATTAACTTAATTGACTATTCACTCGTTGTTATTCAGATGGACTGTGAAACTGCAAGGACCAAATTGTTACATTATCTGTTTTTTCCTTATTCGTGAGGTTTATGTTAAATTTGACTTTCAGTAGAAGCCTAGAACTTCTCCAGATGCATCCTTTAGGCTAATACTAGACAGATGCCCCTTCCAAGGACTTTCTGTCCTTTCTGATGCCTCACATGTTCTTTTAAATAAGAAGACTGCCCTGTGAACAGTACATTTATTCTATTAGTGTGATTATTGCACCTTTCACTGAGTTTCAGTGTAATGGATGCAGGATTGTTCATATACTGATAAGTGGATATTAATTTGTTAAAACACTCTGTAATAGTAAATTATAAATTCATCTAACACAAAATACCACTATATAAAGCTGCAATTATTCAATTAACATGTCCACTCTTTTCATGAACATGCTGAAAGGTTTAAGTGCAGTTTGTTCAGAGTCAGGAGGCTGCAGACTGCCTACATTGTGTATTATGTGTAAAGAATTGCAGATTCTTTTTTGAAATGTCCTTTCTGAAGGTCACCTTTCTAAAATTATAGTTTTTATTATTGCCTTTTGATATTATTTTAATAAATCCTGTAAATGGGGATGAAGACTTAGTAGCAAGCACCATTTGCCTCAAGGTGTTTGTCTTTTTAAAGACATTTTTGCCATCATTGCACGAGGACTGACACTACTGGAGTCAGTAAGAAATAAGACAGTTCCTTTTGAATCTCTTCAGTTTAGATTAAGCTATACTATATAAAAAAGCATGAGTCTCATCAGCTTTTTAATAAGCATAATCCAGCAGAAGTTGGTGCATTTTGTGAGGGACAGGATCAAGTGGATAGAATTTTGCAAATTCTTTTAGCTTATGTTTAGCTGTAACCCCGTTTGGAGCCTCCCAGCTAGCAAATATTTAGAAGAGTCAGGACTGATATTCTTCAAGTTTGGTGGTCTGTAACACACTTCTGTTTTTATCAGGAGCAAGCATTTATTCAAGAAAATGCAGACTCCTCCTTCATTCCTTATTCCAATAAGAAAAGTAAACACAGTTTTTCATTCCAATTCAAAACCCAGGAAACACACAGACGAAACAACCATAATGGCCCTGGGGAGTGCTACTCTCCTAGCTTAAGGTGGAAATCACTTTGTCATAACACTACCATGAATGATGTTCTTTGAAAGACATTTATAGGTAGGACTTGCTTGTAAATGGACAATTCATGTTATTGTTATTAGTAGCATAAATATTTTAAATCTAATTTTCTATTTAACCTTTTTAGATATCTAATGTCATTATTGTTATTATTTTATTTCATTTTAACTTTTCAGTACAGTACAGCATCCTTGAAGAAGCATTTTGCTTTTCGATGGGATGAGTATCATATTTCACATAAAACATAAGGAATTTGAAACTAGGGTTTCTTTCAGCACAGAGGTGCATTTGAAGTTTTACAATGATTTACGTTTCTGGAGATTACTCAGTGCTCTAGATAGGGCACAGCACTGAGGAAAGGGCAATTAATCAAATGTAGTAAAACTGATCCACTAAGATATTTCCTGTGCTGAAGGACTTATTGTAATAACTAAAGATTATTGTGACAGTTATTATGATGGCCACAGATAGAATTAATTTCTCCAAGCTTTCGACATAAAGCCACTCAGTGTCTGGGCCAAGGCTCTTCACAGGCTTCCCCAATAGTCAATAGAGAGAGAGAAACCTCCAGGGATGTCTTCCAAGATAGTTGTCCATTGCCAGTTCTCACCACAGATGGTGGAGAAGCTCAGGTTTTGCATAGCTACAAATGAATAAGATAAAACCCACCTAAAAATCCCATTTCTCCCTGAGTGTTTTCCGTTTCCAGAATGTCAGAGCTTACATTTTCCTTCTCACACACAGTTTGGTGAAAGGTTACTGAGTTTGGGCTTTAGACGATCAAGTGTGGAGAACTGAGTGAAAGAAACCCTGATGCCTTCTATCATGAAACAACTACCTGGATGAGAAATGGGACGGCAATGGATATTGTGTACCTTGATTTTAGCAACACTTCTGACACTGTCTCTCACAACATCCATATAGGCAAACTCAGGAAGTGTGGACTGGGTGACTGGACAGTGAAGTGGATTGGGAGGGTTGTATTTAGTGACACGTTGTCTGGTTGGAGATCTGTCACTAGTGCTGTTCCCGGAGATTCAATACAGGGCCCAATATTGTTACCGTATTCATCAATGACTTGGATGAAGGGGTAGATGACTCCTCAGCAAGTTCACTGATGACACAAAGCTGGGAGGGGTGGTCAATACCCCAAAGTGCTCTGCAGCCTTCCAGAAGGACCTTGACTGGTTGGAGAGATGGGCAGAGAAGAACTGTCTGAAGTTCACCAAAGGTAAATGCAGGGTCCTCCACCTCGGGAGGAATAACCTCAGGCACCAAAACCTGCTGGGAAGCAGCTCTGCAGAGAAGGATCTGGGAGTCCTACTGGACAAGTCGCCTGTGTGCCGGCATTGTGTCCTTGTGACCAAGAAAGCCAGTGGTCTGCTGTGGTGTATTAGGAAGAACATTACCAGCAGGTCAAGGGATATGATCCTGCCCCTCTACTCTGCCCTAGTGAGTGTCCAGTTCTGCGCTCCTCAGCACAAGAGAGACACTCTGCTCCTGGAGTGTGTCCAGTGGAAGGCTATGAAGATGATTATGGGACTGGAGCATCTCTCTTACAAGGAAAGGCTGAGGGAGCTGGGCATGTTCAACTCCTGGTTGTGATGGTAATTTTGGACTACAATGGAATAAAGTTTTTATGTATTTTACTTACAATAAATAAAAGCATACTGAAGCACGACAGTTTCCAAAAAATTCAGTCTGCTCTGAATTCAAACAAGTTGCTGGAGGAAGTGCTAAGCCAGCTAGTCTCCTAGACAGAAATTACATTTTCACTGCACATATTCAGAAAATATTTATATATAATTATGTGATCAGTACTGTCCCTGATTTAAATTGCTTAAGTATCCCTTAAAAAATTATGCAATGAGAACATATGGATGAAATGCTCTCTTTTCTCACCTTGGGTGATTGAAACTTTGAAGAATATATCAGTCTCGCAGCCTGTCACTGCCATTCTGTAAAAGGGCCTGCTGGGCTTGGATCACACCACCAGCATTTTGCAAATGAAGACATTTTGGTTCCTGTACTTGATAGGGCAGGATAAGTGAGGTTATCTAATTTGCACTTAAGATCTAGCATCAGTAGGTATGCTTGAGCATCAGGAGAAATGATTGACATTGCTATAAGTCTTCAAGCTGTCATTTGTGGGGAGTGTTAGCTACTGAAACAGCTGTTCTGTTATCCACATGTACCACAGGAGGTGTGCTATGAGCGTCAGGATTATTCTGGTTTCAACAGGTACCTTTATACTCCTTGGATAAAGTTTCATAGTCAGGAAATATTTTCTGGCACTTTCAAGCTTCCAGTAGCATATTATATAACTTATGAAATGCAGACGTCCAAAACCACCCTACCCTGCCCTACCCTGCCCTACCCTGCCCTACCCTGCCCTACCCTGCCCTACCCTGCCCTACCCTGCCCTACCCTATCCTATCCTATCCTATCCTATCCTATCCTATCCTATCCTATCCTATCCTATCCTATCCTATCCTATCC
>JAWWLV010000088.1:10532488-10558678 GCA_035041135.1 Platyrinchus mystaceus
TCCTATCCTATCCTATCCTATCCTATCCTATCCTATCCTATCCTATCCTATCCTATCCTATCCTATCCTATCCTATCTTCTCTTGGCCTATCTTGGCCTATCCTGGCCTATCTGAAATATGATGGAATCATCTATTAATTTCAGGTATAATTTCAACTTGTACATTAGTCAGTTTTACCCCCTTTACTCAACTATAAACATCACACTTTCTAATTTAAATCCACTGGGCATTGGTAAAATTTTATGCCATTCCCACTTTCACAACAGTGGTTAATACTTTTGCTTTTAGTTGTTTTTTTTGGTGTTTTTTTTTTTTTCCAGCTTCTTGCTGTAAACATAAGGTGAAAAGAATGTAGTGAGTGTTGGTAAAGTTTCAAACTGCTTCTCAGTTCATCTATATTTGTACCACTGTCCTAATTGTAGATCCCTTCAGAACAGGGACAAACACCCTGATTTTCTGCTAGAATGACCAGTGCTAACTTTGTAAGAACTCCCATTGGCTTCTATGGCCCAAATTGTAACTTTTGGCCAAAAGTTGACCTCATTCTGCCTTTCAGGGTCAGAACAATGGAAACCAATACTTTAAAAGCCAAAACTGTCTGTACCAAAGCAAAATCCATGTACAAAGCTGCATCTTCAGGATCTGTTCAGGGTATAATTTCACTTCAAAGTAAGATACAGAATATCCCCATAGTGCTGTGATATCATTACCAACGGATAAATAAAAAAAGGGAGGCATATTCCTCTATTCCTACAAAAATCATCTCAAGTAACTTGTCCTCTAGCATACCTTCTTCCTTGCATGAAGCTTTTCTGCAGAAATGTGCACTAAAGCCTTACACCTTTTCTCCCAATAAGGACTAAGAGAGACTGAGGGAGAGAAGAGTAAAGAAAGACAAATGGAGGCGTTAATGAACTGGTGAGCAACACAAAGACAGTTCGTATTTACCTTGTTCCTCTCACCAGTGATTTCTGAAAATTTCTGGGTTTTCTGTAACCCCATGAAACAATGCACTTCTATAGCCAAATAACCTTACAAATCCTTTTATTATTAGTGTTATTACATAGAACCTAAGCTTACACAAATATCCCTAGTGGCATGATTAACTTCAGAGATACTAGTCAGCAGGAGTCAGTCACAAAGCATAAACTAATTAATGTTTGAGGACAAGGATAGGACAAGAGAGGTCGCTCATCTAACGTGCTTTTGAGTATTGCCAACTAAAAATGGAAAGGAAACATAACACATCATCTTCAGGGATTTATTTCAGCAGTAACTGGAGAAACTGTGGTTGCTTTCCTGAATGCTTCTTTATTCTTGGTTTTCTCTTGGTCATAGATTAAATGCAAAAAAAAAAAAAAAAAGGAAAATACAGATGGGCCAAGTATTTGAAATCTGCATATAGACCATTGTATCTGACCAAGAAATCTATCCAAGAAAATAAATTTATGGAAGGCACCAAATTTACAGAAGCATAACAAAGTTAGATGTTGTGTCTGATATGCTGGTGTTATGTAAAAGAAGAATGAATCTGGTATTTTTATCTCTTCAGATTTCTTTTACTTTTTCTGCAGCAGACTGGTTTTTTTCTTAGGCCCAGATGCTTCCTCCTAATTCTATTATGGTAAGCATTTAAATATGCTCTTATATGCTGACCTCTGTGAGAATTAAAATAAAAACATCTGCTGAATACTTTGCTGAACAAATATAGATGATTAATATATGCTTAAGTGTCCTGATGAAATGGGGGCCGTGTTGGCAATGTTCTCATTTCGTGCACAGGATGGGAAGTTTGCAAATATAAAGTAATGGAACTTTGCTGATTTTTATTAACTGAAGATCCTGTCTAGTTTACTTGGTTTCACCTCTACATCTACTAAAAAACTTGGTTCTTTTACATTTCTCCATATAAATATCCTGCAGCCACCTCTGATTCACTGTGGTGGACTAATCTTGCTGCTGATGTCTGGGCAGGAACCCTGGAGACTCTCATGCCCAGCAGCAGCAGGTCAGCAGTAAGTCACTTACTCTTGCACCCAGCCAGCAGTGAAAGTAGGGTAGAGAAAGAAAGTGGAGACAATATAGTCAGCATGGAGAATAAGAGGTGTGAAAAGAGGTGGGGAAAGAGTTGTGAAAGAACAGCTGCTTCTTGGGAAGGATGCTGGTGAGATGAAGGTACAAAACCTGGATAAAGAGCACGGGTGTTGGAAACTCGGAAGATCCTTGGGCAGACTGAAATTAGGACTGCCTTGAGGCAGATTCAGCCTGTGATCTGGCAAGACATTAAACTGCAGTATGTTAAATGGGAAGGATAGAAAGGTGGAATTAATTCAGTGCCAGTTTTAGGAGTTTATCAGTTTGTTCCATTGCATTCAAATACGATATCCATGTGAGATCTGATGTCACCTAAGCAATGGACTGAGGTAGACGGCAGGGGAGAGCTGAGACCATGCAAGGGGAAAGAGAAGTTGGAAAGGGTGAGGTGGCAGATCCAGTATATAGAGATGGGAAGTGAATGATACCATGAGAGGCACAAGTGATCTGTGACCCAGGCTACACTCCCAGGAGCTGGGGCAGATGTATACCCAAATATTTGTATTTCTTTCTGGAATTCTGAGACTAAAACAGACTAAAGAGGTAGTCCTTTGAGAAGTTAAGTGACGTTATCTATTCTTCCATTGTCCTACATGACAGATGGTGGTAAATTTGAAAACTACATCACTTTTGATTCATATAATCTTCAATATTTCACTTATAGATTTTTGTTTTTCAAGAAAAGTAAGAAGAATCTTCCCATTCATACATCAACAAATAAGGACTAATAAAGAACATTCAAATTGCCCAGTCAACATTTAGGAAGATCTAAAAAACCTCAAAAACAACAACAAAATTGAGTTTGTCCAGGCCATTTTAATTTGATCACAGTGTGCATATATATGTGTGCAAAAGCACAATTTATACAGAGAAGCATCAACTGTTTTATTTCTCCTTTTATCTCACCTCTCTGAGTTGTTCTGTGGAACAAGAATTCTTTCAAGTGCTGTTTTGGCATTCAGTCTATATTTCTCTTCCCTCTGTAGTCTTCCTGTTGTAAGAAAATAACTATAGGCAGACTGAAATCTTTGACGAAGATTTTGCTGTAGGCAAACGTGACCTTATAGTTCTATGGCTCTACTGGCTTCTATATTTCCAAAAATAAATAATGGGCAGGATGTTTATACAACAATTCTATCCATGAAATGGAATTGTTCTACCTTTTCCTTAAGGTACTGTCTAACAGAAAAACTAATAACTGTATATTTGGTAAGAGAAAGCCAATGAATTTGAAGGATGCTCTAAACATTAACTCCTGACTAAAGTCCTACTTGAGTTGCAGAAGTTGGTCTTTTTGGCAATGTCTAAAGAGGCAACAAATTCATACTGGAAAAAGGTGTTGAAAGGTCAGTGAGCTGCAGAGATTTTTTTTTGAGTCATAAAGGCATTGCTCTTTATTAAATTAGAAATGACATTGGACAACATTCTGATTTGGGAAAAAGAAGTGTCCTTTTCAGCCTAAAAGTAACAGAGAAGGAGAAGTCTGAGAATTCTGGGGAGCTATAGAATTTCATCCTCACCCTACTTCCTTACCTTAGTACTAACCTGCTTTTTTTCTCAAGGCATCGAAAGAGGCAAAAATTGATGCTACACTAGTGTGCTCTCGTGTATAATTTATTGGGCAAAATTACCTCCCTTTAGGCAGGAAGGACTGTCACTATTATTTATTCTAACAAATAGAATAGGGTGAGCCTTCTGTCTTTCACATCTTCTCAAAACATTATGTCTAGTGCCTCATTACTTGAAGCTCAAACCTCACTACATGAGTGCAGGCTGCTAGAAGACACACTCCCTGGTCAGATCGTTAGAGAAACTTTAATCCTTTAGAACAATTTTTCAATACTGTTTACACCAGGGACTTCCTTGTACAAATCCTCTTTACACAAGACAAGAATAACACAGGAAGAAACTATTTGTCTCTGATCTCTGCCAAAAAGGAGAGCAAGTCTAAGTCCTCAGGGGGCTTTCTATCACTTAAACTAACCAGGAGGGGATTAATCAAAGATATCTTTGCTGCCTGATGCACAGCCAGCTTCAAAGGTGCAATCACATTGATCAGTGTACAACAGAACAACACTCACAGCATCTTATGTTTTAAGTTGTGGTAGAGCAGAGACTGAAATGCCCAGTTTGTTTCATCAGTCCCTCTTTCCCATCAAAACAACAGCAGGGTATCCTGATGCTCTGGAATCCAAAGTATGCTGGTCAGGTGTTTGCATAGAACTCAGCCTTGCAGTATAATGAAGAGCGAGCACTGGACCCTCTGTGGTGATTTTATGTGCTAATTCCTTGCAAGCAAATCTCATCTCCTTTCCCATTGCCTTTTAAAAACTGTTTTGTATGCAAACAAGTTTCCTCCATTTATGGATGCTTGATTATGCCTGCATAACTTCATTTTACCAATGCCTAACTAGTGTTATTTCCATCCTACCACATCAGCACACAACTAAAATACTGTAGTGGTGAAGTAATTCTATTGCCATCCATGAGAAAAATTAGCAAACTCTCAGATACAAGTCCTTTATACATTATAAATAAAATAATAGATGGAGAACTTATTAATAAATTTGAAGAAATATTTCTGAGTGAAAATTTACAAATCCTTTTTTCATAAATCTCAGTTAACTCCCCCATTTTACTGAAATATTTTTAGTTTTCTCTTTTTGTTGAAAATTATTAAATTGTATTACATTTGAAGAAAATATATGTGTTACAAAAATATTCCTCTCATGAAACACTTGTCCATTCTCATCAGTTACCTTAACATAAAACTTAACATAAAGCTTTTTCCAAAACTGGTTACAAATTTTTAATGAAGAGTCTTGCTGTTAAAACTTCTAGGAAAAAAAATATTTTCAAAGTATTCTAGTATCTTCTAGGTAATGCAAATAGATTTTGTTGGCATCAGGGAAGGATTTTTGGGGAGACAAATAGTGTGACCTTAATCACAGGACAACCATATGCTAGTATTTAGTTGGGTCTAATGGACAGACCAAGCCTCTGATTTATATAATTAAGGAAAGGGGCTTTTCCATAAGTGTCTTGCAGCCTAGCCATGGCCCTTTGTCATCAGGCCATAGATAACTAGTCTCTGCCATTCTAATGCACTGAATGTTTAGTTATTTATAGAAAGAGAAACAGAGGCAAGGAGAGTTCATATCCCTATTAAGTGGCCTAGTTAGTTGGACTGTTGGTTGTATTCCATTTCTATTTGCCTCTTGTTTAGTAGTTTGTTTTTTTCTTGTTGAAAAACTTCAAAATATTTTTGTTCTATGCCAATATATCACAAAACCAAATGTTAAAAATAGAAAGTGTTTCAGTTGAGTGGGGTTGCTTTTATATAGATAATGAAGCTATTTCTGAACTCTCAAAAGAAAGAAAGGTGAAGCTGAGAACAGCATCCCAGAATTTTTCTATGCTTTTGCTAGAAATGACACCATTTCTTCTTTTTGAGATATGTCCACTTTCTTTTTCTGCTCATCTTGTAGAATGGTGGAACCAACCTCAGTAGAGTAACAACAGTTCCAGCTTGGGTTGCCAGTTCCCTTTAGATGCCATTGCTCTCTTTTACTTTTTTCTGCCCTTTAAGAATGCCCTCAAGAAGTGGAGCTGGTCTCTGCCCATCTCCCTGTTCTCTGCAGCTGCTGGGCCAAACACTGGAACAGGAATAAAATCAACTGAGCTGTGTCCTGAATACAAGAAAGGAGTTATTCAAGATCCCAACAGAGTTAAACCCCTTGGGAAATGTGGAGGACAACTGGAGGAAGTTTAAAAGGAACTACGAGCAATGGGCAGCTGCTAAAAGGGAAGACAGAAGGCAGCCTAGTTTCTGACAGTAGGTGGTTTTGAACTACTTGATGTTTAAATGGTTTTCAGTAACTCAAGCAGAAAGGCTAACTCTGAAAGTGAAGTAAAAAATTCAAGGAGTACTTCACACTTCACATAAAAATGAACCGTGTGAACAATTGTTAGACAGACTCAGATAAAAAGGTTTGCAAGAATTGTGTAAGAATTTGTACAATTTCAAGCCATACAAAGCTATCTTTCAGTTTGGATTTAACTCAGTCCTTAACATCTGACTAAATTATGAGACCATCTAGGGCAAAGCACCTGAAGAGAGGCTACTAAAAGATTAAGAATTCACCACTGACGAAGTAATTTTTTCCAGGCCAGAGAAATTGTCTGCTAAAGCTTCTGAGCCATGGTGCTTGCACATGTTTGAGGTGATGAAAGATCTGAAGCACTGCAAGGATGGATACTTTAGGCATGAAGACATCTGGAGCAGTTCACAATTAAGAGCACAGTGGTAGCTCACTAGAGATAGAAAATTCCAGGAACTACTTTGGTGAATTACCTCAGCTTGTAAGTTTTTAAGAGTCAACAGGGGAAGCACAGCTTAGACAAAAAAGATAATGGTAAACCCTTCCTAGCAAAACTCAACAGTGGCACAAAGTGAGATAAATGTACTGTAAATTGAAATTAATATGGAAAATACATAGATTTAAATTCAGACAGAGCTGTGCAAGTCAATGCAATGAAAGAAACAGTTATAAAGCATCTGAAAGAAAATGGATGGAGTTCAGTTCTTAGCAGTGAATCAGTCTACATTCTGGAAAATTATCAGTCTAAATGCAGCGCAGATTCTTGCTTTCTGTAAAAGGTTTTCCTAGTCTGTACAATCAAATAAGGTGAGTTTTTGAGAAGCTCCCATTCTGTCTTACTCCCTCTGACTGTGAAGGGAACTTTAGATGGCTAGAACTTAACATAGGTCTTTCCTTTAAGTTTTGGAAGTGAAATCACATGGAACAAATCTGAGTAATACACAAGAATATGAAAAAAATCAGGCAGGATATGTTTACTTTCACTATGGAGGAAAAAAAATCCAGGGCAAGTGAGAAACAGGCAGGGTTCAGTCAGGTGGTGAACGAGATGGAAATCTGAAATCATTTAAGAAGACTACAACATGCCCTCTGGCCGTAGGAAAACTGTCAACAGAACTTCAGAAGTTATCCATATTTCTAAATTTGAATCTTTTAGTCAAAGTCAATAGATATATTTTTCTGAAGACTGTAGAATAAATAAAAGAACTGGAATGAAAAAAACACATTGGTCACTAAAAGTGCTGGAGAGTTAAATTATGCAATATGGGAATGCTCTTCACTCTCTGAAAGGACAGAAGTTTTTTGAGTTACATTTGATACCAGATCATTTTTCTATGCTTCTCATTTCTGCTGCCTTCCATGATTAATGGGGCTGTATGCTGGTCAGAGAAATGTTAATTTATTTCTGTTCTTCAAGAATATCTAAAAGAGACTACAGACCTCTTATTTTACTGTTAGAAGTGACTCCCTGTGCCACCCACAAACACATAGGGATCACTTTTATACTTATTATGTTTTCTTAATTGAAGACAAAAAAGACAATTTTTTTCTTTTAAAATTCAGACTCTATATCATTTGGCTAAAGCATACTGAGTCAGTTGCAGAGCTGAAGAATTTACTTGCCTTCTCAAGAAAGAAAATGTTCATCTTTCTAAGCTGAAAAGTGAACTGAAACAGTTGAAGACAACATTTTACACAGAGAATAGAGCTATTAACACAGTATTGCTGGGACAAGATGTTTCAAGGCCATATTTTCAGTCTGAATTGCATTTTAATATTATGCAGTACTTTTGATAAAGACGCCATAGAAGTAGTCCCAAAGGGATTAACAGGGAAAATACATGTCATATAAGGATTGCAAAATGTAAGGAAGGCACAGAAATGTTTTATTCTGATCTCAAGTGAATAGCAGCATTGAAGGCAACATTAAACATCATTGTTTGGCAAAACACTTTTGATCAAATTAAACAAAAATACAAGGCAAGAAGAATAGAGGTAACTGGTCTCAGAATAAAACAAGCAGAGCTGCTTGCATTGCACAGGAGAAAACACAAACAAACAAACAAGCCCTTGTCTGTTACTTTCCCTTCCCCAGTACTGTCTTCCCAGAAATTAAACTGCTGTGTTCATGCATATCAGTATTCCTCAACATATGTGATAATCTGTCAGTGGGATTACAAACAGGAGTCTAAGCAGTTAGCAAGGAATTTAGGGATTTAGACATTTCACCACTTGTAATTTTTGTACGAAACTTAAGAATATGTGAGGAAATAACTGCAACTTTTTATTACAAAGCAGTTAGGTCACACTCTGATCTGTCAATTTACAAAACAGCAGGAAGGAATTGTGGGCTGTACCTAAAACTCCTAGGAAATTGTGAATCTTAAAGGAATGAATTCCCTTGAATTGATCTCCTTGTTTCCTTACTTGTTGTAATGGTTAGAATATCAGTAAAACCTCAGTTACAAATTAGTTTGATATAATTTTCAGGTTTTAGAACTCATGTCAGCCAGACCACACAGAGGATCAATTGCTGTGGGGAACATAGGCAATAGAAAGTAGCTTCATTGTCTTTTGATAGCACTTGTTTTAGTTTTTACTAAAATTTGTCAGAGATATTTTTAACTATCTAGCAGAAGATAATCTATGTGTCAAAGCATATGACCACACAGTCTAATTTATTAGGAAAAATCCCAAGTTATTCATACAACTCTCATCCATTTTAAGCAAAAATTCCTGGGCTGTCAAATGTTATAGATGACAAAAGCAGTCTTTGTCCTACCTGGCCAGTTCTCCTGATAATAAATGACGTGTGCCATATATACCTACATATATTTAGGACTTTAGAATAAGCTTTTTCTTACTCCTCATTTCAGCTGATTGAGTACAAATTCTGTCATAAAATATGGTAATACATAAACTATATGTTCTTGTGTGTTGTATGCAGGTTTTATACTAAACGGATGCAAAAAAATAACAAATCCTATGCACATGGCTAGGAAAAAAAAAATGTAGGAAAACTACACCCCAAGACTGGAGAATTATGCTTCAAAAATAGCCCTGCAGGTAGAGTATGGCCCTCAGGCTGAGAGCAGTTAATGACTGCAGACTGGAGTGCAATCCCAGCCTACGGGCTGGATTTGAATTTGAGCTCCTGAGTTTTCAACTGTAAAAGTAAGTACCCTGCTAACAACCCACAGAGACCAGATGGACAAGTAATTAATTGTAAATCCTTGTATTTGTGCATTTGCAAGGTGTGACTGGGGATACACATTTATGCATGTTTACATGTGCTCTTCTAAATGTATACAAACAATAATGATCTTTATTAGAAGATGGGACCGTTTCTGAAGTTCCATGGAGACTTAATAAAAAAGGCATCTCTCTCATGATTTCTTGTTCCCTCCTTCAGAGAGCATATGGAGCATTAATGAGACAAAAGAAGTGGAACACAAGGAACATGGGTTTTGTTTCATGTGATTCTGAGGTGACTTTGCACAACTTTCAGCAAGTTGTGCATTTGCAGGAGATAGGTAGGCAGGGGGGAACAGCAATGGCTTTCAGCACAGCTAGGTCTGGATGTGGGCATCTGCTAAAAAGTAGTGTGAAGGAGCAACATGGATGTATGCCCTCAACCCTACTCCTAGGAAAAGAAGCCATTTAAAACACTTGTAAGATGCCAAAAACACCTCCAGGCACCAATGCTGCTGCTTCGTGGGCCATGTCCTCTCTACACAATTGCTGAATTCAGACAGGTGATCCTCAGACTGGTCTGTTATAGGGAATCACAGTGGGTGAATCATTCCCTGGAGTGTTTATTTTTCTAGACTAACTAAAGGGAAAGTTCAGGAAGACTGGGCTCCTGAACTAAGGTCTTTTGGTAGGTGTTATTTGGTAAGGTAAATATGGCCTTAAACTAATTTACTAAGGTGGAGAACTCATTCAGCTCTCACTTATGCAGTCCTGCAATTTGGCCACTGGCTGAATTTTAAGAAATGCATTTGCCACCTTGTCCTCCTTATGTAAACCTATAAAAAACATTGGAGTGAAAGCACTAATTTATAATACAACTTTCTACTGGTTCTAGTGATTTTTGCAATGAAGGACTATACTATGAATTGTGTAGCAAGCTCAATTGGTGTTATGGCATATGCATTGCAACGAATGCCAGGTACTGTTTGGCACCTAAGGCTAAACTTAGTCTACAGTCTAAGCTGGAAAGGTTTTATATTGGGAAAAGGAAAAAAAAAGGAAGGCAATAGGGGTTTACTTAACCTTTCCCCTCTCTGGCTGGTTGTGTCTTGGCAAAGAACCATTCCATATATCTTTCATAATGAAATGATGCCATAAAGACTGATTTGGAAAGAATAAAAACTTTCTTCTTAATGCTGCATTGCAACATGAGAACACTTGCCATGGCTTTGTTACTCCAGAGAAGCAAGCATGTGTCTGTTCAGCTCGAGTGTAGAGCTTTATGCAGCAGGCTGGGTGTGCCACATCCATACTGCTTGTACAATGCAACTTCCAGAGAAAAAAACATGTCTTCTGGCTCTTTTTGCTAAGAAGAGAACTTGGTTTGCAACATATATGCAGTGCAGATGACTTGGAGATCGGTGTCATGGAGTGAAAGAGGCGCTGAACCCATCTGACAGTAGAAATGCACACTGTGAAATCACTGAGATTTTGTTACATTTCTTTTTCCAAATATAAGCTTCACAGATTTTCATTTTCAGAAGTGCTCATTCTTTTTTCATAGCTGCAATAGCAGCAGTATGAATCTGTGCATTCATTACCTACATACAGCAGCTTGACTTTTTTACAGTGACTCATTGGAGCCTCGGGTCACTGAGTGGGAAGGTTTCAAAGACCTGCTAAGGAAGCACAGTCCCTGTCAGGAATTTTTGATATAGATTATCTCTACCTTGTGCAGTTGAGCTACTGACAAAGTGATTTCACAGGAGATCTTTATATATATTTAAAAGGTGATTCACTCAGCCTTGGAGACAACAGATATTGAAGTCAGTCGACTGCAACACTGGAAAAATCACTCTATGGTACTAAATACTTTTTTTTTGTAACTGACAGAATCATTATTTTTTGTGTGCACTGTAGTTCCTTTGTGTCATATAAGCACTCATTATCCTATACTTGTTAAGGTTAAAAATCTCTGCTGGATGACACAAGGAAACTTGAGCAGCAGGGTAACAATTAACGATCCTCAAAAGGTTTTCAGCTTCCATCTGGGTAAATGTAGATGGATTTGAAAATGGTTCAGCTAAAATGTCTCTCTTGCTTCAACTCTGCCTGATTTTTTTTTCTATTCCTCTCTCATTCTTTTTTCTTTAAGCCAAAATTATTTGATTTCACAATCAGGCAGCAGATTTAACAATCTCAGATTTTAATTTGCTGCATTGCCATCTTTTTAATTTCAGTCTAGTTTAATAGTTCACTTGTAGAACCCACATCTTGATGTTTTATTTCTCTTTCATATCCAGATAGGTCCTGCACTGAAATCAGTAAATGATCCAAACTGCGTCTCTTTTTTTTTTTTTTTTTTTTTTTTTTTTGAGGACATTAATGACTTGGAGATAGAGATATTAAGGAATTTGCTGACTTAATGTTTTCACCGAAGAACTTGGGTGTCATCAGACATTGTTCTGGCTGAACGTGGTGCTGGTGTTGTGGGTATCTATTTGTAATGCTTGGGTTTTTTTCAAAACTGTATAACCCATTGTTAGTAATCTTCCAGATGGATGGCAAAGATGCAACTCCCACGTTTTTAGGCTCAGGTCTTCTGAAGCTAACCTGAAAACGTCATGTCTTTGGGCTACCACTTCCCTGACATATTGAGTCAGAAATCATAGGCATAAACATTTCAAAATTTCCATGTTTGGAGTTCAGCCACTTCCCCTGAACCTCTATGTCTGGGGCAGGCTGGAACTGTGGTCTGCCAGTTTATGTCTTTTATTACAAATTTAGGCAGAGGTGAGAAGATGTTGCTTCGAATTGAAGTGAAACCGAGTACAAACTTTGCAAAATCATTGTATAATGTATTAACACTCTCTTCATATTATTTATTTGAAAAAATAATAGAAATCTTAACTTGAAGTCCACTACTTCAGCCAATCCAATGATGAAAAAGCAATACAAATCACCTTCAAATGGGTTACCATTACATTTAGTAAGGAAACACTTTTTGTTATACAGATATTTTTGTATAGGAAGATGGATAATCTACACTAGTATAAGACAAATACTCAGCATGAAAAGCTAATGGGAAGCAGTTTTCTATGGTAGAAGTTATACTGGAATAACTGTTAAAAATCCCTTTTTTTCCTGAAAGCTTTCCAAGTTCCCTTTGACAAGATAAGTCATGTTCCCCCAAGCATATATTGTTATTCGTTAAGACTTATTTTATTTCCATACAAAACTGGGCCATCCAACAGTGGGATGGTATGATGGTCTACTTGCCAGAGCATATCAATATGTGCATGGTCTGTACCTGACAAACTTTTTAAAAGGCAGAGGACACTGCAACAGGATCAGTGTCTTTAGTGATAAAAGTGGGAATAGTGTGATAAAAGGTGCTTATTCCACCTACAGTTGTAGACTTTTGTTCACCTTCCATCTCCATTCTCACTACTGCAATGTCACACAGCAGTGTCATTACACAGCACTGCAAGGGACTCAGGACAGTAGCCTGTCTGAGTACCCTGCTTCTTGTGCTGCCAAGAATCAAGGTTAAAAGTGTGGTCATTGTCAAGCTCAAAAAAAGAAATCTCTTGATAGTGCTCAACAGATTCAAGAATACCGGTTCAAGAGTTGCATTTCTCTTAAATGTCATGGGAATAATCCCAAAGAACTCTGCTTGTTGAGAGGCCTTTAATTGGATTCCTATTTCTGACATTACCTATGAAACATTGATAGATTCATAAACAATTTACATATGACATAGTTGTTTCCTCTGAGCAAGTGTTATGATCTTTTTGATTTATTTCTGTTGCCTTTGGAGAGGAGGCCAACACCAGATGTCGTGGTTAAGTCAAAATAATCACCAGGTTATGAGGAGTGTTGGTGTCACTGATGAAGTTAAGGAACAGTGGAGATGCTGTATGTCTTAAGCACCTTCATTTAGAGTCTATCTGAATAACCTCTTCAGTCTCCTTGACATATGTGAGCTATAGTAGGATATAAATGTGTTAAAATAGATTTTTTTTTAGTAATAAATGAACGTGCCAGTTGCACACACAGCATATAAATTCTGTTGCCACTTGTTTCCTACCTGAAAATAAGTGTTACCTGTTTCTGTCATTGCTAGGAGCTTATTTCCTTTTGGCTGCCGTTTTAGTTCTAGGGTGCACATAGAGCCTTTTCTTTTGAGAGTGACATAACCTTCAGTTCAGCATTACTGTGTTTGATGTACTCCATGCCCTGGTAAAGCAAAGGTTACCTCAACCTGTCTGAGGATTGTCTGTAGTGGGTTCCTCAGCGGCAGCTTCACTCTCAGCCTTAAGACACTAACTTGCTGAAGTTGATAAAAAATTAAAGAACTCAATTTTTGGACAGCTCACTGAGCTTATTGAGGTGGTTCACATGTACCTGTACATCTCTCTGCACAAAGCTATAGGCCCCTAAACAAGGACAGTAAAATAAATTTGTGGCTCTGCACAGATCAAAAGTCATGGTCTGTAGCAACAGGAGATCCATTTTATTCAGCATTTGAATCTAATTCAACAAGAAGATGAGCTGACAGAAGAGCTACAGGAGCAAAATTGCTCTTCTGCTTTCCAAAAGGTGCAACAACTTCTGAACAGCAGGGGAGATTTGGGGCTGGAAAGATGAACCAGAAATTGAGACATGCAAGCTCAGAGATGTGTGTAACCATTTTTGTCTGCCTACAGTGATAAAACATACCCTATCTTGCAAAGGTAAAAATCTCAAACCCTTATTGCAGAGCTCCAAAATTATGACAGTGCTGAGGACAATACAAGGAAGTAGATTTTAGTTGTGTTATTTTAAACACAAGGTATAAATTTGTATTACATAACCTCTCCATCATATCAATCCACTGACTACAGGTGGAGAAGAAATTTACCCATCTTACTAAGGAACATTTTGTCCCAGTCACATATGTACATATTACGAAAGAAGTACAGTTGAATGTTCAAGATGTTATCTAGATTATCTCACTTCTGATTTGAACAGCAGAGAACTCACCTAATTCTCATATCCAAACCCAGAAGTAAAATAAATGAGTTTGCCTACTTCTTTCCTCTTTTTTACTACCAAACTGAGTAATGAGGTAATGCATATGGTCTCAAAATAGCAGACATTTTCCTGTAAGTATGATATTAAAGACAAAGTGTTCATGAAAAATAGACAACTCGCTTTGCGGAGGCTAAGCTTAATGCAAATAATGCACATGCAAATACTTGCCCATGTGGGTTGGAACTATATGATCTTTAAGGTTTCTTACAACCCAGGACATTCTTTGATTCTATGACTCAATGATTCCATGACCTTATGATTCTACGATCTTATGATTCTACAAATGCTTGAAACAGTAAACAAAAATCAAGAATTAGTGACTGAAACATAAATATTCAAATAGAACTAATGAGAGAGATGGTAACTGTTTTGAATATGTCATTGGTTGGATTAAGAAAATGATGAAACCACATTCTGTGTGTGTAGTGAGCCACTTATTCTAACAAATAAAGCAAGTCGTGGGCAAAAGACATCCCACCTAAACACAACCCTGATTTTCTTTTCCACTAAGATATTATTTTATTGGAAGAAAAATTATTTGACAAATTTATGTTTTAATTAATGCAATTATTTTTATTTGCTTTAGACTAAGAAGGACTGTGATAGCAAATCCATGCTTTATACAGTGAAAATCCGTTTTACTCCCATGAAATGATAGCTATGATATACCAGTTTTAACTGGTAATCTTGCTGATCTTCAAAATTAAGCCTTGAACTTTTTGGTTTTATATGATTTGTGATGATTTATAATTTGGGTTTGCAGTTTTCTTGTCTGTTTGTTTTGTTTGGGTTTGTATTTTTTTTTCTTGGCGGGGGATGAATAATAAGAGAGAACTAGATTCATCACCATTCTAACAGTTTGAAGGCTCATGGCAACTGTAGCTGAAATAAAAATGTTCTGAAAAACATCTTTATTTTGGATTGGATCTGCAATACATTAATTCTTGGTTAAATGACAGTGCCCTGTGGTGCTGTCAGGAAGAACTACAGGGAGAGAAACCCCGACCCTCCTCCCAAAAAGCCTATTCCTGCCTTCTTTGAGAAGATTCTTGCTCACTGACAGGCTGCCCTTCCAGGGATGTGTCCTCCTGTCTCTAAAGCCCTACCAAGGTGAACTTTGAACTGTGGTTTCCCTCCCTTGAGGAGCTGAATGTGCAAAGAAGTTACTTGCTGTTTCTTCAGTCATTATTTGGGGTTGGCTATAAGAACCCTTCATGATATCCAGAAGGAGGCCACTTGACAGAATCTGTCCCAAAAGATAATTTATTAAGAATTATTAAGAATTTATTAAGAATTATTTTATTAAGAATTCCTATCTTGGATTCTTCTGCACAATTTGATACCAGAGTCCGCTCAAATTTCTATTGACCTATTTTCAGTTTATGAGTTACTTGCAAATCCCTTTGAAATTAATTATTTATCTTCAAGGACCTTGGGTTTGTCTGTTACCTGGTATTTTCTTTCAACTGGTATATTTTCACCAAAAAAAAAAAAAAAAGCTTCATTTGCAATGACAGAATCAGAGTTTTACAGAATTCACTGCATTGCCATGGGAACGAATGAGCTGCTTCTGAATCATCATGGCCAAACTAACTCAGATGAAATAGGAACAAGCCCTAACCTTTGCCCATTCTTCAAACATACGTCAAAACTGATACAGTCTGAATGTTCAAAAAATTGAGAAGGTCCCTGGGATACACAGGTGGATTTCTAAAGCTATTTATATTATTGGAAAAGCAAAGAGGCACCTGCCGATTTATCTGTACCCTTTCACACTTAAATGCTTAAAAATATGTGACTTTCATGCTGTAAAGAATAATTAACAACTTTCTGAAGAACTTGGGAAGAAAATATATTCTTTTCGAAAATTGTTCCAGATTTCCTTTCATACTTCTTTCTTTTTAGGATTTTCCAATACATTTTTATGTTTATGATAAAAAAATCATAATTTTGATCACTGTCACAAAAGTGTCTTTTTCCTTATTATCCCTAGATCCATTGGAATGTGTCATATGTATAACTTTTTTTGTGCCTATTTTTATCAGTTAGATTTTGGCAAAAGACAGAAAAAATTTTGAGAAGTAACTATGGAAGACTATTAAAAAAAAAGGTGAGGAATCAACAAAAAATATTTTATTTTATATATGACTAAAAGATGAAAAATTGAAATAAAAATGCTCCAACTTTTAAAAAATCAAAATTAGAAGATGATTTTTTTCCGTGTTTTTCCTGACACTGTCTTTCAAGGCATAAAAAATGTTTATCTGTGGTGTTTTGCGATGAAAAGCGCTATTTTATGACCAGACATATTTCATTGGAAAGATTTTGGTATGCCTTCCTTTTGACTGATTTTTTCCTGATTTTATTGAATTTTTGTACCTTGAAATGATTCATTCCCCATCACTCAGTAAAGTGAGTCTATAATCAAACCTACAGTAAATTACAGTATAGATTTCTAAATTCACTAATACAGAGTTTGAATGTGTTTACCTCATCATAGCTAATAGAAAACCTGAAGCCTTTTGGCCTGTACAACAAGGTTTGAGGACTTGAAGGAATCTAGTTCCACAGTTAGAGTATGGGCCTCAGATGAAGCGCCATTGAGTTCTGCTTCCCTGCAATTGCTTCTTGTATTTCCATGGTGGTAGAAATTCAGTCTAGTTGCAATTAAAAATTTGAGTCTTTTTGTTGGCACTGTAATGAGTTTTGCCTTTAAGCAAAGTGCTAGGAAACTAACATTAATATTTCTATGCCCCATTTTAGTAGTGCACGTGCATTGAAATAAAGAAGTAAAATTCACTATAATTAAGACACACTTGCAAAGGGCTGGAAGGTCACAAAATTAAAGGAAACTTTAGAATTATAAATATTTCTTTAATAAAGATAGTTTTAACAAATTCTTTAATAACCTCTCCTGAGAATTTATTAGAGAACACTTTTCTGTATATACTGTTATTTTTCCTTCTATGATAGATATCTCAACCAAGTCAGAAGACAGTAGGAAACACTGAGCATAGGCATGGTTTTGAAAAATGCTGGCAGTGCTCACAATTGGCACATCAGTTTAATGCTTAGAGATTGGTCAATGTTCAGAAATTTGGCTTCAGTGATTTACGCAGAGTGTAGATCTTTAGCCATCTGTTGAAGGAGTACACAAATAAGGGCATGGGGCAAGAGGTGAGAGGTAAATTCAATATCCTTGGTTGGGGATCCCTGAGTTTAATTCCCTAATTCCAGGAATATTTTTCTGTTTGAACAATGTAATTCATTAAAAACTTCATTCTTCTCAGAGTGAAAACTTGATTCCCCCTTATAATGTAAAGTACAAGGGAAATTACACAGAAGCTGGGTTCTATTGCCCCTACCTGTAACTGTATTTTGTGAGAAGTCCAATCCTATGTGAATTTGTCAGGCATGTGCGGAAGATTCAATTTGTGCTGGGAATTAACAAGGAAGTGTCCAGCTTCAGACATCCAGGGTCATGCGAAAGGAGCAAATTCACCTAGTCCGGGACATGCTCAAAAGGGAAATGATTGGTGGAGAAGGAATTTCATAATCAAAAAAGGAAAGGTCTAGTGAGTTTAGGTGGCAGCCAAAGTCATCTTTCCTCCTTCCATCGTTCCTTCCTTCCTTGATCATCTTTGTGGTCCTTTGTTGGACTCACTTCAGTATATCTATGCCGGTCTCCCAGAATGGGACAGAGTACTCAAGGTGTGGCCACATCAGTGCTGAGCAGAGGCAAAGGATCACTTCTCTCAACCTGATGGCAATATTTTGTTTCAGGTAGCCCAGGATATATTTATCCTTCTTTGTGGTGAGGATAAATTGCTGGCTTATGTTCAGCTTGGTGTCCACCAGGACCCCCAGGCCCTGATACTTTTGCTTCTAATTTCAGTCAGCCTCTTGGTTTGGAATTGCCAGATTCTGGAGCCTCACTTGGTTTCTGCGTTGTTTTTCCTATGGTATTTGTACTTTGCCATGCTCTGATTTTTCAGACTTCTCTCAGCCGTGCTTCTCATTTGCATAATAAGCATGGTTAATCAACCAAGCAACAGCTAGGTGTACAAAAGGTCAGTTAAGAACATGGACTTGAACAAATCCAACATATATAAAACAGTTGGAGCAGCACCTTACACTACTGCAACTGTGGTATTGAAGTTGTTCATTGCAAAATCCACTAAAAGGAATTAATGCAGCTATGCTAAACAAAGATTTGTTATAAATATGCCAGAAAGTAACTGCCACTAACTCTCATCCATCTACTACCATTAGACCTCAAGATATATTGAATGTGTCCGTGTCATGAATGCCTTTACGGATTAGCAACAGGATCATTTCACCCTTCTGCTTCTCAGTGGCTCAAATGAAAGAGAGAACATCCTCCACTACCTATTCTGTTTTACTAAAAAAAACATTTCTGAGGTAGTTTTTCTGTGCCAGAACCTGAATTGGATCAAGTTTCTGTGAAGAAAATGACGAGTCAAAACATCTAGATGTTGGTACTTTTCTCAGAAGAAATACACTTATCACTACCGTGTTCTCAGAGAATTGAAGCAGCACTTAATACTTACTCTTCTGGCAGAGTAAGAAATGGTAGCCCATGGTCTATTAAAAGGGAACCTTGAAGATCTACCTCCAGGAAACATTAAACCTTTAACCAGAGATGGAATTTTGTAAAGATTACCTAATAGGGTGCAGTGAGAGATAACTTTTAATTTGGGGCTAATCAAGAGCATGGCCAGGTAGAGTGGAAAGAAAGCAAGCAATAGAAATGAATGTAACTGAGTTCTCACCACACAGCTGATTTCTTCCCTTTGAGGGATTTTTTCCTCTTGCATCATAAAAATATAATGGTATATGAAGTCTCTTATGAAACAAAGTATTCAGAAATAATTCAGCTTGGGTCAATATAAGATAAGTTTAATAAAATAGAAGTAGTTTGATTTTGGCTTTTATTGTAGTTTGTTCTTTTTTAATTTATAACAGAAAGAAAATGAAATAATTTTAAATGAAATCTTGCAAAATTCAATGATTCAGCTCTTGTTATTTTAAATGGTTTTTATTTTTCTCTGTATGCTTGCTTTAATAATAGCATTCCTTCGGATTGCTTAGACTCCACTGAACAAGCAATTTAAAATTGCCCCTTCAGAAAATTATTGACCACATTCTCAATTAATGGACATGTTTTCACCTGTGACCTCTAGTAGATTTCAGCAATTATCCATCCTAAGACCTCACAAAAAGAAATATAAGTTTATGAAAAACCTCTCTATTCATATTTTGAAATGTATTTTGAGACTTGATTTGTTCAGCCCAGAGAAGAGGAGACTGAGGGGAGGTGTCTTCAACATCCTCACGATGAGAAGTGGAGGGGCAGGTACTCCCAGTGACAAGACTCAAGGAAATGTCATGAAGCTGAGTCAGGGGAATTTTTGGTTTCAATATCAGGAGAAAAATTTTCACCCAGAGAGTGGCTGAGCACTGGAACAGGCTCTCCAGGGAAGTCACAGCACCAACCTGACAGTGTTCAAGAAGTGTTTGGACAATGCTCTCAGGTACATGGGGTGATTCTTGGGGCGTCCTGCAAAGGCCAAGAGTTGGACTTGATGATCCTGATGGGTGCCTTCCAAATCAGCATATTCTATGATTCTATGATTCTAATGTGTCAAGATTTTTCTAGGTAGAACCTATTTTTCCATCACAGTCAAAGAATTTCCAGTTCAAAAGGACCCAGGTGAGCAGACCAAAACAAACATTTATTTCTTTGTTCCTTGTTTAAAATAAGCCCTGACAGACCCAGCTGTTACCTCCAAAGCTGTTTCAGCTGCAGGAGAGCTGATAAAAATATAGGAAACTGTTCAAAGAGATTGTTTCCCTTCCTTTATATTAGTATAATCTGAAATTAGAAATTAGAAACTTAGTGTTTAGAAAATGAGAAAAGCAGGGAGTTTTGTGACACAATAATTTTCCTTAGTTGACATTCTTAGACAAACTACCATCCTTCTGTGCTTTTGATGAAAAGCTATTTTTTTAATGCTGTGCAATAGATTATATTGACTACTTCTAATTTATAGAAAGATATTCCAGAGACCTTTTCAATTGTCTATATTACAAAAATTTTAGCTGTTGTCTAGAACAAACCTTATCTTGGCTTAAGTACTCAAACCAAACAACTGTCATAATTGAAATCACTTCTCCCATGGGAGATATGCTTAAAAGAAAAGGTATATTGTGTACTTCTGCATGACACAAAGCTCAAAGGTCAAATATAGTCTTTATTCAAAATTATAGTAAACAAAATATCTTTCAAATTTAATGCTCTGGAAATGATCAAATATAAAAGTATATATTTTCACCAGTTTTCAAATAATTTTTAGATGCACAAACATGTACTGACACTGAATATTAGGATTAAATCTCCTTAGTCTGTACCATATTCTCTCTTCTTTTCCTAGTTATCTTCTCTCATAATTTGTATGTTGATTTGTTTCTGACATTTCTCTTCAATTCTGCTATGGTTGTGATCTTCTGGCAATATCTTCCTTCTCTCTAACCTTGCTCTGTTTGTGATGCCCATGTTTCAGTTTTCCTCCTGCATGTTGACTTCAGAACAAATGCTGATGATTTGCAGAGATTAAAAATCTTGAATTTCCTTTTCTGAACTCTTTTGTTTTGATTTATTGATTCATCTTCGTCATTCACTGAAAGACACTGTCACTTGATTTTCTTTTTACTGTACACTGTAGGGCACTCAGATATATTTCTTATAAATAATTGCTGAAATACCACTATGTGTACCTGATAAGCAGAAAATGATAGTGCTGGATTGCTTAAAATATGGCTGCTAAACAGCTGGACAACACCTTAATAAGCAGGATGTCTGCAGTACACCACGAGGTTAATGAAAGTCTGCAGCTGGGGTGGTGTCACTTTATGATGTAAATGTGCATAATAAAAAAATACTTATAGGGGAACTGGTATATAGCAATGATTTAATTCAAGCTTGTTTAACTTATCGTTAATTAAACACATAGCAGACTGGTGATAACTAAAAGGCAGATAATAGCTAATAACAGAACTGAGTTAAGATTAAAAGTTAATATCTTTCGGGCTCTCTGGAACTGGGCTTATGAACAGACTGATTAAATTTAGAGTCCACTGAAGACTTTTTTGCTTGATCCTTACTGAAGATTTGAGTAAAGGAAGTTTTGGCTGCAAATCTGATCTTGAGATATTTAAAAAGGACTCTAATATTTTTGAGTTTTTGTTAATGGGAGAAACAGGCTCTGGAGTGGTCTGCCTGGCTGGGAGACTACCTAATCTTGAAAAAGCTGAATGTTCTTCGAAATATCAGTTTTCACAGTTGGTGAGACCAACAGCAGCTGGCCTGGAAGAAGCCAACAATACTTAGTTCCTTATCTAATTATTGTGTCTTTTTCTGATTCATTCTTCAACTTCTCCCTTAAATATAACTTCATTAAAATTAAAATGCTGAGTCTAGGCTCTACAAACTGTAAAACCTGCTGGGCCCCTTCAGAGTATAAATCACTCTTTGGAGACACCCACTTATAGAGAGCCATTCTATCGTGGTCAGGTGACTAAGATTTGGTAAATAATTTTAAGATATCTAAATAAGGTGAGATAAATTTCATGCTCTTTATTTATGTAGTTTTCTGCTGGAGTCGAATAGCTGTTACACCTCCTAAAATCAGACCGTGGAAATCCACTTTGCACAGAAATCACACAGGGTGAAGACAAAATGGAGCCCTTATTGAAGGGAAGGCAAGCTTTTAAGGGGTAGGCATGGAATGTGTGGAATTTGGGAGGATTCAAAGGAGATACATGCAAGGATATATGTCTATAAATGGAGAAATTGAGCTAAAACATATCCAAATATGGGTAAAGGAAAATACAGAAAAGGGAAAAGCTATAAATTTTAACTATCACTAACCAATGAACAAAGGGGTTACAATCAACGAATAGGAAAGGGGTTAACACTAATTTAAACTGCAGATTACATCTGAAGTAAGATTTTTTCTAACAACAATGTTAATAAATTGAATAAACATAACACTTTTCTAACATGAAAAGCAGTCTCCGAGGGTGAAGTTATTTGTTGTTCAGTAGTTCAGCTGCATTTCAAAGCTGTCTTTTCTTCAATTCTCTATTTCTTCAGAAGTTTTTCTCCACCACGAATAGTCATCCTGTGGTGTACTTCCCACAGTTTACAGTGTATCACAACTGATGGTGTCTCATTCACACTTTTTTCTGTCTGACACTGGAGATATTTAGAACAAATGCCTTGAATTTCTCTGAGGAGTTACTCGTTTCTTCCATTCTATGTAATGAAAACTTGCTTTTAGTTTTCTTCCTCCAATCTCACATTCCTGAAAAATCAATCATACTTATCAAAGTTGACTATTATCTTAGTCTAAAATGATGCTCTTTGTCTTCTGTGACTGTTCTTGAGTTGTGTCTCTTTCATCACACATTCTTTTCAGAGGATCCTTCTCATTCACATTTCTGTGCATACTTAGGTTATTCTCCTTCAAAGTCACATTTTCTGGGCCTTTAAGAGACAAAACTGGGACTCTAATGACTGTATATGGTGATAAGGCACATATTCAAGGTCCAGAATTTCATTGCAGTATTCCTCTTTGATTTTGTTAGTAAATTGAGGAATATAGGATTGTATTAAACCATTTGTTTGCACAGTTTGTTTTGAATGGGTTTAACACAGCTGTTTGTGGTTGGTGAGAATAGGCCAACATTAAATTTATGTTGATAGAAATGTCCTTTTGAAACAAGTAATTCTTCATGAGAATTCTTCTGCTAATATTCAAGCTTTTATACAAGCCACAAAAAATTTAAGAATCAGATTTAGGTAATTTAGGTAATTTCAAATTAGGAGGATTGATTAAGGCAAAGTTCTAAAGAATTTCAATTCTCAGATGAAAGGTCCATTAATATAGTGGTGAATCACTTTTGTCAACATACCTCTAGAAGTGAAATGGTTTATACATTTATTTTTGAACATACTGTAGAGTAGTATTACACTATTAGAAAATTTATCTGTCCCTTAACACTGGGTTCTTTGGAAGAGATGTTAAAATACACATTTTTCTGCTAAAGAAAAACTATCACAGAAGACGAGAACAGCTATTTTAGGTCTGACAAAATGTCAGTATCCTTTCTGCAGCAGTGGTTGGCTGTGTGTGTTCCAGTATTGATGGTATGCAGGGAAAGAAAGTGAAAAACATTCGAAGTATGGAGTGGTCTTTCATAGCTGTGGAGCAACCCTCCCAGAAGTTATACCCGCATCATCCCAACCTAAAAGAATGGTCTGTGAACACCTCCAACTTCTTTGAATGTTCTTAGAAGGACTGTTTTTAAAAATAAGTTTGAATCTTTTCCAAGTAGATTATAGGAGTCTGTTGATAGCCAAGGACAGACTCTTGACGGTTCAATGGACATGTAGGGTTAAAATATGATGATGATGATGAAACCATTCATAACTAAAATTCCATTTGGCTTTAATAAATCACAGGAAGAATACAATTTCCATTCATTATGACGAAGAAGAAGTCTTCACTACATATCAAACTTAGTCAATTTTGCATCTGCCTCTCTCCTTGATCTTCTCATGCTTATAACAGAAGCACAAGGACTTTGACTCCGGACTATATTTCTGTACTTGTAAAGTGACTTGTCCACATCACAGTGTAATTTGTGTTCCTATTTCCTACCCCACAAAGAATAAAAATATTACTAACTGCTGTCAAAAATCTGAGAAACTAGTTTTCACTGATTCTCCCACACACTCTTCATCCATTTATTTGAGCGCTTTCTTTCTCTTGCTAATAGAAGCCAGCATTTATTTTAAAGGATGCTAGCAGATGTGCAGATTATACTTCAAAACTTCCTGTTCCTGTCAATTGACAGAATTTTGTTATCATTTCAGATATTGGCACACTTTATTTATGAAGACAGTTTTCCTATCTGTGTCAGGGCCAATTGAGAAGTAGCTGTTTTATCCTTTCTGCATAAGACACTATGACAGCCACAATGTTCTGAAACATCCACAGGTGCAGTTTGCTGATGTCTCACTGTATTAGGAAGACCAAATAATAAAATTTAGTACATATGCAAAGACCACTGACTCTCATATGTTTTCAGAAATTATTTTAAAAGATGAGTCAGATAATGTTCAGGCAATGCGACTTTTAAATATCTTGCTTTTCAGATCACTTCTGTTACCTTTCTTGGCTACAGGCAGAATGAGAGTTGATTTTATGGAGGTTTTTTTTTTTGGTTTTTTTTTTTTTTTTTTTTTTTGGTTCTTTGTTTGTTTTTTTTTAACCTGTTCCAAAATGTGACATAATGTCTTTCCCCTTATTTTTAAATAGAAGTGTCCTGATAGTAAATGCTGAGTTAATGGGAGCATTGATCAACTCAGTGGAATAAATCATGTCAAGTCCCCAACAATGCAGATATTGTCCATTAGTAAATGGAAAAAATGTAGGGTATTACTGTGCATTTGGCAGGATATGAATGCAGATTATCTAGATGTTCTCCTTCATAGCAGAAGTTACATCAGTGGGTGCAATTATCATGCAATGTATTTAAAGGAAAGTTTTGTGTTGTTTTTTTTTTTTCAAACACGTTATTGAATGACAAAATCAGCACTGACCAATAAAGCTTCAAACTTGCAAAAAAACTATTCAAATAACTTACTATGTGACACACAAACTTGTGTCTTGTGACAATGACTCTTTCTGACAAAAATTACTTTCCTTTCCTTAAGAAAATTGATCTACTTTGTGGTACTGCATATGTCTAATAAGATACAATACCTTTGAAGATATATTTTCATTTTCTCACATTTTAAACATTCTGCCTGCCTCCTTCCTTGTTCCTTGTCAAAGGAATAGATAAAGGCTTTGATGATAAGCTAAAGAATACTTGAAGACTATGCTAACTAATGTTCATATATGTTACCTGAAAAAAACTAAACCTATAAAACAGACAAAAAAGTTGGTAAAGTGAAATACTATATGCTTTTTATTAATGCTTTGACTTTTTTTTTTTTTAATTTGACTGCTATACAGCTATTTATGATAAAGGATATTTAAGACATGAAGAGCTATAATATAAGGGAGATTTGAAATCATACTTGGTTATTATTGAATTAATTACTGAAACTACTGATGTTTGACAACTATAGTGAGATTAGAGGAAAATCGAGAACTAGGAGATATATATAATCAAGAAGTAATCTATAAAAGAAAATACTAATTTTGCATGAAATATTCACCATTTGATTCAATACAAAAAGAACTATTTATACATCTCTGAAGGAAGAAGGAGAAAACTTTGGTTGTTAGGACATATACCAGCATATTCCACCAAATTTATCAGCCATAATAGGTACTAGTACAAATTTCTTAGAAAATAAAAAACAAGATGAATTTATGTATCTCTCTTCTTTAGCTAAACATGGAGTTCCAGAACAAGGTTTTTCCTAGACAGCTACTGGGTGTCTACTGAATACCTAAAATGAGGTTAGATATCTCTGTCCCTTTGTTAGACAAAGTGGAAACTATCATGCTTTTGGTTGTTGGGGTTCTCAAAAAAAAAGAAATTTTAATAGAGTTTTTTAAAAATATGTGCATGAGTTTGCACACAGCACAACAGATGTTTAAGAGAATGGCAGTATACACAACAAGAACAATATAGTTTATTAGCTATTAGGATAATATTAACAAAACAAAAATATTTAGTTTAGTTTTGAAAAAAAGATGGCATTTACTTTGTAAAGGTAAAATATGTATGAAAAAATGTGTCCTATATTGCATAGTTATATGTCAAACTCAGGGGACCCCCGGTGGCCTAGCGGTTAAGATGCTGGTCTCTCAGCGCCAAGGCCACAGGTTCTAATCCCGGTCC
>JAWWLV010000088.1:10575744-10625657 GCA_035041135.1 Platyrinchus mystaceus
TTTCTCTCTTTCTCTCTTTCTCTCTTTCTCTCTTTCTTTCTCTCTTTCTCTCTTTCTCTCTTTCTCTCTTTCTTTCTAGTTGTTATCTTTCAGGAATTTGCTCTTTTCTATTATGCAGTAATAAGAAGTTTTTCTTATAAATATTATACTTTGCGGATTCATGATACAGTTGTAGTATGTGATTTTGCCTTTGTATAGAGAACCATTGTAGGAAATGAGAGTGCCATATCCTTGTTCAATGAAGGCTGATTTTTCATGTCAAATGCAACATGTATGTCTTATTTTAACAGTTTACTTATTTTTCCCTTGAAAAGAGGATGAACAGCGTGTGTGGGAGTCCTTAAGTGCTTGCCACTGCCTATCAGCGACTGCAGGTTAATTGTCTATTCTGTTTCATATGATTGTGTGGATAATGAAGGTGCTCAGTACTCAGCCCTTTCAGACTTGAGGTTTTATACTAATTGACTTTTTGCTACTTTCAGCATGTAGTCTTAAAATCCATCTGCAATGCTGTTCACCAGGCTTACCCCTTAACCCAGCATGGCTGGGATGAAGGGTTCTGTGGCAAACAATCAGGATACAGCTATTTTCTTTTGTACTTGTGGAGAGAATGGGTGCACCCCTCACCAGGGATGTTTATCAAACATCAGCTGTGCCTAGGTTTACTGACTGTGGTCCTCATCCAGGCTTAACTGGCACCTTTTGTTTGATTACCCCCAGCTGATGGAGTGTCCAGTAAGCAGCGTGCCCTCTCCTTACCTGCATTCTCAGGAAGCTGAGACTGAGTTAACCCTGATGTGCTATTATCCCAGCTGGAGCTGTTCTGACTGAGAAAGACTTTCTCAAAACATGTCTGCTTGGACACAGTATCAGCAGTAAAATGATGGAGTGTACACAAGGGTCAAAGTTTAACCCCATGGATACCACAGGGAACAGGATCATGGCCTCAGAGGTGCAGTAGATTAAAAAGTGCCGTGTGAAACTCCTGGGCACCTGGAACTCATTGTCTATTTTAAATTCTAGCATGGTGTTGGTGCCATTTCTGTCCAGTCTAATGACCCTTCTCCCAAACTGGTTCTGGGTCCATTTCCATTGGGCAGTCTGGAAGCACTTCTACATTTAATAGCACGGACTAAGGCTCTTCGGGTCATCTGGTTGGGATGCTGGGAGCACTATTGGGCATGTGTTCTTGCTGGGGCATATGGAGCCTTCCAGGCTTCTTCTGCATGCTCAACCCCTCTGCTGAGTGCTCAGGCTGCACTGTGCCCTGCTCAAAACTGCTTTGGGAACTGGGAAATGGTATTTCCCTGCACACCAGTGCTGCAGTACCACCTCTGGCTTCTCCTCATTGTATGATGACTGCCACCTCAGCCTGACAGCAAACAACATGATTTCTGAGCAGGAACAGGAACAATCTTCTAACCCTTTATAATTAGCTTTAGGAATATTTGAAGAAAGGAAAGTAACACTAGCAAATTACTTTACTTCTGTGTGGTACTACTACAACCACATGCTTCTAGAGCCCACTGCTACCAGTACCCTACCTCAGATGCAGCAGTATGCTTTACACCCAGGTGAGGTAGATGGGGGTAATGGTCCTCCCTTTCTTAATTTCTGACTGTCTAGGTGAGAAGGGAATAGCAGTGATCAGAGAAGCAGTGAGATTGCTGGGGGGAAGAAACATTACCGGGGAGAAGAGGCAGGGTCCGCTGGAGAGGAAGCTCTGCAGTAAACCTCTTCTTGATTCCCCTTATTAATATATAGCCCACATTTCTCAGGAACAGAAGTTTTTCAGATAACCCATATGTCAAATATAGGAGAACTCAGTACTTTTAGCAACTTATGTGTACATGGGATTTGTTTTAAAAGGCTGCTTAACCAGAGTGTGTTTCAAGACACATATCAAAGCAACAACATGAGAGACCCTAAGCTGGTGTAAATCAGTGTCACTTGTACCAGCCAACCATGTTATTTCATTATTTCTGACTTCTAATAATGTTCATCTCTTCTTTCATACAGTGTTTTTGTGTATCCTTTATGATTTGGTATCTCCGAAGACATTAACACTCTTTGGGGAATGTGCATCAAACAACAAATTCTCTTTGTGCATATTCACTTCTTGTGAAGCTTTTATTTTAGCTCAGTCCTATCAGAACAGAGCCTAAGAAAGGATGTCTAGAAAGGGCAATTTCCCAACAGTGATTACATTACAGGAAAATTTCTCTCATTGTGAGGCTGTCTGAAAAATTCTGAAGATTGTTTCTGCCTAGGAATAACAACTATATTCCACATAAATGATTAGAGATGGCTATGGACTCTCAATAAATAATAATAAAAAGCCCTCCACCTCACTGCCTCTTACTGAAATATCAAATATAGAGAATGGTTGCTAAACCTTAATAATTACTATCTTGTAATCATTATGTTATTCTATAGGTAGCCAATATCCTCTTAGAACAAAATTAAACTGTTTTATGTTGTGGTTCCAAAATGAATAGCCTGAAGGGTGTTTTCATATTTATTTATGATAGCTCAAACTAGAGAATTTATATATTTGTGTCATTTATAAGCATTACAATTATTTTTCTAGGTCAGAATTATTCCTATAAGCCATTGCATCTAATTTCCACTCTCTTCCATCTTAATCTTGGGTTTATTGTGAGCTGGTTGGTTTATTGCAGATCCTTTTAGAAGTTCTGTTAAAGGTTTATTTCTCTATGTGAGTCCTCATTCATTTCTTATTCTGCTTCTGAAACTTAATTAACTCTGTAATCCTCCTGCTGCTTCCTTCTGCCACTCCCAGGCCAGTTTTAAATGAATATGGGTGCACTGTAACAAGTTAGATGGGAAATGCACAGAAGTTTCTTCTTCACAATGCCAAGTCATTGGGTCATTTCAGCTAAATGCCTTTTAATGATGCCATGGGAACAGTAGGTTTTACTCTTTTCTCTGGCACTCCCATGTAAGCTTTGCAACTCCTGGGTGTTCATTGCTGAAGGAAAGCAAGTTCTAGAGTTGTGCTATCCCTTTCCATGGGTTTCTAATGGATGGGCACCAGGCACTCCCAGGAGGGAGCTGAAATCAGGAAAGTGTGGAGCTAGTTGTCTCCTGTGTCTCTTCCAAAGCAAGGGGTTAAAGTTGAAGGGCCCATATTGAGCTTTCACTGGCCCAGAAGAACAGCAGGATATTAGAGCTTGATCAGTGGCAGATTTTTAATCACTCCTTTGGGATTTAAAAAAATCTGGACAAATACTGTATTTTCTCCCCAAAATCAGTATAGATGGATCAGTAAATGATAGACTTGTTCAGTATTTAGAGGATACAGCTATTTTTGCAAAGTTAGAGTATGCTGAGATATTAAACAAAGGTCCTCCAGAAAATGCCAGGTCCTAGCAACCCAGTGCCTCTCTTCTAGCAGCCCTGCTCTAGGAGGAAAGCAGAGGATAGCTTCAGATACACCATTTGATACAACCGTGTGGCCAGCCCAAGGTCACTGGCCATTTGCCAGCGTAAGCTTGAGCTGGGGAAATCTTGGGCTTGCCTGCTGTGGTTGCAATTAAAGAGCAGCACTGGGTCCAGATCACTCCTGTCTAACGAGTGTGTGGGTGTCAGAGCTGCTCTGGCAGAGGCCTTTGTATTTTATTCCCTTACACCCTTGGCTTTCTTCAATGAGAGTAAGAAACATCACACTGGAATTTTATTTTGAGGGACATGCTGTGATACACACATATATTAACAGTGCCACAGACTGAAAGCTTCATGTCCAGGTGAACAATCCTTTAAAGCATTTGGCAGCAATAACAAGTACCTCAAGGTTATGCCCTATCTCTTTTTTCTCTTTATGTCATCTGTAACAACTGTGGACTCTGACATTTACTTAATTAAATTTGCCCACACTATCTGACTTAGTTGTGCAATTCCTCTTGAGGATGTAATTTTTGAAGGTAGTAAGCAAGAAGAATGGTTAACCTTGATGAGTCGGTTTTCCATAGTAGTATGTTATTCAAGCAAAAATTTAGGAGCTTTCATCTATTGCATAAATAATAAACCTCAGGACAGTACAAAGACACGAAATATTTAAAGAAGCATAACATCTTTGAGGACAGACATCAGAACAAAATGAAATTATCACACAATTGAAACTGCTGCTGTGCTACCTCTACAAGTCTCTGCCTTTGATTTCCAGAGTTGCCCTATAGAAATTCTACAGACACCCTTTAGTCTGTCTCTGGGCATCTTGAGCAGGCTTGGTGTGCTACCTGAGCTGTGTGGGGCTATATGGGGCATATATACACTGAAGATGAGCCTCCAGTTGAGCTCCCAAGCTCATAGTCTTTATGGTGACACTGCTGTGGTTTTGGCCTTGGAATCAGATCTGACAGAAAACACAAAAAGAGATTTTGAAGTAATCTTTGTTTTACCTCAAAACCTATTTTGTCTCATTACCTGAGGTTGTATGGATTCCTTGTTTCAATTAAATAGATAAAATAGTAATAATAATAAAAATAGATGCCACTAGCTATTCTCACAATACAGTGATATTGCAAATTCATTTCAAGGAACAAAAACTTTTTATAAGTTAAACCTTGAAAATATTGCTCATTAAAACTTTTGGTATACAGAATGAACTCATTCATGGCAGAAGCAGTTAGTGGTAGACAATTTTCACTTGTACTTTACTATTACCACCCTTGAAGAACCATGGTTTGATTTTCAGAGTTTCACCTCGTGGGAAGGGAGGGATGTCATGGCACAAGCAGTAATTTGTTGACATCTGTGTGGATAGACAGTGAAGCACAGAGCCAGATTTGGTCCAGCCTAACATGTAGTGCAGCACACCTGAAGGCACTGGGAAGTCATTGTAAATAACATAGTATTTGGCCCCTGAAAGCTAGCTGTAAAATCAGATGCAGATGATAAGATTTGTGTCACACCACATTGTAAATTTAAAACCAACCTATAAGAATTTTCCTTTAATCAGTGCGTGCCAGCTAAATGTATGCAGACAAGCAGTCATTCTAAGTCTGAGATTAGGCAGATTGATACCAGCTGTCTGACAAATCTCTAGCACTAGATAAAGCTGGAAGTGGAGGGGAGAGAGTTATAAATTGCATGCACCCATTAATGCACCCATTTAAACATGCAATTTAAATGCTAATTGATGTTAATTCAGCCCAGCACTAGTGCTGTTGTGTTCAGCTGTTAGTCATACGCTGTAACATGGCTGAAGGAATAGCAGTAAGGGGCTTGGCGGGATAGTGTAGATGAAGTCAGGGATCAATTCAATGCATGGAACGTTTGTTTCACTTCATTTATTGTTATACCTTCTGGGTAATTAGAACTAGCTGAATATGGGCAAGAAAATGAATTGTGACCATTCTGCCACTGCATGCTGACCACTCATCTAATGAATTACATTTTTCATCTTTTACATTGCCTGAAATCATTTTGTGTCTCAAAAGATCTTGACGTTCTTTATTAAAATGCTCAAACTTAATGACAGAAACTCACAAGGAAAACAAAATATTTTCTTTTGATCCAAATTGAATGCTCTTTTTAATTTTTTAAAAAATGTGCCTCATTTTATTTTAGTTTTTTAGGTAAGGGAAACAGATCAGTTCAGAAAGATTTCTGTGCAAAAAAAATATGTTAGTCATGACACTGAAAAACAGTTGTTTACTAAGATGTCTATACTTAAGTAAACCCCTTGTATTAACTTAAAGTAAAAATTTCACTCTGTGATTATATTTTTCAAGTGCATCTGCAATCACATGGTAAATTTAATAAATACTCTAAATGTGTAGTGAAATGTTGCTAATCCACCTGCCAGTGTTCAGTTCCTGTTACTTAAAAAGTTATTAATAGTAAAAAAAGGTTACAAAATGCAAATGCTTGTGTCTGATAAATAGTAAATTTTCTGGGCTAACTTGTTCTCAGTGATCAGTCTGGCCTGCTTTCTTGTTAATATAAGAGGTTAAATGCAATGATGGAGGTGGTAGAATTTTTATTGAGCAGCCAGAGTGCAGATTTGGCTCATGATGTGTGTTAATATCATCTCCATACGCCATAAACCTGCTGGGTCAAATTCTGGGCTCTCTGCCAGATGCTGCGCTCAGTTACACTGCTGTGAACCTGTGGCAATGATGTAGTTTCAGGGGTGAAACAAGGGGCAAAATGTTGCCCGGTTTGCTGAAGCCTTATAAAAACTGGAAGTGATGGAAGGCCCAATTCCTTGCTGTTTGCACCTAGGAAAAGTAAGTGTAAAATGCTAACAGATTGACTGCTGTGGCTGGATCATTTGAAACAGTGATATAAAGCTGCTGTCGGGAGGATGCAGACACTGCTGTGTGTAACTTCCCATGAAGGGCTTGATTTGAGCCCGTCGTGTGAACAGACTCTTAAGCGCTCAAGTGACTTTTGATAAGGACACAATTCATGTAAAGCTGAAGATTTTTTAAAAATGACAAAGTAGGCTTCTAGGGAACTTCATATGGGAACGATTCTGGGATTTAAGAAGTGCTGTATATAGGCCCATTGCAGGAGAAATTGAAGAGGGGAATTGTAAACAGAAGGAATGGACAACAATGGCATCACTGTGTACTTATCCAAAATTATATCTTTAAATCATCATCTGCTTTTGAAATATTGTGGTCTCTGCAATTTGTTTGCTATGATGCACTGATGTTATAGAGCTAAACTGACTCTTTACTACTGAATGACAGTATAATTTCAAATGATTTTTTTAAGGTACATTGCTGAGTTCATTTTTTCATATTATTTTTTTCCTCCAGGAAGGTTGAGAGGAATGGTGAGTTGGGAGGAATTTGTTTGAAGATGAAGGGGATATGAGACTTTAAGTTGTTTGGCTTATTGGTAGTGGTTTATCTTAAATTGTGCTGCTGCACTGTATTTTTAAATTATGTCAAGGGCACCTAGACCATATGGAATGAAAGGAAAATAATGATTTAAGAGTGTATCTATCTATTTCAAGAACATTCTCACGATGTGTCAGCAGAACCACATGGTCTACAGTATCCAAGAGAGATGATAGGTCTAAAATAGCCAGTTTGAAGTGATGGTTAAAGCTGTCACATGTGTCTACAGTCAGGCACCTAAATCCAGCTCCAAAAGCTTGTGAAAGGAACGTCTAGTTCTTGCTGCTTTGTGACTACTCAGCACCTCTAGTGCTATTCTGATATTAAAAAAGCATTTCAGTGATACTGAAGGTTTTGCTAGGAAGTAAAACTTTTGGTCTTGTCATGTATTTAAAAATATATGTACTCCAACCTGGAGTTACTGGTTGTTTTGTCAGAGTACTCTTGTAAATTTTTCTCAACAACAGGAGATTATAAAAAGTTCATCACTATTGAGATTACTGATATAAAAAGGTAATGTTTCAGACATACTTTCATAACTGATTCTTGGGAATATGAATCTGGATTGGTATTATAGGTGCCTTTATTTGTTTTAATTTATGTATGAATCAAAGAGAATAGTTATGCAGTATTTACTGACTCTTGGTAGTAAACCGGTACATTAAATGGCTCCTGCTACTTTCCCTCCTTAAACCAGTGTTTTTTTCAGATGCATTTTTTTACCAGGTTAATAAAAAATATTTTCTGAAATCTGTATAGAATTATGAGCCGTGATTTATTTGAGCTTACTCTTTTAGTTATATATATATATATACACACACATGCTCAAGGAACTCTACTAAATGTGTCTCACAGCAGTAGTGAAATGGCTCTGTGTCATCATGAGCCAATGTCTCCCACAGAGAGGAGCTCCACGGTAGTCATTAGTCGTACAGGAAACCTCAAAGGTGGCAACTGAGACCTGATCCTTCCCTGCAAGAGGAAATCAAAGCCCAGTGGCTCTACCACTACTGGCTATTTCAGCAAAAAGCAGGCAGCTTTAAAAATGATCAGTAGGCATGGAAATGGCAAGATAAGTGGTAGTGAACCAGCTACACAAAAGATATCATTTCTGACCCAGGAGTTGGGCAATGAGTTTGACCTGTACAGGAATGTGTTTTTTTCCCAGTCTTCATTTTTCTTATCATTTTCTTAGGGATCCCTAAGTGCAGGAAAATAGCAAGGGTAATGCAAATAAAATTGAGATCTCAAATGCAGGTGGGTGTGGACTTGGCCATAGGTGCAGAGTTGTGAAATTAGGTGCTGTGAAACCAAAGCAACTGCCTTCCTTATAACCTTATGCATCATTAATGCTCCTTTCCTAATCCTGTCTGGAAGTCACATGCTATCTGCTGCAGACTCTTCTTCCTTAGCAAGTTTTTAATGACCATCAATAGCTGTTGGAGTCAGTGGGTGAAAGCTGACACACTCTACAGAAGTCAACGTACCTACATCTGTCTCATTCTTCCTGTAGCATTCTGCTAAAACCCTCTGGATTTCTGTGGGGAATCTGCATACTATTTATCATACTGAAAACCAAACAATGGCTAAAAATGTTCAAGTAGAAGCTCAGAAGAAGCTGATAAAGACTGAGAGTAGGCTCCTTAACAGGTCAGGGAAACAACAGGATTGATTTGTTTTCCAGGAGAAGGGTTGAGATTTCGGATAGAGGCAAGTGGCTCTTTTTGTGGCTCTTGACTCTTCTCAGACAACACATTTTGCAGTGCCAAAAAATAAATAGTTTTAATTTCCTAAAGGCGATTTCAAGTTCTCTTGTGGTAAGAAATACTGTTAAGTTCTTCTCTGAGGAAAATATTCCTAAACCTCCAGACCTCTCACCAGTACAGAGCTTACCCAGTTTTACACAAAAGCTGTCAGTTAAGCAGAAAGTATTGTACAGTCAATAAGTGGAAGGAAAAATAGAAAGCTGACTTTTGAAAGCAGAAAGAAACAAATCAGTGTTCTCACAAAAGAGAAGTGAAATTGAGAGCCAATTGTCTAGAATAGAACTGTGGGCATCCTCACCTCCAACGAATAACGCGGAGAAGCAAAAGGCTTTTAGCACTCCAGGGAGGGATCACATCACAGCTTACATGGCACATTTCTCATTATTTGTGTTATTATAGTATCTAGAGCAGGGAGAGATGATCTCTGGTGTGTGGTGCCACAGGCTGGTACATTTTGAATGGTGTAAGGTTGGGTCAGCCCATAGCTGGAGGACATACCCTCCTGTGGAAGACCAGGGAGACAGAGGTCCCTTCCTCAAGGTCCAAGTTCAGCAGAAGTTTGGGGTGGCTGCTAAACAGAGGTTTGCTTCTTTAGGAGGCAACATTTCCTTGCTCCTGATGAGATCCTCCCAACAGGCTCAGGTTCCGATATTCTGAGAAGAAAAAAAAAGGCCTGCATGCCACCTGGAAATGTTATAGTATGCTTGTTGCCTTAAAATATAAGATAAACTGCCATAGGGGAAACTGGGCACCTAATCCACAGTGGACAACATTAACTGGGGCATCAGTGCCCTCAGTACAATGATAAACTCACACATCATTCAAAATGGACACTAGAAAATTAGGCAGAAAGGAACAAAGGCCCAAACTACTAAGTAAGCAGATGCCGAGCTGCCAAGGCTGTTAAAGCTGTGTAAGACTTGCCAAAGATTTTATGTGTCCCAGTCTAATGTCAAAAGCAGAACCCAGCTTTTAAGCCTGAAATTAGAGCATTGACTCTGGCTCCAGGTATTGCTAATGTCTCTGCTCCTTGGTGGAATACACAGAGATTTCTCCTGAGCTGACCCTTTAAACAAATCTTTTGGAGCAGCTTTCCATAGGCTCCATATTTTTGTGAAAATATTAAGTAAAATAAAACAAATAGCCAACTTTCTTACCAACTAGCATGTTTCAGGAATTATTAAAATAGGACACTAAATGGTTCCTAAAATGTACTTTTCTCCTACCTGAAAGCCAAAGCTAATAACAGATAATAAGAATCCAGTGTGTCTCATTGTTAGCTGTCTCAGTAAAAGCTGTTCCATTTGCCCTCCAATCATTTCTTTAATCACATTTTGGAGAAAATTGCACGTATCTGGATTCATTGAAACACACTGTAATGTTTTGTTAATTGTGTCACATATAACACAGCAGGACAATTTTTTTGAAAGGAATAACAGGTGAATAATCATCCTGTATGAATTTTACTAAAAAAATGTAATACCTAAATCTTAGTAGTGTTTTCACAGGGGTTAAGTCCCTTTCTGAGCCCCACTCTCATCTTTGCTACTCACTAGCATAAGAGAAATTAATATATATTTTTCCTTTCTTGCTGTGCACTTTATTTTCAGGAGACAAACTTCCTACCATCACTGAACAGCATTTTATACAACAAAATTCTTATTTTTTCCTACTATGGATTCTTGAAAATGTCCATACGACTTGTGCATACTAAATCTTTAGAAACTCAGAAATGCAAATATGCAAATCAATGCCATGAGTGTTTAAGAACAGGAGTAAGGGATACTTGAGGAGATACCCATGGAAAAATCAAGTCTGGAAGGGCAGAGGATTGGGATTCTGGTCCTGAAATGCCTGCCTTTTTGTTTTGTGGCTACGAGTGGAGTTAGGGCACTGCAGAAGAAAGGCCATGCAGTGTTGGAGTTAGTTAAAATGTCTCTGCCAGCATGGACTCACCTTTACTTGTCAATAATTACACAGCTTCCCTTAAACAAGCCAGACAACCACCTTTTTGCTACAATACAGTGGATTTTTCCTTGATATGCTTGTCCTCACAAAGGATACTTCTACTCTTATGTTTGCTTATCCTGTTCTGTTTCCTTGTTCCTTGAATTGCTAAGTTACTGGGGTGCATCCTGGCTGCAGAGAAAGGCAATGATGTCCCAGTTCATTTGCTGGCCAAAAGCTACATGAGCAGCTCTTGCTGACACCAGTATTAAAATTGCACATCTGGTGGCTCACATTGTTCTGCCACCCAGCTGAGCGGACAGTCTTTGGGAAATAAACAGCCTGTGAAGTGCTATCAAGTTTGCATTTCTGTCTCTCCTCAGTTGTTCCTCTCCCATCCCTCCACCTTACTTCCCCTTCCCATCTTGCTTCTAGCTCTATCCCAGGGCTAAATCCAAGAAGGATCAGGGTAGTATTAAGGTGTCTTAGTTTCACTTAAAATTGCATTATCAGTCTGCTGAAGGGGATGTGGTAAAACAGCAAGGGACTGAAGAATGTGTGGTGGTGAGTGTAAGCAGGGAATCAGGGGATTAACAGTGAATAGGAACAAAGGAGTCTGAAAAGGGGAAAAATCCTGGGAATGAGCTTCAGGGAAAGAAATCAGCCAGAGGAGTATTGTGCTGTTAGCCAGAGGGTATAAACTCAGGAAAGAGATGTATGAAAATAAAGACGATCCAAGAAGTTTGTTAGGAAATAGAAATATGGTAAAAGGAAACCTATAATAGTAGCAGGAATAATTACATAAATGGTTCAATTATGCAGAATTAAACAAAGACATAGAAGGGAAAAAAATTACACAGGTAATGAATATTTAGGATGGCTATAATGTGAGACAGTTTATATGTGGATATGTCACAGGGAATGTAAGGGGAAAAGAATGGTATTACAAAACAGAAAGGAAAAAAAGAATAGATAAAACGTTTATATTTACTGAAGACACCCTACAAGACTTGATTTTACACACTCTATTATGTATTTAAGTAGCCTTTCACACTGGGAAAAAAAGGCATCAGTAATTTGAGGGTCTTACAAATCAAATTCAATGTATAGTAAATGCTGAAATACTGCAGTGAAGATCCATGTTATGAAATGTAAGGAGGAGAAGCTGAGCAGGACTGTCCTTCCTGAGTCAGCCTCTGCATGGGGTATTTAGAAAGAAGCCTAGATGGCTTTAAAACTAATTTTTATGTCTATTTTAACATTTAATTGAAGCAATTTCTTATGTAAAAGTTTGATTTCTCTGTCATACAACACTTATTAAAGTTTAAGCAGAGCACTTTGAAATGTCAGGATAATAAACCATGAAAAATAGAAATAAATATGCAGCATCTCAGGTTTTATTACAGACTTACATGGCTATATGCATTAGAAAAATTAGTATGAATAGCTGTTGAGAGAAGAATGTGGAGGCTGGTAATCAGATCTGGAGCAGCTTACTGATTGGAAAGTGAGATAAATGTCTAAGCAATACTGGGAAGTATTAACCAAAAAACTTGCTATGTTCAGAACATTTCATTGATGAGTTTAAGTAGGTTGCATGTGACCAGAGATGCTCCAGCTGACTGGAGAGCATTTCACAGTGCAGGAGGGAGTAGATCCAGTGCATGGAGCATGGAGTGTACACCTCCTCAAGTAGAGTGGTGTTCATCGGTTGCAATCAACTTGAGATCACTAAGTTTTTAGTCTTTGAATTCATTAAAGAAGCAAAGAAAATAAATGTTTATTATTAATATTATCTAACTAAAACTTTTATAAATTTAACCATGCCCTTGAAACTATGTGAGAAACTAAATGTGTTATTTCCTTGTTAGGATTCTACCTTGAGTTATGTAACTCAGATGATGGTGGTTAATTTTGACTTAAAATTATTGCTGAAAATGGATCAGAGTTGAAAAAAAATGCTATCTTTTAAATGACATAACCAAATTACCCTTAATATGCTGATACCTTCACATTCCAGCTCTTATCAAATCCGTTTCTACCCCCGATCCCATATTACCTAGATGTGTTCTTCTTACCTGTTGAATTTCTACTCTGCTTCCCACATGGCTCCAAGCACAACTGAAACCTATTTGGTTCCAGAACCACTGCACCTTTACCCACTCCATATATACCTATGCTAGTTTCTTGGAAACAGATACATGGAATCTTGGGTTGGAGACAGTGTAGAAAAGTCCTACCTTGCTTTCATCCTTTAGGATGCTTGTTTGTATCACTGTGGCCTTTCTAAGCCCTTGGAAGGGGGAAAGTACCCTCTCTTGAAAACCCAGTGTAATTAAGCTTATATTCCAAAAACTCATTTGCAATTAGTAAAGTTCAGTGTAGATTTGTAATTAAGAAAATTGGGCTAAGCTTATAAATTTCTCACCTGCTTGACTTTTGGTAGTACATAGAGGTTGGGCCAAATCACATAGAGTCACATTGAATTAGAAGTATTAGAAGAAGCTTTCAGCTTAAGATTAGGCATCTGGCTGTAAGCTTGTATACGGAGATCAAGCCATACAGCTTAAAAAGCAATTAGCTTATCTTAAAATATGTGCTTTTATCTGCTTACTGAATAACTCTCTAGGCTCTGTTTGTGCTGACTAGGACCTTGTAGCTGTCTGGTGCCGTGTGAGGTGCCCTCATGCATTTCATCAGATGTCACATTACAGAAATCTGTGATAGTACCTCCCATCCCCATCTCCCTCAGGCATCTCAGATGCCACCAATCATCTATGTCTAGTCAGCAACTGAATCAAGGAACTGAGACACTGAACAGTTAAATCTGTGTTGTAATTGCAAACTGAGTCTGCACTTTTAGTCAGTAATGGGACTCATCATTGTTTATCAGTGCATCACCCCTGCAGAACCATCTGTCTGGTACATTCAATGATTTCCAGATATATTTTGTGTTCACAGAAGTAAGTTCAGTGTGTTTATTAGGGACAGTCTTCTCCTGGATCAGAAGGCACTAATTTCACATCAAAAGAGAGCAAAAAGCAAAAACAATTAGAATTCTCCCAGGAGGGGATGAGAGGATTTAAAGTCACAGAGTATAGCAGAAGAACTAATGTTTGTTAATTGGCTGATTTTTATAGTAGCCTGAAAATGAGAAGTTTTGTTATTGCAATAACATAGTAAGATTTAAGGTGGGTCTTGCTATATTTAGGGAAGACATTCTCTGGGCTCAGCAATCCTACATCCAGTCTACACCACCTCCTTGAAAGCTTTGAATGCAGGCATTTTCTTGCAGGTATACTAGCAACAAGCCTAGTAACTTCCTGTCAGATATGAAGATGCTAAAGAACAAACCAAAGAACAAACCATACAGGTGATTCCCATCATCCCCAAACAATTGTTATCTATCCCAGCTGATTCCAGTGCTACAGTGATAGACCAGACAGCTGGCAAGACACATGTAAAAGCATGAGATGTGAAACCTACTCCAAACAGCAAAATAAAAGAAGCTTTTTTGCAGGTAATGTTTAATGCTTAATGTAGATGACAGGTTTGGCAGTGTGTCACAAAAGAAGGCTATTACTATCACTCTATATTTTGTTTACCTAGTAAACAACTTAATCTATTATGATCCAAGTGGGTACAAACTGTGCAGTTATAATAAAAACTGATTTATATTTTCAGTGCAAAATAGAATGAAATTTGTTGAATTTTAAATGATATTTTTATTGGTAAAATCAGCTGTGCCATGGGCCTGAGTCTATATCAATACAAACTTATACAGCAACAGCCCTTGTCTCAAACGACTGTGAAATGTTGTAGGTCAATATGACTACTACCACATTCAAACATATAATAAATCATACAAAATAGGATATGTGAAAAGAAATAAAACAATGCAATAACATTTCCTTCTTCCATCCAGAGGCAAAAAACCCAAAACCAAACCAAACCAAAACACAAAACCCAAAAAACAAAACAAACAAACAAACAAAAAACCCACAAAGAGCTTAGTTCTTCTAAATCTCAGTTTCATATGCTAGCTTTTAAGTGGCTGCCTCACTATGGTACAAGCTGCCCATAGTTATTTAGAATACTTAAACTCCTCCAATATTTCATCCTTCAGCTGTTCAAATATGTGGTATGGTTACCTAATAAAGATGATGTGAAATCATACTAGTCATATTTATTCTATTTCACTGTCACTTTCTTTTCCTTATGCCTACTATTTACTTTGGGTATTTGTTTCTGAGTTTGTAAAGGTATTAAAAATATTTTTTTTTTCTATAAAAAAGTAAGGAAAGGATGACAAACAAGGAACCCACTGATCAAAATTTAAAAAATTGTTATTTTCCAGTTAAGGATGGAAGCCATGAAGCAGCCTTTCTGCTTGGGTGGGAATGGATAAAAATAAGTTGTTTCGTGATAATAATTAATAATGTATAGAATAAAAATAGCATTGATAATTAGCATTTATCTTTCAGTTTAATCTCTCCTATGGCTCTTCAGTTTATGTGTCACTGCCTTATTACAAGAAACTTCAAACTCTTTTTCTAGGATGACTAAAATCCTTGATGAGCTGATTATTGGTATGCGGAAATCATAATCATTTAATATTATCTCATTTTCTTCCTGTGCTTCTCTACCTGAGGCAAACTGATAAACAAGTAAAAGGAAGTCCCTTATTACATAGTCTTTTATTAAACTGTGAAATTTTTTGCTGTGGAAATTGTGGAAACTATAGTTTTCCCTGTATTGAGAAAGACATAATCATATAACTCTAGGGTTATTAAGCACAATGAATTGTGGCATCTTATCAAATGACATCTGAGCCAACCATCTGAATGTCCTTCATGACTGATGGAGAGAAATAGGCCAGTGAGGGCTCAATTCATCTCATCCTAAAATAAATGTCAGAAATAGGTCAGGAGAACGGTGCAGTGCAAAGACAACCTAGGGTAGATACCTCAGGTACAGACCTCTGTCGAGAGATGAGGTTAATCTTACCCTGCAGAGAACCTCACTCAGGAAATCCCTGATGCACAGGCCAATGGAAAATAGATGAACATGCTGACGAAATATCACCATGTGCCTGTCTCATTTTCATATTTCTCTCTCAGCATTTTTTTTTGGGCACTGTTGGGTGCAGGATACCTGAACACATTGGCTTTTCTCTGGAGGGAAGCAGCAACTGCACTGTCCCTTACAGTCTGAATATGAAGAATGGTTAATGTTTTGCTTTTGAGCTGTCCAAATATAACTTGTACCATATGACTGACTGCAGTATATGTATTCCAGGCAATGCACACCTCTTGCTGAGGCAGGCACTGGTACCAAAAGGTGCACCTTCCCAGAGCTTCCTGCAGTGGAGGATAGGACTCTGTAAGAATTGTCCTCTTTGCAGTAATCCTAGCTCCCTCTGCTCCCAAGCAGTTTGTGCCTCATGGCTTTTTGCAGTTCGAAATATGTGGTACACCGCTGGTAGTGTAAATAAGGCTAGCTAGTCCTGGCCTTCTATGTCTGTTCCTCTGCTGGGATGGTGGGTGTGCTAGGATAGGAAATATCCTATTTCACTTGTGTACAGTGCGGTGCATTACAACAGCCCTGTCCCTTGCCTTACCCTGTTGCAATAGGTACCATATTAGCACATCAGAAATATATGTTCCTCCACAGCTACATGTGAGATAGGCATTTGTGTGCTGGTTCTGCCCAAGTAGGAAAGGCAAAATTTCATGAACCATGAGGATAGCAACAGGGTGACATGCTGTAGGCTTAGCTAGAAACAGAGTAGACCTCTGGTTATGAGATCTCTACCTCTAGTTTGAAAGATCCTACCTGCCTCATACAAACTCCACAAATAAGTATTACATATTGCACATCAGTTTCAGTTGATGTTAAGGATGATGCTATTACAAAATTAAAGTAAATCCAGTTTTCCAAGACAATTAACTATTGATGCAAAATCATAACAAGCTACATATTCAAACTTCAACTGTGCTTATTTAAGTCTATATGGGTGAAGTACACAAGCAAGCAAACTGAGCAGCAAAATTCCTGGAGCTCTCACACATGTAGATTCTCCAGTGGCTTGTTATGAGTTTGACCTTTCTGTTGATTTTTTGTTGGAGACCTTCTGTATAGTAAAAAAAAAACCCTCCACTTATGTTTTGTGTAATGCACTAGCTACATTCATAAAGCTCAAAATAATTTATTATGATTGAGAGATCCACTTTTATGAAATTAGCTAGTAGCTTCAAAACTACTGAAGGCAGGTGGATAGATATATGTACAACTAAAACTAGTTTCCTCAAGAGTTCAGACTACTAAAAGAGCTGAGAAGCTGATGCACTGTTTGGCCCTAAGAAGTCACTCCACAACATGCATCTTGTGCCAATTCACATAGGAGACAACTTCATTGTGAAAGCTGGGAATTGATCTCAACACTTCTTTCATGGGACATCATATTCTCTCTCTCCACAATGACTGGTCATTCACTGTGCTGTTCCTGCACAGAGAAGCTGTGGATTTTCAGTTTGGCTACTTTTAATAGCTCTACACTAGCAGGATTTGGCCTGACAAAGCGAAAATAAATTGCACCAAGTACTTTGGCTCACTTGTATTTTAATCTCAATGAATAAGACTAAAATTAAGTAGATTTATCATTATTGGAGTAAAATTGCTCTTTTTCTTTCTTAAAACATTAGAACTCTGACTGCACAACCAGAGGACATTTTGGTCCTCAAATCTCTCCTACTCTCTTTCACAGCTTGTTTGGGATATGCTTCTTGTGTCTGAAAAAAAAGGAGTAGGCACACTTCCTCTGGAGATGCAGGATGAGCAGGACATGAATCATCTCTTGACAGTTACTTTTTTCCTAAGTCCTAATGTTCTGTGCATTTCCAGCTGCCTTTTGCTTACTATTTTCCAGGTGGAAAAAGAATCTTTAAATATACTCAGCCATTATTTGAGAAAAGTATAATTTATAATTTTTTTCATAATTTTTTTCTGCAGAAATCTTTGAAACCTAGTGTACCCTCTTCCTTATGTTGCTGGAAGATTATTTTGAAAAATAATTTGTTTTCACCTCCTTTTCCCTTGTAATAGCTTTTCTAATTACTGTAAAATACTCTGAAGTTATCTTGTTGGTGATTAAAATCATGCAACCATCCAATGTTTAAAACATCAAGTCCACATATGCCATTTATTATGGTAGATTGTATTGTCATTTTTAGAGATAAACAAAAATCGATTTGTGTTGTCTGATATTCAGGTATATGCTTATTGTTGTCAAATGAAGATGCCCTTTAACTTGTCAAACTTAGGAGATTAATATAGCTAAGGTATTAATAGTAGTAATAAATAAAAATGAGCAAGGTTAGTTTTAGTCTCAAAGCTGTATCAAATATCTAGTTAACTATATGAAGAAGATGCAATCATGGCTGCTGACAAAACTTACTGGTTTTGCTTATGGATAGGTAACATAAAAACATTAAAAAAGTACTACTTGCTCCAGTATCTGTTTCTATTTGTCCCAAAAATATAAAACGTAGGCTATCAATTACTTGGTGTTTTATGACAGTTTTATAAAATTAAATATCTAATATGATAGGTAAGAAGGATAAATGGTTGGATAGATACATATGCTTTATATAGAGAATATGTTGCTGTGTAAAAATAGAATAATAGGTTTAGTACAAAAATCTTTATGTTCAATAAACATAAACATCTTCTGTACTCTTTCAAAAGGTAGAATGTCTCCTACACCTTTCTGCACAAGGCTGACAATACCTCAAAACTATCTTCACTTGGTGATGTAAAATCAAGGTTCTCCAATTACATTACTTAGACAAATTATCAGGCTTCTCTGCTTCCCCTGTCTACCAGGGACATAATATGCTTTTGTCCTTCTTTGTCTCATAAGTATAAATCAAGAAATCATTGACTGGTCTCATAATTATAAGAATTTAAAACATATGGCACGTGGTGGCTTTAATCCCTCCTCCACCCTCAAACAGGAGGGAAGACACATGTGCGTGTGGTGCAAGACAAAGACCCTGCTGCAGAAACTTGTTTTAACTGTGGAGCGGGAGAGAAACTCCAGCTTCTTGCTGAATATCCAAGATCTATTCAATGCATCCACTCCTTCCCCCTTCTTACCAGAAACAAAGTTTGTCTTCAAGTCCTAACATTGATTCTGTGTCTTCATCTTTGCAGGTCTTCCTGTCTGAGGGGAAATACAAGGTTAAAAGGAGATTTACCACTTACTCTTTGCGGAACAGTTGAAAGTCATATAAGAATACCTACATATAGTAGTTTTGCTGTAAAGTAGAATAGTATGTAATTAAGATATTTCTATATATTATATTCCTTCCACCCCTAATGGTTTGAGGGGGAAGGACACAATGCCCCAGTCTCTGGACATGGTCTCACTTGGGCCAGACTGAGAGCTGCTTTCCTTACATAGAAGGCTAAATCAGCACTTTTCCTCCTTTGGTACTGCCAGAAGTGTATAAATGTACAGCCTAAAGTCTTATCTTTGTGTAGGATAACAGTCTTGAAAGTAAACTCAAAGTCAGCAAGTTCCAAATCCTTTCTGTATATTTACAGATGGCTTCTGCCATACTACTGTTTGACTCCAGCCTACACGTACATATCTCACCTTCACCTGGCATGTGCAGTTGTCCTCTAGGATGGGATCCTGTGATGCCCCTTGATAGAAAAGCAAGCAATGACCTCAGATTCAGAGGAGAAATTTGACATGATTGAGTAAGCAGGGATAGCGATATTTTCTAAATGTCTTATTGGGGTGCTGATGTTCAGCTGTTACAACTGATCCTATATGCTTATTGAAGATATTTTTTATTCTGGCAAACAAATTGTCGCCCAGCTCTGTACCAAACACCTTTAAGGTAAAGGCTACTGAGTAGAAAGGGGCTTTTCTTGCCACTCTGCCCTTTCCTAGGAAATCAGTATCAAGCACAAAAACTAGGAAAGTTGTTTTCCTTCTACTCTTGATGTTGTATTGGCTCCTGCCAAGTGGGAAGAGAAAATCTTCCAACTAGTACAAAACATTCTATGGTCTATCATTTCCTGCACTGCTTGAAGCAGAACAATACAAAACCCAGGAGTGTTTAGGGTGGTAAGGAAAGAGGGAGCAGGCATCTCAAACTTTCCAGTTTGAAGTTCTTGATGAATGAAGGTTAGCTTTCTTCTGGGTTTCACTGTTCCACAGAGCCTTGTGAAGATATGACACCACCACTTGATATTTGATTTTCATGTAACCATTAAATAGCTACTCTTTCCTCTCAGACTGAGAAATCCACTTTTTCTGTTCAAAATGTGAAACATCTGTCTGGAAAGAAGTGTCATACTTGCCGTCACAAAAGATGCCTCAGATCTGATTGCAAGGGCACTTGTGTATGAATAAAATCACTCAAGTACAAAAGTATTAACCAAAGTCTTGTGTACCATTTAAATGACTGATTGATGGTGATGACTGATGATTGCTGTGCATTAATGCCTGAAGCTCTATCAGGCATAAAAGCAGTATTCTGTCTGGTAGATAAGAAACAGCTTTAGCAGTCTATAGGCCAGATCCAGTGAGAGCATGTGAGGTCTTTTCACTGTCTTTAGTTCATATTTTGTCCTGGGACTGAAATGGAGTCTGTTTGCTCTGCACTACCCCCAACCTTGTGGTGGGTGTGATTCCCAGCAAGCAGAGCAGTGTGTCCCCATTTCCCCACCTGATGAACTGCCTTTGCTCTCTTCTATATGTCCTGAGGGCCATTTGGAGGAGGCAGCATCTATGTGGTTTTAGTAACATGCTGATATGAAAACAATTAAATCATAACAGCCTCAGAAAACAGCTGCTCTGAGATAACCTATCAAGCCGACTTCATCTTCTCAAACATTACAAATATCATTGACATTGGTAAAACAATTTAACTGTATTTATTAAATTTATCTGTACTGTTAATCTGCAAACTGGAGAGAGTCTTGGGTGATTTCTGCCTTCTAAAGTTAGCATGGTGGATGTTACAGCAATATAGAGCTAATATTTTTTATTTTATTCTTGCTTTATTCAGCACTAAGGGAAATACTGGAAAGCTTGAACTAAATATCTGTTATTTGTCATTTTGGGGGGTTGACCTTGGTTGGATGCCAGGTGCCTACCAAAGCTAGTTTATCAGTCCCTTCCTCAGAGAGACAGGGGAGAGAAAATATAATGAAAGACTTGTGAGTTGAGACAAAGACAGGGAGAGATCACTCACCAGTTACCATTATAGGTGAACCAGACTTGGGGGAAATTAGTTTAATTTATACCCATCAAATCAGAGTAGGATAATGAGAAATAAAACTGTATCTTCAAACACCTTCCCCTCACCTTTCCCTTCTGCCCAGGCTCAACTTCACTCTTGATTGTCTCTACCTCTTCACCCACAGCAGCCCATGGGGACAGGGAATGGGGATGGTGGTCCGTTCATCACATGTTTCTGCCATTCCTTCATCTTGAGAAGAAGGACTTCTCACACTTTCTCCCTGCTCCAGCGTGGGGTTCCTCCCATGGGAGACAGTCCTCCATGAACTTCTACAACATTGAGTCCTTCCCATGGACTGCAATTCTTCACAAACACTCCCAGTGTGGGTCCCTTCCATGGGGAAGGGCACAGACTGCTCCATATTGGGTCCCTGCCACAGGTTCCCAGTCCTGCCATTAAACCTGCTCCAGCATGGGTTCCTCTCTCCACAGGGCCACAGATTCTGCCAGGACCCTGCTCCAATGCAGGCTACCCATGGTGTCACAGCCTCTTTCAGGCATTCATCTGCTCTAGTGTGGGGTCCTCCAGGGGCTGCAGATGGATCTCTGCTCCACCATGAACCTGCACAGGCTGAAGGGGCACAGCTGCCTCACCATGATCTGCACCATGTCTGGCAATGCCTGGAAGCACCTCCTTCCTCTCCTTCTGCACTGACCCTGGTATCTGCACAGTTGTTTCTGTTTCCCACCTCTCTACTCCCAACTTTTCTATGACACACATATCTACTGGTTTTAAGTTAGAACCTTAGATCCTTTTCATTGTGGCTAAAATTGTGATCCAAAGGAACTATCATGTTGGGGTTTTTTTATCTTGATGGAGGCAAATAGTAAACCAGCAGTCTTTAATCAATATAGATAGCTTATGTAGAAATTTGGTTTTCTCTAGTACAGTGGACTGCATTCAGTACAATGTAAAACATTGGCATCTTCCTTAAAATTAATCTGTAGGCTAGAGAACTGTTTTCCCCATGTATTTGAATTTAAGTTGTCCCTCTAATCACTGTCTCTGTAAAGTCCCTTGACTGGGTTTTTTATTCCCTTACACAGGCTAAAAATGCTATGTTATTTAATTCAGTGGGTTCTCTGATGAAATGTGGTTTCAATTGATGAGATGTTGCAAAGCTGCTTAGTTCAAAATACAGACTAGACAGAAACCTCTTATGGTAAATGTAGTAACAAATGCTTTGAATGAAATAGATGTTTCCCTTTGGAAAACTCAGTTAAGTTCTAGTGACTACTGCCTACTTCTTTGCCAGCATTGTAATATATTCAAATGGAAGGGAACAATCTAGATATTTGATGATAAATTACTGAGTGAGCCCTTTGTAAGTGCATTATTTCATTGTCTTTGTCAGTGATTAAGTGTTTGAGCTATACTTTATGTATATTTTACAATATTAGTGAAACATCACCTTATTAAACTGTGGGTTTAAGAGCTAATTCACCTTACTCAGAAAACGTGGAAAGAAGATTAGAAAAAATGTGATACACACTTGCCTTTGCTGAATGTTCATCTCCTGTTTCAGGTTTCTCTCTATTGCTTATTGTGGTTGGTTGAACAAAACAATTTCCTTAAAAGAAAAACAAGAGGTGAGGTTTGACTTTTTTTTCCCCCCCTACAAAATCCATGCAAGAATGAATGAATGGACCAATCCCATAAGATGCCAATGGCTACTCACTCTGTTGGGATGTCAAAACCTGGGATCAGGCAGTTGCCTTCTCTTGTTCAGCCTCCCCTGTTGCAGCTGCCCCATTTCCACTGTGGTTGCTGGGTGCCAGGGTCAGACAGACCAGGTACAGTGTGGGGGAGTCACTCTGACCCAGGCACAGATGACTTGGGCTCCAGTGCTGTCTGTAGAGCGCTGCTGACACAGGGAACTGGGCCCACCAACCTGCTTCAGGCTGTGGCTATTTGCCTCTCTCTAAACCTCACTCTGGACATACAAACACTTTAGTGTGTTGCTTTTTGTCAATAGAAATGACAAATCATGATCACCTTTTTCTCTGCTTTGTCACTGGGTTATTATCTCCACTCCCAACATTTTTATGTACTTTCTTGGCTCTGCATTTTTTTTTTTTGCAAGTCTGGTTTTTCCCAACTTGGATTTTAACATAACTTTGATGTAGTGGGTTTACCCCAGCCAGATGCCAGGTACCCACTAAAGTCACTCTCTCATTCCCTTCTGCAACTGGACAGAGGAGAGAAAAAAAACCAGCTAAGGATTCATGAGTTAAGAGCTGGGGGAGGTCACTTACTGATTACCTTCACAGGCAAAACAGACACCAAGTGGGAACAGTACTTAAATTTATTACTAAAAGAATCAGAGCAAAAGAGTGAAAAATAAAATAATCTTAAAAACACCTTGCCCCACCCCTTCTTCCTTCCATGTTCTCCCTCCTCCCTCCCAGTGGTGCAGGGGGAGAGGAATGGGGGTTTCAGTCAGTTGTTGTTTCTGCCACTGCTCAGGGAGAGGAGTCCTTCCCCTGCTCCCGGGGGGTCCTCCCATGGGAGACAGTCCTTGATGGACCTCTCCAGCGTGAGTCCATCCCTCGGGCAGCAGTTCTTCCCAAACTGCTGTCCCGTGGGTCACTCCTCCATGGGGTGCAGTCCTTCAGGGATGAGCTGTACTGGTGTGGGTCCCCCACAGGGGCCACAAGTCCTACCTGGGAAAAACCTGCTCCAGCATGGGCTCCTTTCTCCACAGGCTGCAGGTCCTCAGCAGGATTCTGCTCCATCCTGGGCCTTCCACAGGGTCACAGCCTCCTTCATGCATTCACCTGCCCCACCATGGGCTGCACCATGGGCTGCAGGGCCTCAGCTCCAGTGCCTGGGGCACCTCCTGCCCCTCCTTCAGCACTGACCTTGGTGTCTGCATTGTTGTTCCCATGTTCTCACTCTGCTCTTCCCTGACTGGAATACTTTCTGCACAACAACCTTCTGTTAAATATGTTATCACAGAGGTGTTACTATTACTCCTGATTGGCTTGGCCTTGGCCAGTGGCAGGAAGCCCATGCTAGAGCCGGCTGACATTGGCTCCACAGGACTGGGGAAGCTTCTAGCAGCTTCTACCAGAAGCCACCCCTGTAGCCCCCACCCCTGCTACCAAAACCCAGCCACAGAAACCCACTCCAGTCTGCCCTGATCTTCTCTAGCTCTTCCTGGGGAAAGTCTTCATCTGGTGTTCACTGATGTTATGACTATCTAAAGAAGGGGGGCAGGTGTTGCCCAGTGTGACGAAAGCAAACTATTTAAATTTCCTGAGACTCTTTTGGTTTTTATAATCTTTCTGTCAGAATGCAAGCTAGGTAATCAGGTGTCCTTTACCATGTTTGAAGTTCTTGAATTTGTGTCACAAAATTAAACTCTAATGTCTCATGTACATTTGATGAGAACTTATCTTCTTGTAAATCCCTTGGGAATGATATCAAAAACAGGACTTGGCACACTAGTCTGTCTAAATCCTGTAGGTAACCTTGTTTTCTGAAAAAAAAAAAAATGTAACAAAATATACATTTGTGTATTAATGAGCAAAGAAGGATAGGAAATTTAGAACTGGGTGAACACTGTAAAAGAAATTGAGTGATCTGAAGTTTGTTTGGATCCAGGGTTGTAATGTGGGTTTATATAATCATAATAATAACAAAATAATAATAATTGCACTCTGTCATGTCATTAAAATTGATCATTTTAATGATGCATTGAGTTGTAGTAGGTAATTAATGTCTTGCTTGTACTTTGTTATTTAGAAGATAATAATGTTATAATTCACACTTTAAAATAATTTGAAGATGAAATCAATAAAAAAGCAAGTATGCATTTTTATCCCCCTGGATTATTGCATAATTTAGAAGAAAGTGGCACATGAAGAGAATAATCAGCAGAGCCAACATATTGTTTTAAAGCAGTCAGGCATTTATAAATAAATAGAGAAGTTCATTCTGAAGGCCTTTTTGATTAAATAAACCCAGATGTTTGAGGCTTCTTTAATGGGAGATGTTTATATTCTGTAGGCATTGATACTGTTAACTTCAATAGTGGGAAATCTCTTGAAAGACAAGTGGCTGTCAAACCCTGCTGTGATTCCCACAGTGACTTTTCTCAGAAAATTGTTTACTGTTAGTGGGATCCAAAACACAGAGATTTTCATGAAGACTGACAGATGCTTTCATTTTTTGGTCACTGCTAAAACAGCACGACCAATTCATTTCAATAAAGAGAGTCAGGGGAGATATTTCCTTAGAAAATTATAATCTCCCCATAGAGGAGCAAGTTCACAGAGATATGGCTGGAGGCTGCTCTAAAACCCATAGCTGTTGTATTAGTATTTAAATTTTTTATAAGAATGGAAATGTAACTTTTTATATAAATAAAAAAGATGAGAAGTTTTTACAAAGCAAATGATATTAATACTCTTCCTCTTCGCCCATTCCTTTTACTCTCAGAATGACTTTGTCAGAGTCTTTTGAATCAATGGGAGTTTTGCCAATGACATTAGCACATGTTGGATCAGATCTATAGAGCTTTATAGTATATTACACAGCATATGAATTATGAAAAACATATTGAAATAGTTTTACCCAGCTTTCTTTAGGAACAAATGAAACTCATAGCTTTTGAAATTGTACACATCCTTGTCTGAGGTTCACTGGTAGGTAGAGACCCTAAAATACGTGATTTATGTTCACAGTTAGATACTTAGTCATTTAAATAATTGAATCTGTGCATACAATTTACCAGAACTGCAAAATACCAATGTATGATTATGGCAGCTCTAAAATGAACTGGCAAAACAGGATGTTATCCTTTCATATTATGGCCTTTGCTACACGTGATTTACTTATTTTCAGGAGAGTTGTATTAGGCACCTAATATTGTATGCCTGGAGCTGCAACAAAGCTCCTTAAAACTGGAGGACATAACATTTTAGTTCCCTAAGGCTAAATGAAAGACTGATTAACTGAGCCTCTCCTTTGAAGTAACTGAAACAGTACAACAGTGTCTTACACCACGAATCTGCTCAGGAGCCCAGACTTCTGCCAGCTCTGCTGTGTTGTGACTGCAAATAGGGTGGCACAGTGCTGGTTTTAGACTGCAGCTGTATGTGAGCATGGTATAAGGGAAGAAATATGCATGAAAACCAGAGAGACTCCAACCACATCCAGAGGATGATTTTTGGTATGAACCTGAGGAGAAAAGGTAATTAAGGGATATATTGGTTTGAATGATGATAGAAATTGGGTTTACAGTCATGAGTAAAGGAATATTTCTTTTATTATGTTTTTGGGGTTTTTTTTATTTTCTCCATAATAAAAGCCTGAGGTGAAGAAAATTTTGATCTTAACATCAATTCTTCCTTTTTAAAGACACATTCAATAAAACTTACACTTCAACTTTTTGGTTCTCAAATGGTAAAAGATTGTTGTTAATTGCAGTCTTCAGAATGTGTCTGACACATAACCACTAAAATGAGGAGGGTCTGATTGTGGTCTTATATTGTCTGTTGTGCACTATCCCTCACAGTGTAAATACTCAATTTAGCTTTCTACTAACAGGAGGAATCTTTCACTGCTATTAGGATTTAATGCCAGGAAGAGAAACATCAGTTCACTCACAGATCCAATGGAGACTGGTTATATGGTAAAGAACAATCCTCTCCAAGGCTAAGTAATATTTTGTCTGTTAATACCAGCTTGAGAAAGCCCAGACTTTCCTCCTGGTTACCTCAGACAGTTGTTAAGACCCTAAACTGCATCCTCTGTTTAAGTGGCACAAGTGTTTGTGTGGCCACGTGACTAGAGTTATAGCAGGAATCTAAGAGACCAAAATTCCCCCTTTTTTAGTTTGCTTAATAATTTTGCTGAGAATTAGGTTCTGCTAATGCAGGGCAGAAGTTGGTGGGGAAGGGGAATAAGCAACTGTGGAAGGGGGGAACTTTTAGGCTGACTTAACCATCTCTTTAGCAGCAAGTGGCAATGAGAGCCCATGGTGAGGCAGTGGGACCACTGGCACACCTCCTGGGCTGTGTAAGAGTTGCACCAGGAAGAGAAGGGATCCACTAAACAAAATTCTCTGCACTGAGAGTGCAGAGTGTAGGTAAATTGTGTTTTGGAATGTAGGTAACTTAGGAAGAGTAACTGCTTTGAAAAGCACTTTGGTAAGGATCTAATTTTTTTCAGTCTGAACGCTGTTTTGCAAAGATACACCACCACAGTGTGGTTCATCATAGCTCGTTGTTTGCAAGGCCCCTCTGACTGTTTTGAAAAGTGAAGGCAAATAATTTTTCTCTGTGCTTGTTCATTAACCTACACACGTACCGTAATAGAGAGACCTTGTACAATAGGCTGTGTAAAATCTAGTGTCTGATTTGTGTCCTTTAATATGAAACATGTTACTGTTTCATATTGCAACCTCAAATTCAGACAGAGTTGACCATCAATAATTCATGGATAGGTTATCTCAGTTGCAGATGAACTTGTACTGTTATACTATTGATGCAGAGAACCTTCATCTGCCTTCCTGTACAGCATTTCTGAATACAAAGTGTCACCAAACCTGATTCAGAGACATACTATTTGCTTCTCTGAGAAGCTGCACTTCAGTTAAGAAGCTCCAGGTACAATGTTTATAAATCCTGGTGTAAATTTGCTTGGATACAGATATGTTACTTCTGTACCTGAGTAGATACAACCACACTGTGTGATGTTCCGGATCAGGCAGAGTACCCTGCCTTAGTATCACTTACTGTCAGGGAAAAAGTTCCCCGCAATCTTTTAACTTTCTTTTCTTCAGTATAATAACATTTTAGAACTGAGTTTTCATTTTCTCAATGTCTTTGCATTTCCTAAAACTTTGCATGTCTTTATACCCTCAGTCCCTCAGTATCTAAGTATGAATTGTATGAATTCATTTTTCTTGATTGGAAAATATGGGAAGAAAAGATTGTTTCTATGTCTTACTTTCATTTACACAGTGGACAATAAAACACAGTCTATGAAGACCAAAGTATTTTGATAGCACAATATTGCATTTTAAAAAGAGGAAGAGGGAAAAAACCCCCTTTTATTATGTATTTTATACCTATCAATAGCAATAATATTTCTACATGTGATACTAGAGTAAAAATAAAAAAAAATAAATTTAAATTATATGGGAAACCTTGGTAGGATAAGGTTTCTTGGCAGTTAAATCTCAAATCTGTCCCTATAAAGTAGACAAAGTGGTCCCTGTACATCTTTTTCTTGTATAGGAAGAAGAACCAGAATCCAAGTACAATTTGAACAAATAAACCAAGGAAGTTGTCAACATGCTACCGAATTTCAGTCAATGATGGGAAAACAATTGACAAAAATAAGGAGTTGTCACTTCAGGCCTAACCATTTTAAGACTCCTGGATAAATAATTCTGCATATTTCATCAACAAATAAGTACAAAAATCCCTCTCTAAAAAGTAGAATTTAATTATTAATTTGGTAAATAGTCTCAATTAATTAAGCAAAGCCACAAAGTATTTCTTGGAAGAAAAGCCTAGCTGACAATTTTTTTATGGTATCTCAAAAGCTTAGGGTTATGCCCTATGTCATCACCCTTTTCTAGGTTCAGTAAAATACAGCAGTGTCAAAACACATTTTAAGACATTAAATACCAAGACACTTAAGATATAACAGCAGTTTCATTTATTAAATAAGTGATCTAAACACTTTATACTTTAGGGAAAACAAATATTTTGAAGCCTAATTGCCTGTCTGAGTCTGAAAAAGTAAAAATTGGGTCTTTCTTTCCTTATTTTCTGTAAAAACCATTCTGCTTCCAGGAGACCAGATCTGTCCCTCTGTCTGCAGATCCATCCACTCAGCTGTGGTGTGAGGAGAGCAATGCCATTACAGCTCAAACCAATTTTACCTAAGCTGAGAAAATTGCTTCTCTGCAAGGAAGAGTGATTCCTTACACTACAAGGAAGAACCATGAACAGCTCATTGGTTCAAGTTTCTGTTATATGTGTGGATCACACAATCATAATAAAACCTTTCCATCTTTAAAACCCTGGAAAATTACTCTGTATAATGAAAACCAGAAACGAGAGGAGAGGGTTAATGCAGGCCCAGTATGCCAGAGATGGATGAATAATTTATTCTTTGAAATTTTTCTTGCTTTTCTTTCTGAAAATTGACTGCAAACAGTTTACTTTTTTCTTTCATTTAGTATTATTCAAAGTTATTTGCTGAATAATTTCTGCAGTTAATTCCTGATCTGCATATCCTTCATGAGCTGTTCAATAGCAATTCCTGTTAAACATTCAGGCTGCCTCAGCTAATTATTGTGGGATATGCAAGCCACACTGTACCATAGGCCAAGCTGAACAAGTGTTCCTCAACATGCTTTAAGACTGTTCCTCCTGTATGACAAGGACCTCCTTGCACATGAAGAGGATTAATTTATTTAGATATTGAAATAAAATCCAGACTGAAAGCTTTAAAGAGGAAAAAGTAGTAAAGGGGTGAAAGCTAAAATTTTCTTTGAGTTATGGACAAATTGAATGGTAGAAAGACAGAAAGTACTAGTATTCAGTGTCCATCTCTAGGATAAAATCCACAGACCTACACTTCTCTTTCAGGCTTGTTTTCTTATGTTTAAACTGTCCCCTATCTCTCACCAATCCTGGGAATATCTTGCCTATTTGGTATTGTTAAGTATAGGCCTTGCTGTCCCTACCTAAAGTCTCCCTTCAGGACTTTCTCTTTCATACTTTGTTGGTATCTGTAGACAGCATGGCCATCCTGATGGCCACTCTGATGTTTATCACTTGCAACACCCCCTGGCTTGTTTAATTTCTCAGGTTTTTGTTTTTTTTTTTTTTTTTTTTGAGATTAACAAATTTGGACTTGCCCAGTAATACCAGTTCCAAGTTTTGCTGTGAGCATTGCTCCTGTAGCCTATCCCATTTCCTCCTTCCACTGGCTGAACTTTCTGTCTCATTAAGCACCACTAATGGTCCTTCATGGTCTGTTTCTGCTCTGCTAATCATTTCTCAGTCATTTGGATGGACTGTGGTGCCAGTCTCCTTCAACAATTCTGATAAATCTTTAAAACAATGTTGTCCATCTTTTTGGGTTGCTCAGTGCTGCTCTATCCTAAATCTAGAGAGGACTTTCCCTTTATCACCTACAAAATTGAGTTTTCATCATTCTGCAAAACCATTCTTTGCATGTATATTATGATCATTGTCAATAATTTGATTTTTTTTCCATCCACATTATTTTCTTACCAGTACTCGCTTTGTCTTATATTAAGATAGCAAATTGTGGGAGACAGAGTCAACTGTTTGTTCTCTATTCAAACATCATTTGCAGGCCTCAAGCTCAGGACTGCTTGCTTCAAGTCATAGAGGTGGGAAAAAAATGAAATTTTACTTACACAGAAGGCAAGCTGGTATTTAATTTAATTATCAATGATTTTCAAGAAGATACTGTGAAACTTTAATTGATACTACTTTGTCAATTAGGTAAGTTCAAGAGGATTGTAGACCCCACAAAAGTAAAGTGGAAAATTGAGTGATTGAGTCAGCAGGTGCCACTATCAAAAAACCATTTTAAAAGTGATCATACACCTGTCTGGACTTCTCACAGTTGATTTCTGAATGAAATAAAACTAGCTTGGAAAAGGATTCAGGTCTCAAAGTAAGAGCTGATTAGCAATCTGATCTGGTATTGAAATCCCCATTTTCCTGTGTGTAATTGCCTTTCAAATGTTCAAATGCTGAAGGTTGAAAAGTAGCATGCTGTGCTCATAGAGATCAGTGTTTGCAATGAATATACAAATTCTCAAATTTTAACTTGGTTTATTGCCATTTCACCCACATACAAAATTCATAATGAGAGCAAGACATAGATTATTAAGTGTGACAGAACAATGTATATATTAATGTTAATGAGACTATATTTGCCTTGACCTCGCAGCCTTACAAGATTAATTGTATTTCAGATTCTTTAGTTTTCATATAGGTATGTATATAAGAAAGCTATGACTGGTCATCATTTCACCACTCTTTAGATATTTACAGTCAAAATGACCATAGCCAATTGAGAGAAATGGAATTTAGTGGGATGCAATTGTCATAAAATACTGATTTTAAACTTTTGAATAAAGTGACTCACATTTAATCTTCCTTGAGTGTGGAGGGAACCCAGACGTTTACCTTCAAAGCCAATTCCCCCTCCATCCTGCCACTGATTACAATTTGGCCAAATTTTAAGAGTTCAATCTCTTTATGATGTTCCATGTTTTTAAGTGTTCTCTATTTGTTACAGTGCCCTAAACACACAGCTATCAAATATCCCCAATAAAAGTGTTAGTTTTACAGAATGAAAAAAATTCTTGTCTTCTCTTGAAGGGATGCAAGGTGAACACCTTTTAGCCTAAAAAAATATTATTTTTTTTCTCAAAAACCTCTAGTTGCACCTTGATTTTGTGACTTTTTACTTCTGTGGTAAGCCCTGACAGACCTTCATCACCTCCTGTGGAGAGGATGTTATTGCTATGATTATTTGTTTTGCCTTCAGTGGCCCAAACACCGTGTGCACAGCAGTGCAAAGACAAAAGGTGACAAGCTATAGAGTCCCTTATTAATTTATGTAGTCGCCTAAATCTGTTTATTTTAAATTCACTTAAATCTTGATTATTGCTTCTAGCTTTCTAGACCATCAAATTGACTGCTAGTGTCTTTATAAATTAATGAATAGGAAATATTAATGATTATAAATTTAAGTGATGTTTTGGACTAATTACTGTATTTCACAGAAAAAAATAACTTTAGAATAAGTTTATCATTAAATTTGCACCATAAGCTTGCTTTGGTTTGAGATCTTCTATTTTGAGCTCTGTTTTGAGATATTAAGTACCTACGGGTCAGACATAAAATTTCAGTCTCAGTCTTTGTACAGTCTCATTTCATATTGCCTACAGCATCTCACCTTGATGGACCACAATATTAGGTTCTCAAGCAAATTTTATCATAAATCAGAGTGCTCTATCTGACTTATATTGTGGATATTCCAAACTGCTAATTTAAGTGTCAGCAAGATATTTAATAATACCCAATATTATTATAAATCTTATGTTACTCAAAGAGATCATTTACTTTGAGGAACTCATACTGAACTTATCTTTATTTCAAACAATTATTCAACACAAATTATCACTGAGTACAGGAAAGCTGCTTAAAACAGGATAAGAACATCTCCATGGAGGTGAAGAAACTGAAACAGCACAGCAGCTGACACACGAAGAGCAGAGGAGGATTTAGACAACAGGTTGAAGAGTATTGAAGGAAAGACCAAAGAAACAGGGAGAGGGCTGCAGCTAAAAGCCAGAAGAACAGCTAAAGAAGAGTTTCAAACACAACTGAAGCAAAGCACTTGAAAGTGCAAAGCAAAATCTACAATCTGAAAAAAAAATGAACAAAACCCCAACCCTTTTTCCCACAGCTGGTCCTTGGCCCTAATTCCTGAGCAGTCCTGAAGACACCTTGTGCACGAATATTTTGAAGATATAAATAACCTTTATGTAGGGTTTTGGCTAAACTTCAGCAACATCCAATCTGAGATTGTCCAGGTAGGCAGGATTTCATGTAATCTATGTGTAATGTTGGATATTAGACACACTTTATCTTGAATCACCTTTATCTGACAATTAAATATAATTTACCATTTTATACCATTTAGCAAACATATGTTCCACCATAGATTCCATTACTGCTTTCCTTTTTTTTTTTCTTTTTAAGAGAGGGTGATAAGGGATAAATGTACAAGAATGGTTCTTTTATGCATGTTTGAGCGCTAAACTAAAAGTGGTGAGCCATCAGTCCAACTCACCTAATCCCAATTTTTTCCTCTATTCCTACAGCAATAATGAGCATTATTGGGGCACAAATATAATATATATTTCCATATCACTTCCTAATATACTAAGTTTCTTTATGAGGTAAGAAACCATGTAAGGAAAGGAAAGAAATTCCCATCAGAAATAATCTTGCCTCCTTCACTTTTTGCTACAGTCTTGCATGAAGATCCTTGATCCAGTTGCTGCCCTGGTGGTTTTTTTTTTTGGTGGTTTTTTTTTTTTTTTTTGGAAGATTTTTTTTCTTTTTCTTGGAAATGACATTTCCCTTTACACCAGGAGGTCCTCATATCCTAGAATCAGATTATTTATTTGTACATTAGCTAGTTATGGAAGTAAAATGTTAAGAAATGTTTAGTCTGTTTGACATGCTATTTCATTTCACCACAAAATTAATGTTTTTTACCTAGGACTTCATTGTTCAAAAATAAAGTATTGGATTTCCTAAACTCAAAATTACACGTGGCTATCAATTGCTAGAAGGAGCCTTGAGGAAAGCTGACAATTATGATTGAGGTGAGGAAAGAAAACGTTTGAAAAAACATTTTAATGCATCACTTTAGGGTAAAAGAGACATTGCAGAGAATGTAAAAGCATCACTTTTCCTAGCTTTGCCATTGTTTAGAGGAAAATCTACAATGACTACAATGTCAATTTGACTACCACTATAATGAGATGGCTTTTCCCAGTCTGGACAGGTATGGAAGAGTAGAGGTGTTCTTGTGTTACTTGAGGTGATGTTTTTGCTTTCAAATTATGCTCTTTTGTGTTTCAGAAGAAATAATAGGAAATGTTTCATGACTCTGGATTTTGCTTCCATTAACTGAAATTTTGGAGACATGTATGTTTGTTTATTTTAACAATACTGAGCCAAAATCAATCCTGAAGATGATGAAGCTTCTAGGAATGTTTCAATTAATCTGAGGGTCAGTATTTTATATCTTAGAGTATCAGACTCCCTCACCATTCTCTCCTCCAATGCTTCCTATTAATTTATGTGGAAAATCACAGAATAAATGAAGACTTGCCTAGTCTGAGAATTGTGGGCAATTTTTAGGTTATAGACTTTCTGTCTGACCCTCAAAATTTAGGATTGTATGTCTTCTTTTCCCATTTGTAAGATAGGAATAGTTCTTCTCAGGGGGTATAGAAATTTTACAAATGATGGTCAGCTCTTCAAAACTTTACAGTGATGAAAACCATGGTACCACTTAAGCAAAGTGATTTGAAATATCAATATTACTGTACTCTTTCTACTGATGTAATTGTTTATATTTATTTTGCAGGTTTTTAAACTAATGGTCATATGAATATTGTTTATTGGCCATTTTCCAATGTAAGTCTGTAGGGCAAATGATGCAGAAATTTACATACTTGGAACTGATGGACAATTTCAGCATTAATTTGTTGCTTAGATAACCACAATTCTCATGATTTGATTAGTCCTATCATATTATTACAATATGTCATACTACTTTCAGTTTAATTTTTTTTTATGCATCTAATTTATTTCTTTCATAATTGATTTGAGATGTGCATATCTTGTGAAGTGCTGTAGGATGTGTAACATGAAAGGTTCTGTACAGGAAAAACTGTTTTTCTTATTAGAGTGAACTGCAACAAGACAGATTAAACATTCAATTAAACAGGAAATTTGCCCATGTAAAAAGCTCACAGAAAGAAGCTTAACAATGTTCATTTTTATGAGGTACTAAAGTTTTTGGAATCAACTATTTTGAAAGTTCATCTACTTTGCTTACAGGTAAAATAATAACTAAGTTATTTCAGAAAAGGGGCCAAGTAGTATTTACATAAAGTTCCACTGTAAAAATATGGGTATTATTTCTTTCCTAGTTTTAAAATACTTTGGTGAGAGAAATGAAAATACTCATAAAAGGCAACCACAGTATGTTATGAACCACCTTTATGGTTCATTATAGGTTTGGTTTAATGCTGTTGGATTAACACTAAAGGTTAATGTTTGCACAAAATATGCATGATTAGTTTAATACTCTGGAACTGTGATCAGGTTCTCTACTGTTATGAAAGGGAGTGACATGATACATAGTTAAGGCTGACACAAATAGAAGTGTGATATATTTCCAATAAAACTGGTCAAGGGTATTTTCAAAATCCTCACTTATGTGATAACACTTCAAAGCCAATCTGTGCCAATGGGAGATTTTGTGTTCAGCTCTCATAATTAAACTGTTTTCTGGCTGCAGGAAGTGCATGCATTTCTAATTTGCAGTGTAGGCAAAGTGCTTGGAGAATGATACGTTCAGATTTTCTTCTTGCCTTTTTTGAGCCCTAGGTATTCTGCAGAGTGTTTTTGTTTTAAGCATCGATTATCTTTGTCATGCTTTATTGCCAGGAGAATGATAGTATTTCTTATGCATAGACTTGGAAATCTGTATCTAACTGGCAGATTTCACTTATTGCTTGTGTAGAAGCATCACCAAATCTCTTCACTTACCGACAAATGATTTATAAATTTATGATTTATGCTTTCTAAAACCTACCTTGATGATGCCTCAGAGATAATTACAGTTAGGCATTCTTTCATGCTGCCAGGGAAGAACAGTATATTTAGCATGTATTTGGATAAATATCAACCATAAAATTCAGATAGGCCATGAACTTTCGCTGCTGTAAAGGGTCTGGACAGCAGATAATGAGAAAAGCCTATGGGCTCTCATAAGGCAAAACAAATAACACACTGTAATCATCATGACGTATGGACATAACTACAAGTACATGTCCATATAAAGCATTGCTTTGTATCATTATGCACTGTATACCTGTCAGGGCAGGTTTTGTTTGTTACACCTATGGGTATGAATATTCAACAGAGAAGTGCTAGTAAGCTCTGACATTTGTACAGCCTCTGAATGAATCACGATAAATCTTATTACCTGTACTCACAATGACGATCCGGTAGTGATTAAATAAAGAAGCACATAAGAATGAAATCAGGCTGGGTTACTTTACCTCCTGCTCTTTCATTTTGAGCGTGTGTACTATGTCATCAGTTACTTATAGGCTCGACAACTGTTGTTTTCTAATGCACAGGATAGGCTGTCTTTTATTTTCAATTACCCATAGGAATATGGGAAAAGTACCCTATTTGCTACACTTCCTCTCCTTTTTCTTTTTTTTTTTTTTTTTAACTTGGATTGTTTTAGACATCCAATTTATACAACTGATAGCACGGCCACAAGAAGACATGGATGGAAAAAAGAGGCCATTCATGGGTGTAGTAGGGCAGGAAAAATCTCCTAAGGCCAATGTCACTGCTGTCATTTATGTAGTATGACTCCCTTCATGCTTTAAAGTGAAGAGTTTGGTGTGAATGACCCAGCAGACTCAGGAGTAGAACTCATTCTTCAAGGTAGTGTTTTTTCAAATATTTATATGTAAGCCTAATTTGGGCACACTTTTTTTGAGCATTGCAAAAGGCTGTATATCCCTGCCACAAATGCCTGCCAAAGGTCAAGATCCTGTTTCAGAAAACTGGACTAATCTGGGAACTTATTTTGGAAGAAGTCATAGGACTGCCTGCCAGGGACAAAACAGTGCCCTTCCCCCAGCTTTGATCTAAGAAATAATTGTAACATAATGCCTGTTTTCAAGAACAGAAAAAACCTAAGATAGCCTCATTTAACTTCATACGTGAAATTACAGTCTACTAAATTGACATTTGGATAAGCAATAAGCCAAAATAAATAGTCTATAACTATGGACAGGTTTTTAATGGGCACTGCTATCAGTCTTGTTTATTCATTATGTATTGGTTATGTAGTCCCTAGGGATCTAATTTAATGACTGAATACTCATTTATCCTTTTTACCTAGGCTTGGTTCTGTAAAAGTTCAAAACCACAAGTGCAAATTCACTGAAAATGAATCTTATGGAGAGCTTGTTTCAGAGGTTCGCCCATGTGAAGAACGAGTTCTTCAACCCAGAAACTGCTAATCTGTTTTGATTACCAAAATATGGAACACTGAAATCAAACATTTGTGCAACATTTATTAATGCCTGTAAAATGCAAGGAGCTCATGGCGTAATATGAGCAGTCATGCATTTTTGGGAGATGAGGTAACATTCTTCTGCTAAGTGATATCAATCTTAATGTAATTAGTTTTAACAGCGTGCCCTTCATTATTTTTTTGTCTTTTTACTGCGGTTACCTTCATTTTGTCTTCATTCAGCAATATCTCTTCATCTCTCAGACTGACAAGAACTTTCTCAAAGACAAACAATGCTAATGAATCGGAGACGTGTCTCAATCAATGTCTTTCTTTCCTCATCTTGATGGGAATCGTATATAGCTGCTAATTTTGTACTAGGGGCTTTTTTCCCCCTCTTCCATTCTTGGCCTTGGAGGCATGGAAGGAAAGTGGTTTCAGCACTTATCAAATAGCTTTTTATCAGGCTGACTGGGGGGCACACAGTGACATGGTTGATCACTCCCGGGAGGCACAGTTTCAGCCAGAACAAGCTGACAAAGGTCACTGAAAAACAATTTGCTCAAATTATGTTGGAACATGCAACAGTCGTATGGGGCTAAATCAGATGTGCATAAAAGCTGGGCTACCAAGTCTAACTCTCAGTGATCTTATGTTTAAATATTGATACATTCTGAGAATACCAGCTGGTACGAGTCATATGTAGGCTTGAAAATTATTCTGCAAAGAGTCATTGAACTCACATAAATTGTATTTATATGAGAATTTCATGAGCTCAGCTGTTGTTGTTGCCTGACTACGAAGTCTTAATTAACCAATGGATCACCTTACCTGAGACAGCAATGCAAAGTACCCTGCTATTACATTCAGTACACAGTATTTCAGATTGTTAAAAGGGTAAAATGTCACATGCTGAATAAGATGGTGTTTTAGGTGCTGAATCTTCTGCTGCAATTTTTTGACTTGGAAAAAGCCACACATTTTACAAATTTCTACATTTCTCTTCAGGTGGGCACCTGGCATCTAGCCAAGGTCAACCCACTACATTGTATTAGAAATAAGTAATTCATAGCATTTTTCTTATATAAAATCAGAATATTCATTACATTAATATAATCTGAACAATTTGGTGCCTGCTTGACCTTAATTTTAATTGCATTGTTTGAAGATCTGTGGTGATTCACAGAGGTTACAAGGTGTCATTTTCAAATATGGCCACTCTTGTCCGTGCTAAACATTTCATACTGTAGTTTCTTCCTTTGCTGAGCCAATTCATTGCACCCATGAAGTTGAATAACCAGAATGAGTCACAGCTCTAAGGTGAGGCTGCCTCAGAGCCTCAGAGAGGTGACATGATGGAACACAGACACAATAAAGCATAAAAACAAAAAAACAAACCCAATACCAAATCCACAAACAAAAAATCCTGGAAGGTGTTTCTTAGGCCAACAGGAAGGAATTTAGAAGTCCTTCAGAAGTTAAAGGTGTCATAGAAATAACAAATGTCCATTTCCAGATGGAAATACAAGACCATTAGTAGCATAAGAAGAAATTTTTGATGTTGCTTCTGTTGTCTCTTTGCATGGAAATGGAACACATTACAGGAAGATTAAGCACTACTTTCTGCTCTATTAGTAAGCAAAAGATATATAAATCAACATCTGCTAAGGACATAAATATTTTTGAACCAGCACAGTGATTTGCACTAAATAAAATCAAAACCACAAAACATTAAAACAGTTAACTGAGGGGAACTTAGTCTTCTATCATAATTGCTAATAATTCATGAAGTACTGAGAAAATTCAGAAAAGTGAAAGAATGTGAATTTTGTGCCAATATAAAAAAAAGATTAAAGGGGTTGAGCTGAATGATTGGAGCTGGTTGTTTGACCTAAATGTCATGTCAAAAAAAAAGAAAAAAAAAAAAGGAAAAATGTATAGAAGCTTCAGTAAGAAATAGTAGAATGTTGATTTAATTGCTATAATTCAACATAGTTTTGTGAAAAAGGTCATGTTAGAAAGGCTTGTTGATAAAGCTGTAAGACTTTTAATTAAGTTCTGTCTGATAAGCTGGTACAGCTATGTTAGTTCTATACAATAGCTAACAAAAATGTATGAAATGCAATAAACATTAATGTATAATGGACTGGATATCTGATTGACTTCTCATGTAATTATGTCATGGAAAAAAGTCTTTTCATTTTTAGAATAATTATCCTGAGATCTAATGAATATCTTTAATTTCAGTGTTGAAGAAATAAAACTGATAAAATTTGTGGCTGAAAAATATTTCGAAGAACAACATATGTAATGAAGAATGCAAGGGTTTCTACAGTTGCTCATTCAACAACTGAGCCTAGAAGATTTTAGTGAAAGAAGGACCTAAGGTCATCTGCAGTGGGATTTTAACTTTGTTTATGGTGCTCACATGTGAATTCTGTGCTAGAGATGTTCCCTCCTGAACATGACCAATGGAGTCACCAAAGTCTAGGAAATGTTTTCTCAGTTTGACAGTAGATATGAGAATCAGTTTTCATAACAGAAGCACTTTTTGCTGCTTAAAATACCCTGAGGTGTCTGATAAATCTGCCTTATATGGTCTATAGCAATTGTTTAGCTCGTGTGTGTTTCAATAGAAAATTTTGGGGTAGACCTGTAGGCATGTGTGTATGTGTGTGCATGTGCACATGCAGTTCAACAGAGATTGTACCAGACAACAACAGAATAGGTGATTCAGTATCAAACTTAGCCTAACAAGATGCAGAAATTTAATTGCTGCATGTCTGAAATGGAAAAATGGCCATGTCATGCACTCCTTTTGGCATTAAGCCCTTACTGACAACATCCCTATCTTCCTGAGGTTGAGGAGATCCAGGGAAATCCCCTCAGGTCTACTCTGCAGATGCACAAATGCATCATAACTCTGGCAAATATTTACTGAACTTGCTGTGCCTCACAAAACATAGTGTGAAAAGGGGGAGTTAGACCACACAGCATTGTACAGCAAGTCCTCCTCCTTTATCTCAGAATGAAATGACAGACCAGCTGCAGTGCCTTGGACATCTTGCTCCATCCTACATGTTGTTTTTCATGTGCAACCTGTGTTTCCATATGCCTGTCTCCACAAGGCTGGGGATAGCCATCCACGCCGAAGGCTATAGTGCCACTTGTGGATTTGGGTACATATTCCCTGTTCTCATGTGTTGGGGTGCTAATCTTAGCACTGGAATATATGTTATCCATGCACAGTGCAGGGAGAGGTGAGACACAGAGAGATTTTCCCAAGGACTAGTAAGTTCTGGTGAGGCTGAACTTCACCATCCCCATGGTAAGAGCTGGCTCCACCTATGCACAAAGCAGGTAAATGATCCCAAGATCTTGCAAAAAATGCTGGCTTGGTTTCCATCATCCTAATAGGTGCTTAAACACTGAGGCAGTCAAATGATAAACAACTATTTGTCACTTGCTGAATCTCAGCAGCCCCCGTGTGCTGATCTCAAGCAGCTATTGAGAAACAGTGGAGCATGTAAGTTACTTTGCTGATAAAACTCTCATAATAAATTACTGGATTTTTATTTTTTAGTGGCAAATATATTTCTCATTTTTAAAGAGTCTATAAAACAGGTTGGTTAGAGCCTGGACTATGTTTAGGACTTGCCTAGACTAACTCACTACTGTCTTAATTTAAGATACTACTTAGGTTATCTTGGGTGACAAGGGCAAGGAAGTGAAATAAAAGACGAAAACAAAGCAGAAAGGCTCAAAACACAGTCTAAGCCATTTCTTTTTCCAGATGCTTGAGGGTTCTGAGAGTAAATGTTTGTACAAGCTAGAAATGGAAACTCAGAGATCCACAGGGCTGTGGCAGTTTCAAAAAGAGCACAGTCTCAAGAGTTCAGTAATGGTTGTTCAGTAGCAGAAAACCAGACTGATGTTCAATGATCTCCTGAGGGTGGCCGAACAAAACAGGCCTGCTGAGCAGACTGTAACATCTTCTAGAGGAGCTTATGTAAAACAGACATATGTTTACACTGTTGGTTGTTTTGAAATGTCTTTTTTTTCAGCACATACTTTGTTCTCAGTGCTTAAATAAACAATGCTTTGGTTCAGAGAAGGCTCTTTTGTTGCTGAGTATTTCCAGTTACTGACTCTCAAAGGAAAGAAGCCCTGGTGCCAAATCCAGCCACATGTGATAAATAAACCATCAGGCAAGAGAGTGTGACCCACCGGCAGGAGACCATGCAGCAGAGAAAAAAACATAAAAAAAAGGAAAGCACAGAGGGAAGATGCTGATAAATTTCAGATAGCCCTATAGCCAGGGTAACTCTTTTCTACAATGTGCTTCTAAGACCCGGTGGAGAAATGGACATACATTACTTCTATATATAGATGTGAATGTAGATGCAAACTATGTTGTAATTGAGTAGCAAGTCAGATAATTTAATTTCCAGCTTAAATAAAATATGCTTTTACTGTAAGAAACCATTTTGGGGAGACTTGGTGTGTATTCAGACATGGTGCATCTGGATGCAGTTTTACTTATATAAGTTAATTTAGGCTCATTTACATTAAATGTCATTTCTAAGCCAAGATCTCTAGAAATGCTATGTACACATAGATTCAAATGGATTCCATTCTTTAAGTACATCAGCTATATTTCCTACCTTTAGATCTTGTAAAAGAAGTGGTGGACTTAACACCATACATATGTTCTTCATTTATTGAAGAAATTAATTAACGCATTACACTTGTGTAATAAGTTTTGATGTTGTGCAGTTGTATTAAATAATTAGTCTTCTTGATGAGCCCTTTTTCCTGCTACATCCTCTTTTTTTTCTGTACTAATTTTGAATAAAGACACAAGGGTCATGATGCTCAGAAGGGGAGGTCAATAGCAAGTTGAAATAAAAATGAGCTTTGGGGGGAAAACAGAAAAATTAATTAGTTGGGGATGTCAGAGACTCCTTAGCATGCAAAAAGAGTGAAGTTGGTCAGTGAGAAAAAATATTAATTGGTTTACATCATAGGGGCTGATCATACATTTAATTAGAGGAAGAATGTCCTCTCTCATCTCTGGGACATGTTAGGTCAGAACTTTAATTTTTCTTATACATTTTACACCTTTGTCAGTTTCATGCAGAAACAACTGTGATTTACCAAGAATTTCAAGATGTGATGAAAAAGAACTATCACAAAATGCACTGAGGGAATAAGATGTTGTCACTTAAAATATATAAAAAAAGTGTTAATACTTCCACTCCAAATTTCAAGTGATTTATTAACTTAGTAAAATAAGATATAGGTTTTAAGTGTATTGCAGTAAACAGTTCTTTTTACTTTCAGGCAATCTCATCAAGCTATGTAAACCAAAAATATATCAAGTACCATTAAGCTTCGATGACTTTCCAATTAGTAACACCAGAATTTTCTTTCCTAAAAAAAGGCATAAAACTATTTGAAGCTTCCATAATAATTGCAAGCTACACTGTAAAGTCTGTAACTAATAAAACATCTCATTTTCCCAGTAAAATATGGCTTATATTTCCCAACACAGCAACAGTGCAAGTATTGGGGTCAAAGAAACTAAGATATGGGACAATGGTGACAAGAGAGGATATCATCTCTCAATCACAGGACAGATTTCTGCTAAACACATTTCTGGAAATCCTGGAAAGTTAAATAAACTTACACAGTTACAGAGTCTGAAAAATAATTGCCATTTGTATTTTTGTGATATGTTTTGTATGGTCTGTATGATGTCTGTTGGAAGTTCCAGTCTGTTTTCAGGGTGGTATTAAATCAAATCAAATCAAATAAAGAGTGTGTATTTCTTTTGCCACAAAATCCTAATAAAGCTGAGACCACATTTACAAGTCCCTGCTACCACCGAGACTAGTAATTCCCACATCCTCCTTAGCAGTCCTATGGGTGGGTCCTGTGACCCCAGGAACACAGGAGGATATTATAGCCAGGCTTGCCACTTCCTCCTCCATCAGCCCCGCCGAGGACTGACAAGGACACTCAGACACACAAGTTCTATGGAAGACTGGCAAGCCTGGAAAATCTCAACCAAGTGTTTTGTGTGATGCTGTTTGAAAAGCTAAAGAACTTTTAAAGCCTTCATAGATTTCAGCTTCACAGATACGGAAAGAGTAAAATTTCATCCAGTCTGAAGCTGAGCCTCCACATTGCTCTATTAGTGATCTCAGCAACGTGGTGGAACCTGAGGACTATACCCAATTTAGGAAAAGTTAGGCTGTGTTTGGAAAACTTTTACCATGAATGTTACTTTCCCAGGGGGTGGTGGCAAGACAAACCCATTCATGGAATTGTCTTGGCTCAAGGGCCAGAATACACCCGGTGGGTGATGAAGAAGGATGGAGAGATCCAGTGCGTGCCTCAAGGCAATTTATCCTTAGAGAAAAACTAATTTTGTGCTTTGAGTTGTGTTTTACAGGAGACCAGTCACCAAATGAGAAAGACTTGACCACAGCTGATACCGGTATCTGATGATGAGACAGCCCAGAACAGTGAACGAGCCCTAAACTGTGATTGTGACCAAGGAAGAGCCAAAGATCCCAATTGAACTGATGTTGGTGTTAGTGTGACGACGAGACATCTGCTTCAAAAGATTAAATAAAGCCTTTATATATATATGTATATATGTATAGGCGAATGTGAAATGTGTTACATAAAAATAATATGGAATAAGGTTGAAGAATTTAGTGGTTTTGAGTCTAGGCCTTCCTTGGTAACCAGGTTATAACCAAGGAACCAAGGCCATATTCCCAGTATTCCATACGATTTTTACATAAGCAAGGATTTTAAAAAGAAGGGAGAGGAAGCTCTCCCTCTCTTTCTTCCGGTGGACTGAAAGCGAAGGTTCACTGCTATCGTCCTGACTGGGAGGAGTGAGGCCTAAGTGCGGCCTGGTTGGCCTTGGGAGGCAGATAGTGCTGGAGGTCGTTAGCGTGGTTTTCTGCTGTCTCGAGGAAAGTAGTAAGATATTCTTTTGATAGTTCTGTATTTTGATAGTTCTTGGGGTTCGATTGTACAAAATCGTTCTGGTTTTCTCCCTTTTTGCCCTTTTCCCTTTTCCTTTCCCTTTCTTTTCTTCCCTTTTGGGGGGTTTCTTGTAAATAATGTCTTAACTGTAATATATATAAATATATATATTTATGGAATTTGGTTGGTTTGAATTCTTTTAGTTTTATATAGTCTTTTCCATTTGTCTAAAGGGAGAAAGAGAGGGAGGGGGAAGGTTTTTTCACTGTGGTCTGTGCACTTGGCTGGGAGCCAAGTCCAACCTCAGACACTTTTTGGAGGTTCCACCGACATTTGAACTCAGATTGCTGGATTCAGAGTCCAGAGTGCTAACCATTTGCCAGTTCAATTCGGGGGAGAAGGAGGGGGTCGGGCAGGCCATGGGATGCCCAGACCGGCGAGAAGGTGGGCAGGGCAGTCCTGTGGTGACATGGTGGGGGGGAGGGTGAGGTTGGGGTGGGTAGTGTTTTTTTGGTTTGATTTTTGTTTGTTTGTTTGTTTGTTTGTTTTTGCTTTGGGTTTTGTGTTTGTTTGTTTTTTTATTTTCCTCGGGGGCTGGTGGTTTCAGGCTGGGCTCTTGGGTGATGCCCAAGCCTTGGATGGGTGCGGGGTCACCTTATCTGTGTGCCCGCCCCACCCAGAGGTGTGTTTGGGATCGCTTCTGTTCCGGCATTGTTGCGATGAGGTGGGAATGTGCTGAGCTTGGCTCTCCTGCGGCTACTGCCCAGGAACAGTTTGTTTCGGAATTACAGCGTCCTGGGAGGGTGCTTAGGGCAAGGGAATGTCCCTTGGTTTGAGTGTAGGAGGCTGGGGGGGCAAAATAGGGAGTGAAAGGCTTGCCCTAATCATTTTAGGTTGCGAGCTGTGCTGGCGGTGGTATATGCCTCTGGCAAGGTCTCCCATGCCAGACAGGTCAAAACTGAAGGGTCAGATAAAATGCGTCCATGGGCAGGATGGGCTCACTAGCCTTATGGCAGTCATCCTAGGAGAAGGACAACTCTAATTTCAAACACAGGCAGATGGAGCTCACTTAGCCCTGGAAGGTCATCCATCTAAGAGAAGGTTACTCTAATTAAACCTGCATCCTGAGGACTTCGTTGTCACTGTCCAAGCTTGCTAGGCCCTGGCAGATGAACCTCAGGAGTAAAGGGTGGGACCAGTTCTGGGCATGCTGTGCCTCACCTAAAAAATCCACCGCTCAGGCTTGAAGGAATTTTTGAGGAGAAAAGACAACACAGAAAGAATCGTGTCTTGTCAATTTCACCCAGGGAGTCTTTCTGCTGTGCCTTTTGCAATCGGACTTGTCTGTCTTGCATTGGCCTTTTTAGCCATCAGCGCGCTTGTAGCAAGTGTGGATAGAGCCCTTCCCAAATCTTCGTTAGAGAAGCCTGGCCATGATGAAGGAAGGAAAAAAAAATCAAATTAAGCAATGTTAAAAAACTATGGCTTATAAACCACAAAGTAGAGGGAAATCTCACCCATACACAGATTCTAACAAATGGACAAAATGATTGCTTTGATCGAGAATAAGACCCATTGGTGTAATGTCCCTGGTACTACTCTTTTTTTTTTAAATAAATAATAAGGATTGATGTTGAAAATGTTTCACCATATGTAACAGCTGGTGAAGTATTAATATTCAAGCAGACTCTGAAAATAGAGAAATATTCCTTGAAACTTTAATAGCAATTTTGGAGGTTCTTGAGCCATTGGGGCTATATTCCCCATGAACTTAGATGCTGTTTGTTTATTTTGACCAGTCTAGTACCAATCAAAGAATTTTCGTGAACAAAGCCTGGGAAAAAAGCAGAAGTCTGGCTTTGTTCTTCCCCATGCTTTCTCTTGAAGGACAGTTGAATTGCAACAATAGTTCTCTTAAAAATTACATATATCCTGGTATTTTAAAATATTGCCTTGTCTAAAGTTGTTTGGACTAGTTTTACACATGAAAAAGTCAGACAGAATGAGATATTCAGGGGAAATCAGCTGAATATTTACTGGTTTGCAGGACATTCTTGATATTTTTGGAATGCCTGTTTTTCTGCACCATTTGTGAAATGTTGTCATTTTATCTTCCTATGCACAGAACAAAATAGTCAAACTAGACCAAATGTTGCTTTCAGTTATCAGATGGATTTTTTTTAGCATCCAGCCAATGTCTTAAAATGTCTGTAAGCAGCCATCATGTGGTATGTGTAGGTATGTGGTGTCTATACCTGTAAAGGTGGAAGATAAAATGGATGATGAGAACAACTGTGAAATCCTGGACATAGTGGCATGACTTTCCCTGACTTGGGATTCCATATTCATTATGTTTAATCTGGCATTTCTTAGGACTATGTATCCCAGGTAGAATTACACCTTTCTGTCACAGTCTATTAAACAGTCTGTTTGAACCATAGAGGCCAGTGCTTGTAAGGTTATTACAATTTTGGAAATATCTTCCTGGTTTTACCTCCAGAGATTTAATGTTTGTTCCTTAAAAAACACATAATAATCTAATTTTCTCATGCGCTTTTCTAAAGCACCTACTTTGCTTATGAAGAATTTTTTAGTGAAAGAGAAACTCATTCCCTGTCCCTTTCACAAAACCTCCAGTGTGCTGCTGTTAGATGTTACCAACAAAGTCTTCAAATTGCCTGCTCTTGCCTACACAGCCTTAGACTGAGATGAGTGCCAAATTCTACGTTTTCTCCACGATAAAATAATCTCAGTAAAGGCAAAATAGTATTTCTGGTTAGTTGGTACTTTTCTTCTTCCATGATTTTTGGATGGTCTTTTAAATTTTCCGGAGGTTATTCAAGGCACTGGGGATGGGAGATATTTCCTTTTAGTTATTGGTCTTTGGGAAGAGTAGGAAACATCTTGCTCTACTCTAGGACTTTGCCTCAGGTAACAACACAGTGTGTTTGGGATCTCATTGATGCTTTGTATTCTGCAAGTTGCAGGCATTGCCTGCAGAGGATCCACACCTGTGAAACCAAGGTAGACTTCTATAAGGAGAATGATTTGAACACCTGTGGTGGTGCAGTCATAGAGAGGCACCACCTGGAATGAACCAGACCAGAAATCTGTGCTTTTCCCTCCAGACACCCTCTTCAAAAATTAAGGATTCTTCACTTGCTTCCCAAAATGTGTGGCCATGGGTGTTCTAGCAACTGTCTCTTGCAATTAAGAGCTTATCATGTATCAGTGCATCAGCAGATGTAATAAATACCATTTTTTTCCTCATTGTGCCATGATATTGTCAGTATATCACCTTAAGACCCTTCAACATGCATAAGATACATTTGAAAAATAGATGGGAAGTTTAGGGCTTTGCTGGTTGTGGTTTATTTTCCCCCATATATTTGTGTATCACAATGGAATGAAGTAGGCAGAACCAGCATACTCAATATTTGGTATTGATTAACCTTTGCTCCAATGCCCCTTTGAGATACTCTCTAAAGCATGAAATACTGCTAGTTGCAATTTGAGGCAACTAATGTTGGGGACAGAAAGGTGGTGAGAAAACAGATCTCTCTTTATTCTTATTATTAGGAATATAATTTCTGCATGTTGTAAAATTCCTCTGTTGACTTGGAATTGTTACTGGCATCTTTTCACTTTCTATTAACAGAGTAGCATAGAAAATTAGAAGTTCTCCTGGTCTGAGTCTCCAGAAGTAACAAATACTTCATTATATTCTCTGGGTACTTCCAGTAGATGCTGTTGTTGTAATGCTAATACCATTCACAGATCTAACAGGTTTTGATTTACATAGAGCACATTCAGGAAAGATTACTTGCTGGTCTGCATGGACTTTGAGCTGATAGAATTTGAAGGGAGGTCAAATAGCTTTCACTAAACCATACATCACATAATTACAGTGGAGATCCTATTCCTGTGCTGAAAAGTAATTGCTGGCAGGAGAAACTGATGCCAATATGTGTAATGTTGAAGAATTAGTACCTCAGTTCTCACATTTCTCTCCGTGATTTGAACTGTCAAACTTTGCTGAGTAAACTAAAAAGAAATTGGTGATAATAACGGGCTGCAGTAGATTTTCTTCTTCAGATAATTACTCTGTCATTTTCACATTATCTTTCTCTCTTTCTCCCCCTTCTGCTCCAAATGTTTCAGTATTTGGGAAAGTACCAAGGAGTAAATAATATAAAATTAAGATTATTTTTAGACACACATAAAGAACATATAAAAGCGTACATAACTTAGAAATTTACTCCTAAATGTATATTCCACACATACAAATATCCTAGTGTTTACAGATAGAAATATATTATGCATTATACCTATTACATTTAAAATGCTTTGCTCATCCATAAAAGATTGAATCAAAGTATCTAACTTCCCTTACATTAACAAACTATATTTTCATAATATTATTTCTGTACATCAACCAACAGAATTTGGGTTTTATGCCTGCGACCAAGAAAAGGGAATTAACTATCTGGTGGAAATTTTGAGTTCTAGTCTCTGAAGCTGATGGACCTTGAATTTGGAAGATTCACAGTTAATATTAATCTAAACACATGTATGTAGAATGAGGCTTCTTCAGGCTCTTCCTAGGTGCAGTATTTATGGTTTCTTTTATTTCTCAGGCAAAAAATAATTTAGAAATCACAATCATTCTTAACAAAGTCCTTTGTGAACCTGTCATGTATTATAGTATACCCATACAGAGAGATGGATGTGCAAGTAAAGTCTGGAAGAGGCAAATGACATTTACATCTAAAGATATGCATGAATAGATATGCATAATGGCACATGCTAATCATGTGTATAGCAATGAATGTTTTATTTGGCATGATGGACCCCATTTCTGACCTCACAATTTATTTTTAATTCCAATAATGTCACTTCAGTTGACTTTTCCTTGTATGCACAAATACTAAAGCAAAATAAACCCCTATATGTCCATTTTGAGGTGTTGCACATTCTCCATTTTAAAGTGAAACTTGGTCCTACCAGAAAATAATTGTCTTCTCACAGTCAGTATTTTTGAAATGCTAAGTTAGTTTTATTTTCTCCAGTAGAGATCAAATTTTACATCAAACTCAAAAAACTTTTTCTCCCCGGTTGAGAATAACCTACTTAGGGAAGAATTTGGACCTAATAAAATGATACAATGTCAAAATAGAATGTGAATGCAAATAAACATCTTAGATATCTATTCACAGCTGAGCCCACTTAAATGTCAAAATGCAGACTCAGCAAAGGCTGTACATGTCACTGAGGATGACACCCACACCGTCAAATCACAACAGAGCATTGTTGAATAAGTCTATGGAGACTACATTAAGTTGTCAAATGAAACAGATGCCAGTACAGATTATATTGCCTCCGAAAGACAAATAATAAGAAATTAAACACAATGACTCTTATCTTCAATCAAAGTGTACAAGTGCATAGAGTGCCACCTGCCTTGTTATTTTTTTTTTCTTTAAAATTATCCCCTTTGGGTTTTGAAGAGTTAGAAGAAATGATCTTTTCCTTCTCCTTCATTCAGTGATATTTTCTTGTTTTCTGTTGCATTTTTTGGGGTTCATTGGGTTTTTGTTTGTTTGGTTTGGTTTTTGTTTTTTTTTTTTTTTTTTTTTTAGTTACTGCAGATTAAATTGATGTTAAGTAATAATAATTATTAATAAAAATAGGTTCTAGTGTCACTGCTGTTTCCTTATTGTTTCAGTACATGATCTGCTTTTCAGAAACTGCTCCATGGCCCATATTGGCTGAGCACTATCAGTTCACCAACCGAAATTATAAGCAATCAATAGCACAGAATTCCACAAAACCATTATCAAAACAACATGTTAGTTTCAGCTATCTTCTTGCTTAAAGATTATCAAAACATCAAAAGAGTTCACCTGCTGCCAGATTTTCAGAGTAAAACTAACCATTCTGGTAAGACAGTACCCATTCAAATACCTGAGAATAAGACAGTGGCAGTTTTTGTAATAGAGAATCACAGTAATACTTAACATGTATATTTTAGCATATAGCTTAATAATAAAGTGGCCAGTCTTTGTGAACGAAGATCTGGGAAAGGTGTTTTTACCTTTCAAGCCTGCGCAATGGATTTTTTAGGTGAGACACAGCCTGCG
>JAWWLV010000088.1:10641476-10662923 GCA_035041135.1 Platyrinchus mystaceus
GACGTAGGTTTGTTTCGAGTGACCTTCTCTTAGATGGATGGCCTTAGGGGCTGACGAGCTCCATCTACCCGGGGGATCATCCCTGAAGCAGGATCGGGAATTGAACCTGCGACCTCGGCGGTGAGAGCGCAGCATCTTAACCGCTAGGCCACCAGGGGTCCCCTCCCTGATGTATATATATATTGAAATATATATATACATTGAAATACTCCTGCTTTTATTTTTCTATGTTCTAAATTTTAAATATTGCCCTACTAGTGATCTTTTTCTAAACAGGATAGTTGAGACTTGAGCTTAACTCCTCTTGCTGTTATGTTAGCATCTGATTCCATTGTCATTCAGCATTTCAGACTTACTTGTTTCAAAACTGAACTAATTTTTTTTTGTTGCTCATATTCAAAATCCCAATGTATTCATCAGAGGCAACAGGAAGACTCACACAGCTTGAGATATAAGTTTTCTATTGTCCATAGAGAAAAACAATTACAGTCCTTTAAAGGATTCTGTTGAGTGGATAAAGTCGAGAGCACTTCTGTCACTTAAAGCTGGCTGGAGTCCCTGAACTAAGCCTGTGTGATCTGTATCAATCAGCCCAAGAATCACCTTCAGTATCCCAGCCAATGTCTTATCTCCCAGCTCACTCTGAGCAGAGCAAACAGATGCTGTTGTGTGCAGTATTTCTTGGTGAATTGGCATAAATTGACATAGTAGAGGTGACCTGGAGGTTCTTTGATATTGCTAAATATTTTTCTGATGTATTTTCAATACCTTTTTGTAAGAATGCTAGTGTAGACATTCAGCAAACTTTTTGACTCATATTAGAAAATCTGGCTTGGGTTTCAAAGCAAAAAACAAAAAAACAAAAACAAACAAACAAACAAAACAACAAAAAAACCAAACAAAAAACAAACCTGGTAAGTGGTTGATATCTGCTGCATGGGTCCAAATATTTCAAGCCCTGCACTTAAGAAAACCCTGTTTTCTTACCAGGGTCTTAATTTGCGGGGGAGTCAAACAGTTTCAGTCATTTTGATCTTGTTTCTTTCCCTTTGGATTGGGCATTTGAACTGGCTTTTGCTGGGAGCTCCATATCGGCCCTTACTTAATCATCCTTTTACAATCATTGAATAATTTTGTAAGTATTTCTAAGTCATTTAAGTAATATTTCTGAATAACTACAATTTCAGTTACAAAGAAAAGAGAATTTGACTTTTAACAGATTGCAGACTGACAAGCACATGTGACTTTGCTTTGGATGGGCAGCTCCTGGCAGAAACCTTCTGGGTGAAATGAGGGCAGGACTGGCTCATATAAGGATTATTACTTTCTCAGTTTCTTCTTCGCTCCTGTGAATAAAACCCCTTGTCTTTGAATAGATACCAATGATTAAGGGCAGGCATGTTACTAACCAATATAGAATAGGCAAAAGGACTTTTATAGAGCCACTTAAATTGTGACTATGAAGGAGATGGTTGGGAAATCCTCTTTCTGTAAGAAAAAAAACAGACTTTACCTCTACTGGTAATGTTCTCTTATGCTGTTTCATACTAACCGATGCATTTATATAGAACAAAAAGAGTCTATCCAAGAATGGAATGCAGGAAACATTTGTCTAAAATATTAACTTAAGTAAGCCCATGTACATCTGAGTGTGAAATAAAGGAAACATTTATCACTAAAGAAATATATTTAGCTTCATTATCCTCCAACAACTTCTGAGGCTTAATTAATGTTTTTCTGCATTTTGAGATTACCAGATGGGCAGCACTATAGAAATGCAAAGTGGGTTTTATTATAAATACCTTCAATTTGTGGATGAGCATCAGCTCAGATAGTTGTGAAATAGAGTCAGGTGTTTCAACAAATAAGTGAGGCAAGTGCTGTCCAGACTCTTCAAAAGTACAAGTGACTTTGTAAATATTCTGATCCTACTTAAAGACGATGCCCATGAAGACATATTCTGTGAGTTCAATGTCAAAGTACTTCAATGTCAAAATCAGGAGTTTGCTTGAAATAATGCATTTGTTTAAAATAAACATATTATGACTTTGGATTTTTCAGACCTAATTTTATTTTTTTTTTTCTGTTGTGTTTTTAAGCTTCTTTCAGCCTCAGCTGAACTATAAACTTCACAAATACACAAATACATAATATGTTCATATTTGTTTATATAAATATTCACAAGTATCAAGATGAATGTTGAACTCTTGCAGAAGGGTCATGAAAGATTTTCATGCTGAGTGGGTGTATTTGTCAAAGGAATATGCTAAACTGATATTTTGTTATTATAGGATAGTTTGGGTTGGAAGGGACCTTTAAAGATCATCTAGTCCAACTCTGCCCCCTGCAATAAGCAGGGACATTTTCAACTAGGTCAGGTTGCTCAGAACCCTGTCCAACCTGACCTTAAATATTACCAGGGACAGGATAATTAACATCTTGCTGGGCAACTCATTTCAGTGTTTTACCATTCTTATTGAAAAAAATATTCCTTATATTAGTTTAAATCAAACTTTTACTTTACAGCCATTACACTTTGCCCTATTACAACAGGCTCTGCTAACAAGTTTCTCTCCGTTTTTCTTACAAGCCCCCTTTAAGTATTGAAAGGCTACCAAATGGTCTCCCCAAAGCCTTCTGCTCTCCAGGCTGAACACTCCCACCTCTCTCAGCCCATTTTCATAGGAGAGATGTTCCAGCCCACTGATCATTTTTGTGGCCTTCCACTGAACCCACTCCAACAGATACACATCTTTCCTGTTCTGAGGACCCCAGAACTGGATGCAGTGATCCAGGCTGGGTCTCATAAGAGCAAAGCAGAGGGCTGGAATCACCTCCCTTGACCTGCTGGCCTCACTTTTGCAGGGTATAGTTGGCTTCCTGGGCCTGTCATCTACTGGGACCACCAAGTCCTTCTCTCAACCCTTTCATCCCAACCCAGGTGCAGAACCTTGCATTTGGACAAATTACAGTACGTGTGAAAAACGCATAATGATCAGATTACAACTGTGACATTTGCTTTTTAGGAGAAGGAAGAGTGTGATAGATATCCATGAAATGCACAAATCCTAGTGGATAAGAAATACTACACTCTTCAGGGTAGAGTACTGATTTTTTACTTCCTCATTGTTTCAAAAGAAGGTGGCATAAAACACAGGAGATAAAAGCAGCACTGATAGATGGGCAGTGAGGGATGGAATAGGTTATTAAGGTCACTTTTGTAACTATTCAAAAATTAACATCAGGAAACCCTTCATCTTTTGGTCAGGTCAGCTACCTCATGCTGGAAGGATACTGTGAATATTCAAGAATTGCAAAATACTATGTTAATTAGATCTATTAGAAAATGTAGACTTTGACATATTAAATAGTCTCCTTAATTATGGTAATGAATTGTTATGGTTGTTCAACTAATGGCCTTTGTCATTTGCAAAGATAGGGCATGACTATTAGAGAAATACAGTGAGAATTAAAGTGCATTATAGAGGCCAATTCAGAAAACGCAAATATTCCCAAACCCTCTCTTTCTTCCATGAACCTTGGTCAAATAGAAAGATAACCACCCCATTAGTTCCCTTGACAACACAGAAAACCCTAAAGGAGTCCAAAAGGCCCAACAAAACATTCCCTAAATCACTGGCTATTGTTATTTTTCTATAGGTTAACCTGCCTCTCTATCCCATGATTTTACTTAAGCTTAGGTTATTAAGTGAAGCAGTAGAATGGTAGTTTTATTCCAAATACCTCACCTTAATAATTTCCTTCCCTCTGATCCCATAAATTTAATTTTCTTTTCCCCATTGCTTTTATTTGGAGCTATTTATCCAGAATTTAATAGGGTTTATGAGATCATGAATACTTGATCTGACGGGTTTGGAGTTTTTTTGACCTATTTGCAGGGACATAATTAATTAATAAGTTTTGAGGGAAGACAAGTATTGGCAGTTATACTGTTCTCTCAAAGTAAAAAAAAGGCAACTTGATTGTATGACATTAGGTGATGGGCACTTGCTTAACTGAGAGATCCTTCCTTAGGCTGCACATCCCAGATGGATACACAAATGATTCTTCTGTTTGTCATTTTTGCTGCTTTTCATAATACATTTCTCATTATACTAAAAGTAAAGAAAATACAAATCCTTGTTTATCTTCTCTGTGCCAGTTATGATCCAAATTCATGGCATTGATTTTAGATGAAAAAATGTCCACGTCGTGTGTAAAATGAAGCTCCAACTTGGTTTAGTATGCTGGGTCTCCAGGCATGGCAAGCTAGAGAGAGAGCCAATGAGTTACAGGATATAGGTAGACTTAGACAACGAAAACATGCGTACAGTGGAAGTTATCAGGTATATTAAGAAATTGGAAAAAATCCTTTTGTTAAAGTTGATGGAAAAAGCATAGATTTTGAATGGAAGGCTACAAGAGGTGATGCAGAGATTGAAAGAGAATGCTCATGATCATTAAATTATATATAACTCCCCTTGACTCCAGGGAACCAGGGTTTGACCCTGGGACCTTTCATTGACTAGGGGAAGAAGCAAATAACTCTTTGTCAGCCTGTAATATGTACTAATATCCTTGCTAGTCATATGTACATGAGACTTGAATGACTAAGATTTGTTCATTGCTCATGTTGGAAAATGTGTTAATTTTTTACTTAGTTCTTGTTTCTCGGCTTTTATAAATACTTTGTAACAAATCCCCAGGCTCCTGGAGGCTTTAGATAATTAAGTTAATTTACACCAGATTTGTTTTGGGAGTGTTTCTGATTCAGCATTTGCAAGCAACAGAAGTTTTCCAAGGGCACTGCTGAATGGAGTTTAGGTCATTAATAGACTGAGGCACTGTATGATCTGTGGGAAGGCACCATCCATGTAACAGTTGCCAAGTCTGTCCTGTTCTGTATAAACATGATAGGTTTTTTTCCAAGAACAGTTGGAGAAAAATGAATTCAAATGTTTCTGTATTTGTGGCAGATTCTTTCCCTACGGCGATTAAAATATGGAAACAAAACATTCACTGCTCATACTTTTCTCAGGAGAGAGAAAAGAGCATGAACATATGACAAATGTGAAAGTAACTAATACACTGGTGGATGATGGCTTGGAACTATGGTGGATAGCCCTGTATGAGAATCTAGCTATGAAAGATGATCTGTACCCTTAATAGCTGGTCCCACTATTAGCTATTTCTACTTGCTTTCATGTGTAGATAATTTGCAACACCAGGCATGCTATAAATCTCCCTCCTGTGTTTTGTTACACTGATAACAGAGTATTGCAGTCTCTAACCATGAGTTTAGTTTTCATATATAATTATGGAACAATGAACCCAGACAATGAGCTAAGAGTTTGGCATCTTGTTTGGTGATTATCTATAATACTTACAAATGAGGTATGAAGAGAAAAGGAGATACAAAAGACACTTCTGTGCTCACACACTGAAGGCTCAGAAAAAATTTTAACATAATGGTTTTATAGCAGCTCAAAGTGGTGTCAATACACACTGCTACACTCAAAGGGAAACTGTCTGCATTTTAGGTTCCTACAGCATAGCATATTTTGTTTCATTAACAAACAAGCATTGTTTCCCCAGGACAGCTTAAAATACCCACCCTCCATCTTCACCCTGTTTTATCCTGTACTAAGAATCAAATACAAGCAAATGTCTATCATCCTGAAAGCCAGTAAGAATATCCACTCTGCTAAGTCACTCTCGTAGTTCAAATATTTTGTTTTTTCAAAGGTCTGCTTTGTTTTGAAAGACTAGATGTCAACCTTTCCTTTAGGTATTGAGGCAATGTAGAATAACTTAACAGAATACAGTGTGATGTCCTTAAGGGGCAGTAGAGATGTTTGTCTTCTTTGTTTGGAACTGGGAAACCATGTCAAAACTGCAAAAGTTATTTGATAATCTAACCCAGAGTTTCTGAAAGCTCTGAACACACTTGAATTTAACCCCAGAATTTTCTGCAGCATTTTCATGACTATGAGCATGTTATTTTTTGTGCTTCAGTTTATTGTCTGTAAATCCAAGTGAATTTCTTACTAACAGATTTTTTTTAATACTTGGAGATGTTTAAGTGTTTGATTAACTTTTCTAGGAGTGATGACTTTTCTGTCTGCATTTTTTTTTTGATATACAATGAAAAATATGCAAACATTCTTCTGAGGAATCATCAGTATTGTGGATCCCAGCATATGAAGAGATGGAGAATTTGGAGAGAAGATTAAGAAAAAATTACAATTGTCACTGAAATTTTAATTTGTTGAAATATGTTCATTATAGACTGCTGAATTTCAGACACAATTTGAAATAAGCACTGTGAACGTGTTGTGTCACTTCAGGGTCCGGCCTATGGGCTCTAAAAACCAGGAAGAACTATAAGGACTCTCCAGTTGCTCCAACCATCAACAGAAAGAGTATTGAAGACCACAGTAAAGTGGACAGGGCACTGCTCCTTGTTCCCAGACAGATGTGATGTTCTCACCAAACACCCGGCTGGAAAGAGAAAAAAAAATGTTGACAAGACCCTTTTTGGGAGATATTCAACAAGCCAATTAGCCTATTTCACCTCGTCTCAAATAGACTTTGCTCTCTTCCTCCCTGGATCTGCATGATTTATTATTGTGGGATATTTTTCAGAAAAATCTGGGCTCAGATGGGAATCCCAAGACTTCTAACGACTAACTGTCGGAGCAGTCTCCTTGAGCTAAAAATACCGCAGTCTGAGAAGTTCTGAGGACACAAGAGGTAAAATTCTCCATTGAGGGTTTCTGAGTCTCTTTCAATACATCACAAAGAATTTATTTTCAAATGATCAGAGTGGGCTGGTTTAAGAAATATATGTTTAACATCAGATTCATTTTCACAGGAAAAAAAGATGTCTGTTTCAAGTTAGGAAGAAAACAAATTTCAAAACTTCTGAACCCTTTGGAACAGAAGAATTACTGTTCTCTGTTCAGCCTTAATAAAATGTCACCTTTCAAATGACCTAAATTCACAGAAAACTAATGAAAAAAACTGAGTTTCTAAAAGTTAATTTTGGCTATTCTTCAGTCTTATTTCATAATTTTCTGATGTGTGCCAGTGACAGACAATGCACAGTAGTTTAATTATTATCTTCTGCTGTGTGAGCATGCTGTGAAAAAAAGATTGTGGGGAACAGAAGAAGGAGGAGATAAAATATCCTGAACACAAGTTAGTATTTAACATACATTTTGAAATCAGTCTGCTGCTGCTGCCCCTGTTTCTCAAGCTCTTTAGATACAACATACCAGAGAGCCCATCAATTTTATTTCTCAACAGAGTGTAGAACTGCTTTCTTTTTTTGTTTTTCTTGCTTTAGTTTGTTTGTTTATTTGTTTTTCTTTTTCTTTTTCATTTAACAGCATCTTTCCCATAAAAGAACAGACATCTGAGGATGATTGCAAACATTCAATCCGTCAGCTCTGGGCTCTGTAAGAATCTGACTCTAAATGATTTAGGAAGAAACATTATTTGTCCTCTTACAATGAGCATATTTTTCAAGTTAGGATACCAGGGTTTTCTGTCTAGCAGACAGATGACAGCCACAGTTTAATCAAACTGACAAAGTAAATAAGAATGTGTTCAATATTTAATGCACAGTATGTAAATAGCCCATCTATGTTCATGTGTCTTTTCAGTTTCTCAAGAAAATTACTGAGTGGATATGTTGTAAGAATATATTAAAACATGAAAACCATTTAATAAACCAAAAGGACTATAGAATTTACTTTTAATTAAAGATCTGATGGAAAATGTTTTGGAAACATAGTTGTTCATTTCTGTCTCTGTAAAATTTGTGAACAACATTATTCACAAAAGGAGTACCTAAAAGTGTGGCAGAAATGACCGTAGTTGGAAATGGCCGACAATAATTTCCCATGAGTGCTTTGAAGAAGCTGATATAAAGAAAACCTCTCTAATCTGCCTTATGTGTTTTGTACATAAGACCAGTAGGGGAAACGTGGATGAAGATATAGAAAATAGTCATACAGAGCTGGGAATGGTGTGATCTTTTCTTATAATAATAAGAGAAAGGAACACGCATTGAAATAGAAAATTGAGAATTGCAAGCTAATTAAATACAAATTCTATTTCGCTCCACAATATTTTTTTTTATGCAACCCTTTAGGCTGAGAGACTTATTTAAATCAAGACCTTACAAGAATTTGGTGGAAGCTGGACATTTAAAAAGCAAAACAAAACAAAGAGAAAAACAACCAACCACGTGGGATAAGAAAGACTGTTTTTCAGATGTAATCTAAGTTATAAGAAGGACATTCATTTATTATTCTGTTGTACACTATTTATCTTCTGAATGTGCAGTGCAGTTTTCGTCTTAAAATTCTGTGAGTATAAAAGCAGGATCACCTTTCTGCAAAAACTCATGTGATGACAACAGTATGCCAGCAAGGAACAAGTTGTTCTGACATAGCTCAAACAAAAGTTATCAAAAACTAGCACTAGTTATTCTGCCAGTGCAAACAGATTATCTGCCAAGCTTGCTGTAACGTAGAACAACTGAGAAATCTAAGCTTTCCTTTGGGAAAGAGACCTTTAAAGGTTAGCATTTTTAGTTCAGACTTCTCTTTCTCTTAGTCAGAAGTAGGCACACTTATTTTTACAATAAAATAGTAAAAAGATAAATCTTTTATTTAAATTATATTCCATTATAGCATGCAGGTCAGTATTTTTTTTGGGTTCAGGGGGCTATTTATTTATTTATTTATTTATTTTGATTGTGCTCATCCTGCCCTGGCTAATTCACCAAAGCAGTAAGTGGATTCAGCTGCTATTGAAGATGTATTAATGAAGAGCATCTAACTTCACTCTGAATCAATATTTCATCTCAGCTTGAGGCCATTTTCAATAATCATTGGGTTTGATTGTTCTCATTTTAATATTATTAACAAATGGTTTCATTATATTGTTATATGAGAAGTTATATAAAGTTACCATCACCTTTCTTTGGAATATGTGTTTTTCCTTATTAATATTTTAAGATAAAATTCTACCCCTGGTAAGATATTGAAAAATTGTCTTTGAATACAAATGCAGAAGAATTATGAAATGGGAACACAACATAAACCAGTTTACAAATTATATGCTAAACATTGAAGAATTTTCTTCTTCCATGACACCAAAAAGCAGGAAATATGTCTAACAGCAGCAGCAACAGAACTCCTTCAGATGGGTTCAATTTGAAGGTGAGTTTAAATCATCTTTCAAACATTATACATTATCTTAAGTATAATTTAGCCAAGAGAGATGGTATAGTTTCCCTCTCTGTTGAATGACATATGATTGACAAAAGGGGGCTTGGGGGAGGTGTTTTTTTTGCCTTTACAAACTAAGGTCAACATGAAATAAAGGATCACTACAAACACCTATGGTTCAAATTAAATCCACTGAACTGAATCTCACAAAAAATGAGGTCTCTACTCATATCTGGAAGAATGTCTCAGGAAAACAAACTAACCCTGGGATTGTGAAGCAGTGAAGGCTATATGGACATGAAGCTAGTATAATGGGAAGATTATTTCAGACTATCCCTCTGTAAAGTCCCTTTTTGCCCAACTCATCGCTGCCTGATATCTAAAAGAATTCCCCTCTCTGCCATATTGACCCTCAGACTGCTGCTGCACTCTCTCGTTTTGCCAGCTGGCATAATTTTTTTAAGCAGTGCACTTTTAAAGTACAGTGATGTCCTTGGAATTTAAGTTATATGCCAAAACAATTGTAGTTTCTTTTAATTATTGCATGAGTTTTCCAATTTTGGGCTTACATTGATTTTCAGCAGTTGAATATCTCCTCATTTGCTTTATAACTTTCCACATGCCGTAGGTCAGTTCATTCCCTACAGCATCTTTGCTCGTTTAGCTATTACTTTTCTTATCTTACATTTCCTTCAGCAAATATTTTGAGACTGATTTTTTCAACACTATTCTCATGGAAAAATACTTCCCTATGCAATGTTTACTTCCAGTCAGGTCCTTTGTTGTTTTGTCTTTGAGCTCTTGCTCTAACTAGTAGAATCCCACAAGAACAAGAAGTGCAGATGGAAACAAGGAATGAAAAAAGCATGCTGTTCTCTCACCTGTATAATGAGGCTTCTGCAAACACTAAATAAAACATTCATGACAAAGAGGTGTTTTGCTTTTGGTTTATTAGGGTCTTGATTTTTCTCCATTGAAGTCCAATTCCCGAAGTCCCAGAAACTGTGGTGTAAACAGAATGCTATTCCCTAATCAGAGAATTCACACTTTCTGTTTTTATTGATGTGGCAATATAAAACCATATGTGTCCCTTTTCCTGTACTTTCACCACAAACTGAAACCTAACCCAAAATCTTTGTGTTTTAAAGCAAGACAAAACAAAGATGATCAAAGTTCTTTTTTAGTTTTAAAGATAGAACCTATTTCAAATTACATTATACTGAAATGGCTCTATCTTTGATCAAAAAGGTGCTTGCTAAAGCAAATCTGTTGGAGATATTGTAGAATGTACCTAATGAAACTCCATCACCTCATATAGTTTACATCAAGACAATACTATGGCTTCCATTTTCATAGACAAAAATTCTATCTCCTTCTTGTTTCATTTAATATGATGAACAGCCCTTTTAGTCTTGCACAATTTCCATGGTCAACTTGAACAATAGGCAAGAGAAAATCCAATGGTTCTTGGCAAAAGGAAGAATGCCTTGTGCTCCCTTATTCTTTCATTCCTTTCCTAGATGGCCCTGGAGCCCATGCTGGAGAAGGGCAGAAAGAAGCTCAGGGTTTCAAAGGTGGTGTTTTCATTTTTAGTGGTATTTGTTTTTTTTTTGTTTTGTTTTGTTTGGTTTGTTGGTTAGTTTTTGTTTGTTTTTTTTTTTTTTTTTTGGGGGGGGGGGTGTTGTTTGTTTTTTTGGTTTATAAAACAACTAGCTTCCTTTCTCATGCCATACTTCAATAAGCTTGTCTTAGGAGACATGCCTTGCAATAATTTGATTCCTACAATTACATAGAAGAAGCTCACATTTTGAGAGAGAAAAATTACAAAACAGACCAGGAAAAAGTAAAAGAAAAGGATATATATCTTATTTTTCAGTTGTCATTACCTTTTTCACAACTGCCTTGAATTAATTCCCAAAATCCTTATGATTGATTCATATATTGGCACATAATTTCTCCCATTCTGCCATTTTCAGCAACATCCTCCCGGGTAAGAGGAGGAATTCTTATGTCAGTCCATCATGCACAACTTTGTAAAATTATAAAAGTAAAAGTGTTCCTTACTCTATGGCACAATGAAATACTGAACAGTCCTTCAGTATCTCTTCATGAGTCCTTCCTCCCTTATTGAACCTGACCAAGATTTCAAAGTTTTCTGTGACCTATGGAAACACTAACAGTCTCCATTTAATCTTTAGTGTTCTTTTAAAATTTCAGAAGGTGTTAGCAAGTATCTGAGATCATCTGCTAAAAGAATGTTATTTGCTTGCTTCTTGGCTTATTTGTTTAAATAATCTTATTACTGCATTAATAATTTATGTAATCTAACATGACTGAAAAACAAGCTAATTTCTCATCATTTTTTAAAGATATGACCTTGTAATGCTTTGACTTTAAGCACAGGTGTCTGAAAACAACTATGATAGGTTTGTTAAAGCCTGTAATACAGCATCATGATATTACTGTGATCGTCTAGTAATTGAGTCTTGATTCAGCAAAGCACTTATGCATGGCCTAGAATTCTCATTTATTTCATATGGCCTGAAGGCTTGCTTTTCATATCAGGATGGTGTAAAATAGCCTTAGCTAAATGAGAATACAAACAGGTTAAATTAGAATTGATTTTTAAGCAGAAATTGAGGTCTTGAAAACTCATTATTTCCAGGTAAAAGTATTCACATTTATTTCAGGTACAGAAAGAATTTTGAAAATGCATGTCATCAGGCTCTCATACATGTTAACAGTTGTAAGGAAGATGAAACAAAACTAGGAACAACTACACTGTGATCAGCAAGAGAAAAGCTATTAGAATGGATATAGCTCATTTTTAACAGATTTAAATGTTTCTTATAAGGGCAAATCCTATCTTCTTTTTCTGGAAAGAAGGTTAGCATTTGTACTGAGTCAGGTATATCGCGAATTTTATGGATTAAAATTTCTCTACCACATCAGTTCAATCATAAATATGTAAGAAAGGACAATCCTTTTATAGATGGAGAATGAGACTTTAAACGGTCCCTGTCTTCATCATAATAGATAGTGCAGTTAAAATCTCCCCCCAAAATCAGCACATTGTGAGGCAGACAATTCAATAAAATGCTACTTACACAGTAATTCAAAAGAGTTTCTTTTGTTCCCTCGGTAGTGGATCAAATGTTAATGAAGCAAGCACAAGTTTGATCAAAGTTGTCCTGAACTTTTAATAACATTTTATTTCCCCTAAATCAAAATAGGAATACTATAATCTGCATCAGACTAAGATTTTTTTTATACACGCTGTCCAGTTTTTGGCAACAGCACAGATTTGTGCTATATGATATGGAGAATTTATTATGAGAATTTTAGAACTATTTTAGAATTATCCTATGAAGGATTACCTTGGTTTAACTTTGCTAGCAGTTTATAGAGTATTTTACTTCAGGTTGAATAGTCCTCCCAGAAATGTGCCTTCAGATGTAGGAGAAGCCTAAGGAGCATCGGTACGGTCAATGGGCAGAGCAGGGTGTCCAAATCACAAACTGGATGGTGGTTGCCCTGAGATCCCCAACAGGCAGCTGACACATGGATGGCTCTCAGGGCACATTGATGGGCTGCTGGGACATCTGTCAGGAGCTCACAACTCTTTGTGGGAAACTAAAAGATCTATTACTTGTTCACCCCCACAACAGGGAGAGGATATGCTGCCTACACCTGCATAGAGGGATTAAATTCTACCTGAAGGGATTAAACTTCTGCAAGGACTAATTGATAAAATTATTTTTCAACAGTGCTGACAATACTTGTAAGGACTGGTTTCAATGGCTTTAAGCTGGAGTTAGAAAAAAAAATTCCAGCAGCATCCTTCCAATAGAAATAGGGTGAGTGAAATAGAGTAACTGCTTTTAAATAGATTTTCTTACATTTCTGAATTCAAGAATGTGTTCTTCATGATAGCAGGTGAACTAAACAGAATGGTGAAGGATATCCTTCTCTGTCCACATGCCAGTTCTGGCTGTGTATCAGTTGCTGACTTCGTCTCAATGAATGGAGCTTCATTACAGGACTGCACTGTAGGACAGGTGGTTAGGGAAAGCTTTGTTGATCTTATCATTGGGCAAACAAAGAAGCAATTCAGAATGTGATAATGGATCACATGAAACTTGCACTTGTATCAGCTGAGCTATAATAACTGCTGGTGTACTGTGCACTGTATATGTGCTACATGTTCATGTGCATGTATTGTCCACAGCACATGCAAGATAATGCACAATGACTAAATTATAAGACTAAACCAAGGAAAATAATTCAGCCCTGCCATGGGTTGAGAATGTACAAAGACACTGTTACTTCAGCCCAGGTCACTGCAATATAGGAAAGATATTAAGCTCTTAGGCAGTGCCCAAAGGAGGGCAACAAAGATGATGAAGGGCCATGAGGGGAAGTCATATGAGGAGTGTTTGAGGGTACTTGGTCTGTTCAATCTGGAGAAGAGGAGATTGAGGGGAGACCTCATTGCAGTCCTACAGCTTCCTCATGAGGGGAAGAGGATCATCAGACACTGATCTCTGCTCTGTGATGACCAGTGACAGAGCCTGAGAAATGGTCTGAAGTTGTGTGAGGGGAGGTTTAGGTTGGATATTAGAAAGAATTCTTAACCCAGAAGGTGGTTGGGCACTGGAACAGGCTCCCCAGGGAACTGGTCACAGCATCAAGCCTGACAGAGTTCAAGAAGTGTTTGGATAATACTCTTGGGCATATGGTGTGACTCTTGGGGATGGTCCCATGCAGGGCCTGGAGTTGGACTCTGATCAAACTCAGCATATTCTGTGATTCTGTGAAATCCTTATTCTGTATTATTATGAAAATGTGCCAGAGCCCAGAACTATTATATAAATTGTCAGAAAAAAAGTGTGGAACACTGTAAAGCCCTTCTGTCATTTTCTTTCTCCACATATATATGAGGAATATTTAAATAAGTAAGGAAGCTTTCAAAGTATCTATAAAATACTAAAAAAATAATGTGAGCATTACAGAGCTAAACTGCTAAACTGATGATAAAACATCTTGAGGTTGCCTTTATTCACGGCTACTAACAAAAGAGAAGTCCTAATAAAGAGGAAAGAAGCAGAACATGATATTCCCATATTTTTCAGAAAAAAACTGAAACAACACACCACTGATATGCAACACCTTGGTGTTGAGAAACTCTTTCTGGAAGTGTTCAAAGAGAATTCCCACATACTAATAAATAAAACATCCTTATTTTCTACAGCTCAACAAAATAAAAAATGTTACTTTTCCATCAGTCTCTGAAACCTCCTTTTAATACCAACCAGGAAGGGGGCAAATGTATATTCTTCTCCTTCCTATTACACTGTGTGTAATTCACAAGTGTTATACCATCTATACCTGTTAACCTGTGACTTGGTGACACAATGCATTCTTAGGTTGCTCTCTTGGAAAAATCATGATGCTTTGAATTCTCTAAAGCTTATTAAGAATAGCAGGAAATCAATGAGCTTTTGCATTATTCCTCAGAGCTGTGGCAGTGCTTAATATCATTGTTCTCTAGGTAAGACTACTCAATGGAGTGTGGCACAGACAGAAGTCACTGAATTTATCCTACACAAATGCTATCAAATTTGACCTTTCATTTTATTTCAGCAGGGTTTTCTATTATTAGAGCAAATGCTAGATATCAAATAATTACCTAAGTTCAGAATTTATGCAATGAAGTTAGCTACTGGGTAAATTTGATCTAAAAATACCCTAATTAGACAGCTGAATAGTACCTTATAAAATAAATAAATTTAAAAAAAAACCCTCAACCAAAAAAAACCCCAACAAACAACAAAACCACCAACAGAACTACCCCAAAACCACACACAAAATCCCCCCAACAACTTGAAATCAGAATTAAACAATGTTGACTCATTACAGAATTTCTCTTTAAGGGCAAAAGATATCAGATTTTGTTGTTGATATTGTGTATCTAACAAATCATGAGGCTTCCTATGGTTTTTCCTTTGCAATGAGCCCAAAATGCAGCTTGAAATAAAGCAGTTCCCTATATCTCACCCTAACACCTCTGTAAGCCCATACTAAAATTATGAGGAACCTGCATCTGCAGCCATTAGAAAGGAATTCATACCAACATATGAACATAATTTGCCAAATAATTTTTCAAGACCTATAAAATTAAAATATTTTTGAGTATGATTTGAAAAGGGCAACTAACACTTCAAAGAATCATTTGTATAGCTCTACCTGAGTTCAGTAAAATTTGCTGCATCACATTTTTTTTTCCAGGAAGAGAATTGCAAGGATTGAAACACTATAAAAAACGGGAGCAGCTAAAAGATCATTCTTCGTAAAGATAACCAGTTTCAGTCTTTCTTCTGTGGCTGAACACTTCCCTCCTCCTCATACTGTCATCTCTGGAGTAGAAAGGAACAGGAAGAAGACCTTTGCATCCTTTAAAATATGTTCAGGAAAATGCATATATTTTGATAATGGCCTAGATTTAAAAATGAATTTTGACAGAGTGAATGGCCAAAGACAGTAGGAAATCATTTTGATTAAAACATGCAGGGAGTATGTTTGAGAAGGAACAATTGCTTCCTTATAGTAAAATTGTTTTAACTCATCTTGACCTCAGCAATTCTAGCTTTGGCAAGCTCTTAGTATTGCGTAACAAATTTCTCAGATTTTAACTTTCATAAACAGTGACATTGATATTTAACCATTTTTAAGCACTATGATGAATATTCTGAAACAGAAGGTGTGAACAAAAATTTTAAACTCAATGGGTTGCTTAATTAGTCTCACTGACTCCCCTTTCATAAGTAGAAATCTTTCCCAGATAGGAATATATATTTTTCTATAGAAAAAAAACCTGTCTCCCTGACCACAGTGAGCAAGTTCATCCCTGGAATAAATTGATTGACTAAGACTGGGCTGTAGCAGGAATGACTTTGGCTCATGCAGAAAAACTTGTTTAACATATGTAAAAAACCCAAGCTAAACAGGGCAAACATAAAAGCAGCCTATACCTCAGTATTAAAATTGTCTGCAGAGACAGATTGTGTAATGTAGGGTTTATTAAATCCCTGCAGCTTTCCAGCAAAGCTCACTGTGTGAGGTGCATGTAGAATATCCTGCTGTAGTTTAAATGAAAATGTTGACCAGCCCTAAAAGCTCTGTTAGGTGGTCTAAACTGAATAGGCAGCCATTTGCCATGTCCTCGACACCTGCTATTTAAAACAAGGAATACTGTTACCATGGGTTACCAGAAGGTGTTATGTATCAATGGTGTAATGATGAAATGATAGGAATTCATGTTTTTTAGGGCTGAAAATTACAAAGCACACAAAACAGCTTTTATTAGACAGTAAAAGTGTAAAAGTCCAGCAGCACAAACCATCATTGTTCAACATAAAAGGACTATGAAAATAAATATAAATAGTTGTCAGCTCAAATAAGCACTTTGTTCCTGAGTTATGCTTTGTACATTTCTTATTACAGAGCAGAAAACCATCCCACACCTGTGAGCTGTAAAGTATCCAGGCTGGGAAAGCTGTGGAAGCTTGACAAGGCTGTCAAGCATGCCTTTCTTTCCTAGAGTAATACGCTTCATGGACCTGAACTACGACTCTGCTGAGTATCCTGATTTCCCATTGAAATGTGGAAGTGCTCATCACCTCACAGGAGCTCACTTACATTTGGTCCTTAAAGTTTTTTGTACTGGACAGCTGTCACCCAATCTACAACAGCTCATCCACATTCAGCAAGGCATTTTTCTGGCATATGCTGATGTCCCCTTGACAGTTTAACATATGGTTCTGTGTTTTGTTGAACATGGTTGGACTTGAGCATTTTCCTTAATGCTTCACTGAATAGGTAGCTCCTATTGAAAACTGGTTGCTTTGCTAGGCTGGAATGTGAAAAGTGAGAGGTGAATGCTTTGACATTTCCAGCATTGAGGCATGGAGTCTAACTCTGAGGTCATCCAGCTGTCATTTAATTTTGATGAAATTACTTTTTTTTAAATGGTATGATTCTAAGTCCAGTGCCTCAATATGTGTTGTTATTGTCTTTCAGTCTAATGCACTAGATATAAAAAGTCACTTTTAGATTTTGCCTTGATTTTATTGATCGGTGGATTTTTCTAGAAATGTGTAAGTGATCTGAAAATTAATTTAAAAAATAGTAACAGAGATTTTGTGTTTCCTGGAAGCTGCATAACAACCCTATTGCTTCACACAGAGGTAGCTCTGCAGATCTTTTCACAATAATGTACTCACATAAAAAAAAAAAAAAAGAACCAACAAACATTTGGGGGACAGGAGACGGAGGGATTTTACTTGGAACTTAGATAATGTTAAATTTATGTATTTAACAATATCAAATCATATCATAAGTCAGTGCAATCATTGAGACAATAACAGCTTACCTTATAGCCCTCTCTTAATTTTGTAACTTGAAATATCTAGGGAATAGCCTTTCTAACAGGCTTGTCACAGAGAAGGCTAATGACATCTTGGCCTGCATTAGAAGCATTGCCATCAGGTCAGAGGTGATCCTTTCCCCCTACTCAGCACTGCTGAAGCCACACCTGGGGTGCTGTGTTCAGTTCTGAGCTTCTCAGTACAAGAGAGAGACAGACAGGAGATGTTACCGGAGAGAGTCCAACAAAGGGACTGCCATTAAGGTGATTAGTGTACTGGAGCATGTCTCCTGTGAGGAAAGATTAAGAGAGCTGGGACTTTTTAGCTTGGAGAGGAGAAGGCTCAGAGGGAAACTTATGAATGTATGTAAATGCCTGAAGGGGGATGCAAAGAGAATGGAGCAAGGCTCTGTTCAGTGTGCCCAGCGGCAGAATCAGAGGAGATGGTCACAGACTGAAACACAGGAGGTTTTCTCTGAACATCAGGAAACAATTTTTCACTGTGAAAGGTTACCAAGCACTGGCATAATGACCAGGGAGGTTGTGGAGTCGCCATCCTCAGAGGTATTCAAAAGCTGTCTGAACATTATTCTGAGCAACTGACTCTAGATGTCCCTCCTTGAGCAGGGGGGTTAGACAAGATGATCTCCACCACTGCCTTTCAACCTCAACCTTCCTGATTCTTTGATAACAGGATTTTGAACATAGCAATGTAATGAGTAGTAAATTTTCAAGGATGCTGTGTGTCAGAGGAGTGTTCAGTAGGCCTTGTCATGCCAGAACTGCAGCATGCCAGATCTGACACATTTTTTAATGGCTGGACTTTTAGAAATGGATTTGTCCTGTAGCAGTACTCTAGGTGAAAGCCCTAGCCTTTTCCTTTCTTCAACATATTACTTGTTACTTTATTAAAAGAGGAAACTAATTTTCAAATTGTCAAACTAATATATCTTAATAGCCTCGGAAAGATCCCATGTATATAGAGGTGTATGAATAGAAAAGAGCTGCTAGGTTTAGGGGAAAAACTTCTCACATGATGAAAATTCTCATATATCCTAGTTAAGGAGAGGCACTGCACTTAGTTCACTAAGCTAACTTTGAAACATCCTTTCTGAAATATCCTTAAAATATCCTTTCTGAAAATTATATAAAAGGGATAAAAAGCAATGAAAAAAAAGGGACATATGTCTTTTAATCAAAAAAATATTTTCACAGCCAAAGGGCACTAAAATACTTAGAATGCATAAGTAATTGCAACCATTGCTTAGTTAAAGGAAACTTCAGGGTTCATCATGACAATTTTGATGCTGCTGTAGCAATACACTGAAGCTGATTAAATGTTAAACATATGCTATAGATTCTTAGTCTTTTTAAAAGTCAGTTCATTATTAATAAGATTCAATAATGAGTATGCATTGCAAATTTTCCCCAAAAATTCAAAGTATATTCAAATATTGTCATTCTTATTTTTTTCCTCTACTTTAGCTAGGTAGACTTTGAATTCAGATTTCTATCTCTGTGAATCCAAAATAGTTTTAAGGACTTAAAAAGCACTGCAACCAAGCAGAAGCTGCTGCACTAAGTCCAAAATTTTGTCATTACAATTTAAAAAAAAAAACAAACCAAATGTCTTTTGTGACATGTTTAGTATGATGATGAGCAAGCTAGTAGTTAAGGATAATAAAACTTTTTTTTCTTAGTGATGAAAATTCCTCTGTTGATCTTAAATACAGAAATAAAATGCTTTCATTAAGTCTGAGTGAGTCAAATTGGAATTGGGCTTTTCAAACTTACTGATTTAGGAGGTTTGTGTTGATAGGCCCCCTTGTGATTTCATTTTAAATATTATGTAACAGTTTTGGATAGCAATCTGCAAATTGGAATCAAAAATAAGAGCAGTGCATTTCAACTGTTTGCCTAATACGGCATTATTTCTGATCTTTGATTTGATTAGTGAAACTTCTTGATGAGCAAGTGATTAAAAGAAACATATTTAGAGCTAATGAATATCTGTGAGTATGAGATTGCAGTAATGCTACCAGCCAGCAGCCTTGAGCATTGCACTGCTCACAGGAATGGCCTGCACCTGTGGGTCCCATGGCATATTGAGCTTGGCATTTTTTTCACTATTTTTCTCTTCTAACACTGGCTACTATCTCCTTTCAGGTAGTTGTAGAGAGTGATAAGGTGCCCCCAAATGTCCTTTCCTCCAGACTAAGCAATCCCAGTTCATTCAGCTGCTTCTCATAAGACTTGTGCTTCAGACCCTTACCCAGCTTTGTTGCCCTTCTCTGGACACACTCCAGCACCTCAATGTCTGTTTTGTACTGAGAGGCCCAAAACTGAACACAGTACTCAAGGTGTGGCCTCACCTTTGCCAAGTGCAGGCAATCACTTCCCTGGTCCCGCTCCCACACTGTTTCTAACACAAGCTGGGATGCCACTGGCCTTCTTGGCCACCTGGGCACACACTGGCTCATGTTCATCTGCTCAAGCCCTTTTCTGCCACACAGGTTTCCAGCCACTCTACCCCCCAGCCTGTAGCACTCCATGGGGCTGTCGTGATACAAGTGCAGGACCCAGCTCTTTGCCTTGTTGATCTTCATATCATTGGCTTTGGTCCATTGGTCCTTTAATCAATCTGCAGAGCCTTTCTACCCCTGGCAGATCCACACTCCCATTCAAATTGGTGTCATTTGTAAACTGACCGAGGGTGTACTTGATCCCCTTGTCCAGATCATTGATAAAGATAGATAATCCTGGCCCCAATACCGAGCCACAGGGACCACACCGGCGGGTGTTCCCGGAGTTCGGGAGCGGTTGTGGAGTAGTTGATGCAGTGTTACCGGTTTTCGGTGCGGAGGCTGTCTCGGCTACGTCATAGAAATGGAGGGGCCCTTCTCCATTTCTCTCGGGGACCGGAGCAGCGGGTGTTAACGCGGCGGCGGCGGACCGTGGTCGGGAGAGAGCGAGCGAGCGCGCCGAAAGGCCGGCAGAGCGAGGGAACGGGGAGGCGAGGCGCGGGCTCCGCCCCCGGTCTCCCCCCCGCGCGGGCTGGCTGGAGCGGCGCGGCCGTGCCGGGGGTAGGGTTGGTTCGGTGTGGCGGCGGTGCCGCGGTGGGAGTTGGAGTCGCGGCAAGGAATGGAGCGGCGGCTGTGTGGAGCCGGCCGGGAGCCGGCTGGGGGCTGCGCCGCGTGGCGCGGCGCGGCTAGCAGCTACGAGCTGCGCGGGGGTTGCTGCAGAGGCTGTTTCGAGCAGCTTTAACCCTTTTATCGCCATGCTAGCGCAGTTAAGGTTTCTTGTTGGAAACAGAAACTATTTTTCAAGTTAGTAAAGCAGTCTTATTAGATGACTTGCTGATGGAATTCAATATGTTCTTTAAGCTTTCCTTTTTTCTCTTAAAGAGGCATGCACCCGTCTTAAAGTTACGGTTACCGGGGTAGAGGGTTCAGGGAGTTTTGCCGGAGTTTGCGCCTTACCTATTGCTAGGGAAGGTTGAAGGAATATTCAACAGCTGCAGTCTGCTAATACTCCGAACCGCTTAAACTCCGGGCCACCAGGGAACGCAGATCGCCCCATCTGCGTCTTGATGGATTCCTTATCTTCACAGAAGAGCTCAAGAATCCGTTCCTCACACGGGGCACCAGCTCTGGATCCCAGGCCCCACGGTTGGAGGGCGCACCAGATTCTGGATCTGTTCCCATGGTTCGGAGCCATTTCTGACGGCTGAAAGGGATGGGGAAGGGGGACTCCCTGTTGGCAGGATGTTCCGTCCCGGCC
>JAWWLV010000088.1:10663023-10685134 GCA_035041135.1 Platyrinchus mystaceus
GCAGGGACTTTTACAGACAATGCAAAAAGCCATTTTTACCACATGTTCACTTTAACCTTCAAATCCCCACTCCTACACCACACTTGTGATCAGCCACCAAGTACATTTAACTCCTTTCACCACCACTCTCTGGGCTTTACCATTCAGACAGTTTTTCTATCCAGAAAAGAGTGCAGCCAGCTAAGCCATGAGCAGCCTGTTTCTGTTGGAGAATGCCATGGGAAACAGCATCAAAGGCTTTACTAAAATCTAGGTAGACTACATCCACAGCCTTTTCATCATTCGCTAAGCATGTCACACTGCCATGAAAGGAAATGAGGTTGGTCAACCAGGACCTCCCTTTCCTAAACCCATGCTGGGCCTGATTCTCTGGTTGTCCTGTATGTGGCACATGATGCCACTCAGGTTGTTCAGCTCCATGATCTTCCCTGACACTGAGCTTGGACTGACAGGGCTGTAGTTCCCTGGATCTTCCTTCTGGCCCTACTTGCAGATGAGGATCACATTTGCCAACTTCCAGTCACCTGAGACCTCCCCAGTTAGCCAGGACTGCTGACAAGGTATAGAAATTGGCTCACTGAGCACTTCTGCCAGCTCCTGCAGTATCATAGATGAAGCAGAATTTCTAAATTCAGTGCTCTCTAACAAACCTCAAACTCCAGTCTCCCACAGAAAGTAACTTGAAAAGTTTTATTTATTACAGAAACAACTAAGGCATTCCAGCTACTTTGCAGCAACTTCCCATAGATAAGCACACTGTCAGTAAAGTTTATTTGACAGGCTACTGTAAAATAAGCTATCATAAAAATTTCATTAAATTTAAGCCTCCTAATAACTTGGTGCCCACTGAAACAACAACATCATAGTACAGAATAGGAACTGTCAAAATGGCATGGGAAAATACATTTAAAGAAGTAGCAGAAAAATGTCTAGATAACAAAGCAAAAATTAAAATTAATTTTTGAAAGTGTTGACTAGTAGATAGTTTCCACACCACTAAATAGCTAATATTGAACTAATAAACGTAGCACTGCTTTAAGAAAGTATATTTTTTATCTGTGTAAAAATTTAATTCTGGAAAGTGACTTTGCACTTAGCCACAACAAAATCATCATATTATTTGTCTTACAATGTATTCACTAATATGTGAAGAGTGTGCACATGCACACTGAGTTATTCAAATAAGTTCAGTTTTCCTTTGCTTCTCTTGGCTTCCCTTGGGGAATGGGGAAATTTCCTCATTAAGAAAATAACCCAAAACCACAAAACTCATAAACTCTTCCTCTTGTATAAGACCTTGTAACCACAGAGTCCTCATAACTGTGCCTAATTTGAAAATTTGTGATTAGTAGTTGTCCAAATGATCCAAAAGATGTGGCTTCCCAGCCAAAACTCCGGTCCACAATTGCCAAAATCCAGATTCATACTTGAAAGACCTTCCCAACCCTTTTCCTTAGATATTGATGGTAAGGAAAACACCTGTATAATTTCAGAAATAGACTCCAGTGATGTACCATCTATCATGCACTTAAGTAGGTGTGATAGGAGTGATGACAGCCAGACTTGTGGGACTGAGATGAATTAATAAGAATCATTTGCTATATTTTAAAGATTTTATTTTCTTGCTGAGCTGTTCAGTGAGAACACAGGCACTGAGGAAATGAGAGTGCTCTGGAGCTGCTTGGCTGTAATCATCAGTGAAGAGTAGAAGTGACTGAACTGAGGTGGTCAGGAAAACAGTAGTTTTGAACTGGAGACATAGTACAATTGGGATGCTGGCAGTTAGCTAAAAGGGAGAAGGGACAAAAAAAGATGGAAAAAGAAGAAAAAGAGGACTTTGCATGAGTATAGTCCAAACAATGAAATTAAGAAGTTGGCAAAGTTCTCAGAAGGGGAATATATATTACACTGCCTCTCAGGGCCCTGTTTCAACCTTCTGAAAAAACTTCTATGAATTTGTGTTTCTTTGTGTTTACTTTTCAATGTCATAGTTCCACCTTGTGAAGTGAGCCTTTAGTTTTGAGTAGCTTGAGTTCAGTTGACTCAGTTGATCCTATAAGAACAAGATAGAAACAAAGATTGAATTCCTGGGAGATTTTCTATTAAATACACGAGTTTGTGTGAGTGATTAATTACTATGCAGATGTATTTTGCTGATTAATTCTTTTGGAAAAAAGTTAGATAGCCACAATGTCCCATGCTTTACAATGGCTGTGAAAAACCAGTCTCTGGGATCTGAGTTGCTAAGGTAGTAATAAGGCTAATTGCTACTTTTTGTGCAGGTGGGAGCCTCTAACAATTTTTGCATTTCCCTTTATCTCTAGCAAGACTATATTCCCTTATACTATTCTCAAAGAAGTTGACTCCAATTTACTAAAAACTTTGGCATCACACCCTGAAAGCTATGAACAAATCAATGTGCAGAATATTAACCTGTCACAATGCAGAAATGTGTTTTCTTGCACTGTCTTCTAAAGAGAGTTTTTGTCAGGAGTCTCTCTCCATCTGTGAACTATAAGTCAAATTCAACTGAAAAATGGCACACTTGGAGGTGTGAAAATTTCCTGTGAAATGTAGAAAAAAAGGACCAACTGGTAGCCATTAGGATGTCAGAACTCAGAGAGAACTATTGTCCCTTTATGAGAGAGCAAGGCAACTCTGCTGAGATAAATCTGTGCTCAGAACATTGGCAAATCTGGTGGGTGGCAGAAAGTGTTCATGGGAAAAAGAAGGTATTTTGTGCTCTAGTAGCTTTGATGGAAGCAGCTGTGCTCTGATAAAGCATATCTTCCCACAGAGTAGATAAAACCCTTGATAAGAAATGTTGGGAATGATGTATGACAGATAGCAAAGATAGAGATGATTTGGTACAGCTTCCATCAAACAAATTTATTCTGTTTGCCTCAACCATGCTGCTTTTTCTCCCTCCAGCAAGAGAAATCATTATGCTCCCTGTGATAAACAAGGAAACAAAGGAGTCAGGGCAGGGAGGGTGGGGGTAGGAGTAATACTTCTACAATACTTCTTGCACTTGCTACTTCGAAAATCCAGAGAACAGAAAAGCAAACAACCAGTGATACTAATGTTGGTAATACTCTCTCTAAAAATCAAAGGAACATTGTGTTACAGAGACTCTTTATCCCACGTTTCCCACATATATGTGCGTCAATGGTGACTGGTACTTAATAGATCCAAGAAACTTCTTCCATGTCCAGGTGCACTGAGGTGGTGCGTAAGAAGCAGAGTGGGTGTTGTTGGCCAATTCTTTTACTCTGCATTGCCTAGATCTCAAGTGGCAGATTCTGTGTAAACTTTTGCTTATGTTACTGAACACAGCTGAAAATTATCATTTCTCTTGAAGGATAATGCAGCAATAACAAACTCATATTTTCCCATTCATCTAATACGACACTGGCATGCAGCTACTGTCTACTTTGTTACGGAAATCATATAATTCTGGAACAGAAATGATTAATTTTCTTCTTGGGCTGTATGCACTTATATCATGAAAAAGGTATCACTACTGCCAGGAAAATGTTGTGGATATTGTAGATGCGAGGTGTCCCATAGCTTAGTGTTCCACTGCATTTCAGGACATTTTTGGCAGAATGTCAGACCTCAAAGCATCTTTTTATAATCTTTTCATCTATGCTCTTTTGGAAAACCTACATACTCCTTGTGAAGATCAGAACTAAATGAGAGGCAGGCCTATGGACTAATTTTGGAAAAAAGCTTTGAACAAAAGTGGTAAATGAAGATATGATCTACATTTTCCATGGGGATGTATATGATGAAGATACCACATGTACTAGCATGTCCACCACTGAGCACCTTTAGGGGATACACTGACAAGGTGGGTAAAATGTGTGTGACTGCTAGTTTCATGATCTATGGAAATGCTCCTTCAACCTATCATCTCATTTTAATGTGGATTTAGCAATAGAAACATGTCCAAATGACCCTTATTTCCCTTAAGAATGTATGAGCTGTATGGTATTTGTGAAGCTATATTAAAGACATAAAGCTGTTCTTGGTAAGGTGCTATAAAACAACCCATTTATTTTATTGGTCCCTATTTCAATAATACTGGCGTATACACCTAGGAATAAAGTAAATCCATAACTACAAAAGATAGTAAAATTTCTTACTTTCAGTAACAAATTTATTATTTCAAAATTTAAGCAAAAAAGTCTTATATTTATCAGCAATAAATAAAGCATCAGTATAATAAATGAAAGAATACAATGGGGTACTACTATGCCTTGCCAATACCTAAAAATCTCTCCTACTTAAGAGTTGTGAAAATAATCTCTTTCAGTTGAAAATGTAACTAGAACACAGTGATGCTAACAAGCATCTTTCCACTTCATTGGAATTAATTGCAACCATCTTTTTGCCTTTGAGCACATACTAAAGTGTTATGTAAGGATTTTACTCTTAGCCTTGTCCAATCACTTCAATGAACACATAGAGGCTATATCATTCTTCTACTTCAGTCTTTGATATCTGCTTTACAATGGTGAAAACAAATTCTTGCAACAAGCTTCAGAGAAGTTATAATCATTTGTTTTATAATTTTCAGGAAATAAGTGATTAAGAAGACAAAAGGTCCTTTCCCTTGTAGCTGGAAGTGGTGCCAACAACTTTTCCTATGACATTATGTTCAGTATGGAGCATCTAACCTGGTTGGTTGAATTCTAATATAAGGGAAATATGTTAGAAATGGCACATAAAAAAATCTGTGGACTGTGTAACTATTCTGTCAAGGCAACAGAATATCTTTTGAATTCTAAGGTGACAGAGTTAGATTGATGAAGATTTATATTCATAAAAGATTCTTAGGTAAAATAGACATCTGGAATGGATCAGTATATTCTGTCAGAGTAAGGCAGAACAAGCAGATGTTGTTTTGACTTTTTCAGTGATTCTTAAAATTAACAAGTTAGTTACTTAACTTTTGCTGTCATTTCAGATAATGGCTGAGTCATGTACAGTGCAATATTACTGTCACAGACTAGCTGTACCATCTACTAGTTCTATAGCAAGTGAAAATCTGTTTGAAAATATATGGACAAAAAGAAACAGCAAAATGGCACGATTACCTTTCTGTTAAAGTACTATAGCATATAGTTAATATAAAGCATTTCACATTTACTGTAGACATAGAGCAAACCTTATTTAAAGGTAAATATAAGGAAATACAGGTCCTTAAATATAAGTGCTTTTCTTCATCTTGTTACTGGAAAATGTTATACCATGTAGCTGAAATAGTTATATTATATAAATACATGAGAAGACCACCCTCTACATTTCCAGGTATTTAAAGTCAGAAATAGAAATATAGAAAATACAGAATATGAAGACAGATATAGAAAACATGTTGAAAAATGTGTTTTATCTAACCTTAAAGATCAAGTGATGACTTATAAAAAGTGTATTGTAATGCACTTAGTAGTGTGTGCACATACACTAGTAGTGTGTGCACCAGATAGCCAGAAGTAGTGAAAAAGGCATGTGAAAAAAATCATTGTTGTTATCAGATGCAAATTAAAATCACATCAAAATTCAGTTCATAGTTTTATATACACTTGCTACATTTCAAATATTTTCAGCACAGTTCCAGCATTATCTTGAAAACAATCAAGAAGCCAGATTCCTTTCTCAGGTATGTCTTAATTAATAACTGGTGGAAGATTTTTAATATTTCCTTGGAAAGCAGCAGAACTGTAAGCAGAGAGAAATGCCTGTCATATTCTGGACAATATGAAGGCTTAACCCCGACAGAGTATGTTATTTTACTTAAAGTTATGTCTTGTAAAACTGTGGTATGTAATTTCTTGTAATAGAGCAGCAGTTCATATGAATGACAACACTATGGTGTAGGTGCTTGCACAGCCTCTACAATATTGTTTTCCACAATTTCATATAAAGACATAAATATCAATATTAGATGTATTAGAATTATTGCAACCAATTCCCTTTCAATGTTTTTACAAAGTTGAAAAATTTTCTGATGATTTGGGCACAAAGCATTATAGTGAATGGGGTAACACCAGGCTGGTGATCAGTCACTAGTGGGAGTCCTCAGGGAACCAGTGCTCTTCCTTAGGTCCAGTGCTCTTCAACATCTTCATAAACGACTTGGATGCAGGAGTAAAAGGCATACTAAGTAAGTTTGCTGACAACACTGAACTGGGAGAAGTTCTTGATTCCCTCAACAGCAGAGAAGCCCTGCAGGGAGACCTCAGTAAATTAGAGGGCTGGGCAACTACCAACTGTATGAAGATTAACAAGGGCACATGACATATTCTGTGTCTTGGACAGGGGGGCCCCAGATGTATCTACACACTGGGGAAGGAGACACTGGAGAGCAATGTCATGGAAAGGGATCTGGGGGTCTGGGTCAATGGCAAGTTGAACATCAGTCAGTAGTGCCCTTGCAGCCAGGAGGGACAACCGTGTCCTTGGGCATGTCAGGCAAAGCATCACCAGCCAGTCAAGGGAGGGGATTGTCCTGCTCTGCTCTGTATTGGGGTGGCCTCACCTTGAATATTGTGGCAGTTTTGGGCACCACAATAAAGGAAAGACATTAAGCTATTAGAGAGAGTCCAAAGGAGGGCAATGAAGATGGTGAAAGGCCTTGAGGGGAAGCTGTATGAGGAGCGGCTGAGGGCACTTGTTCAGCTGGAGTAGACTGAGGGGAAACCTCATTGCAGTTACAACTTTCTTGTGAGGGGAAGAAGAGGGGCAGACGCTGATCTCTTCTCTGTGGTGACCAGTGACAGGACCCAAGGGAATGGCCTGAAGTTGTGCCAGGGAAGGTTAAGGTTAGATATTAGGAAAAGTTTCTTCACCCAGCTGGGCACTTGAACAGGGTCCCCAGGGAACTGGTCATGCCATCAAGCCTTATAGAGTTCAAGACGCATTTGGACAATGGTCTCAGGCACTTGGTGTGATTTTTGGGGTTGTCCTGTGCAGGGCCAGGGGTTGGACTCAGTGATCCTTTTGGGTCCTTTTCAGGATATTCCGTAATTCTCTCATTTGTTTGCTCATTCATTAATGCTCTTTTCTGTAAATGTTCTTCCACATGTGGCATTTCTTAGATTCAGGTAATGTATTTGCACAGGCAAATCTCATATATAAGTTTCAGCCTGAAAATTGCAATTTGAGCTTTGTGGTTTTTTTATTAAAATACTAGATTTCTTCAGGCAGAGTTATATGCTTTAAACAGGCTTTGATTAATGGCTCTTATGCTTAATTTCTTCTCAGTGGATTCAGAGGATCAGCATGCCAGCATACTCATGAAGCAAAAGACAGTTCCTTAAAATAAAGGAGTTGTGTCACCCTAATTATAACAATACTATTCTACTCAGAAGTTATACAAATTACAACAGCTAAAGAATTTCAGTAGACAGTAAAATCAGATTCTTAATTTTAGTGTGAATCATGAGGATTTAACATTTTACAGCTTTGGACCTGAAATAAAACATCTTAATTATCTTAGCAGTTTCACACATAAAGTGATTTACATGTCACCTCCTACCCGTCAACCTGGGGTTTTCCTTTTACTTAATTAAATTTCCAGAAACACAACACATTGTACGTGTTGTACTCTATTACCTTCATAAACAGAGCTCTTCTCTATATATCATATCCCACTTTGTATATATAAATGTTGTAAATGAAGGGATTTGTGTTTTAGAGAATATCATCATCTTGTCTTTATTTGGATTGGGTTTGTTTGGGTTTTGGTTATCTGTTTTATTGGGGGTTTTTTGCAGTATTTCTAATGATACAAGAAGTTTCTATGTTAAATTTAAAAAAGAACTTCAACATTTTTGGAGACAAGGGATTAAAAGAAAATCAAATGTTCTGAGAAAAGCTCCTCAGGTAGTGGGAAGGTAAGAGATCTTAAGTTGGAAAGCCCAGACCTCCATAGAATAGGAAAACTGAAATAAATTTTCCCACAAAGTGGTATAGCAACATTTCTGAATGTAAAACTCTATTCCACGTCCAGTGGAAGGTAAAATATTTTCCACAGAAAGCAAAGACTGCTTCTTTTCATAAAAATATTAAAATATACACATATATGGACCCTTGAAGATCAGCACTGAAAAATACTTCTGCAAAGAATTTGAAAGTGCCATAGTAAAGTGAGAAATTCTGCAACAGCTAGTGAAGGATTATGAAATTGATGGGTCTTCAGTAGCTTCCTGTATTTTCACTTTTAGGAAATTTCAACAGGCAGTAAGGTGTTGAAAACATCTAGAAAGGCAATTTGGCAGAGAGCCCCACAGGGCTGACTAATGCAGTTCAGTCCAGACAGGTTATATGGTTATACTGGAATTTTCAAAATGTCTAGTCATGAGGTGAACTTAAACGATAATGACAGGTTTTACTCTTGGCTTTTTGGAAGAGAGGTTGGTGACCGTAGGATGCTATTTGAAGGTGAAGTCTGTAGACTCACAAATACCAGCAGATATAGAAATACAGAAAATAACAGTTAGTACTTTTACAGTAGTGTCATAATATCAAGGGTATTAGCCAGCTGTAGAAATTTCTCTTTTAGAATAAGTGTAATATCTGGAATTTTGTAAATAATAAGAATCAGCCGAAGAGATGTTTTGATTTTACCTGTATGATTTGAATTCAGCTTGGTTTAACCAGTCTCTGAAGGAAGATATTGTGCACAATCTGTCATTTTCATGAAACAAAACTCAACGCCTACCTTCAAAATGTTCTAGTTGTGCATTCTGCCTAAAGATTTAAATATTAATAGTTAAACCCACCAAAACTATGAATTAGCTTCTGATCCCACTGATGTATTTCACCTTCTCTTTGTAAAAAATTACATACACTATAAATAATAATAAATAAATAAATAACTGACTATATCTGAACAACTCAGAAAGCGTGACCTGCTGGTATCTCTTCTCTGAAATCACCTGACAGTGCAAAAATACAGTACAAGACATGGCAATTACATGATAAGTCAGTAAGCAATCCCACCTAAAAGAGTTGTCATTAACAGGAAATTCCTTAGAAAATTAGCTTGTTTTTCATTCAAACCCTACTCGAGACTATTTATTCATGCGATATTTTATACTGAGATTTAAAAAACTTTTCATAATATGAATAAGACTTTCTTCTTGTACAAAAATTGCTGACATGGAGAACTGTACAAAGAAATTGTATGTCATAAGCTGCAAATGATGATCAGGAAATTCCTGCTGACAAAGCTTGGGGAGTTTTTAAGCTTGGTAAGTACTTGATAATTGCTACCTCACAAGTCTGAAGCAGGTGCCCAATAAGGGATTCTGATGTTTACCATACTCTTACTATTTGCATCTGTTTCCTCAGATTTTTAAATGTAAAATAAAATATTAATGGAGTGTAATTCTATGCCTGTCTCCAATTCAGAGAAATAAGGAGACATCAAAGGCAGGACTGGCACTTCAGCAACTGGTCCACCGGCTCTGACCTCTGTGTCTGAAGATGGAATCCTGACATCAGCTGGGTTTTCAAACATACTATCTTCAGCACACTTTCCTTGCTGTGGCTTTAAAGTATGAAATATTTATCTGGATTTTTCTATTGCACATGAAAAAATAAAGAATAGATATTATATTGAACTGAATTTTTGAGCACCAAATTGTTAGTGTATTTAATATGGGAGGCACCCACAATGAAGAAGTTCCTGAAGGACCATCTTCCATGAGTGGGACCACACACTGAAACAGGGGACAGCTTGAGGAGGAAGAAACAGTGAGACAACGTGCACTGAACAGATTGTAACCCCTATTCTCCATCTCCCTGTGGTGCTTGAGGGAGAGGAAGAGGAGATAGAAGAATTGTGAGTGAAGCTTAGCCCGAGAAGAAGAGAGGTGGGCTAGTGTTTTTGAGATAGAGTTAATTTTCTTCATAAAATTTCATATGGTGCTGTGTTTTGAACTTGTGACCAAAATAGGTTGATAACAGACTGCTGTTTTATCTACTGCTGTTCGTACACAGCATCAAGGTCTTTTCTGCTTCTCACACCACCCCACCCATGAGAAAGTTAAGGATGTACGAGTTTGGGAGGGGACACAGTGGGAACAGCTGATCCCAAGTGACTTAAGGGGCGTCCCACACCATATGGTGTCATACTCAGTGTATAAAGCTGGGGGAGGAAGGAAAGTTCGATGTGATGGGATTTGTCTTCCCGTGTCTATGTTATGCATGATGGAGCCCTGTTATTCTGGGAATGGCTGACTGACTATGGAAGCAGTGAATTAATTCCTTTTTTGCTTTGCTTAGGTGCACAGCTTTTGCTTTACCTATTAAACTGTCTTTATCTGAACCTGGGAATTTTCTCTCTCTTTGTCCTCCAATTCTTTTCCTCATCCCACTCAGAGAAGTGGGGCTGATGAGTGAGTGGCTGTGTGGGGATGAGCTACTGGCTGGGGGTAAATCACAAAAGGAGGGGTAATGGAAGGTGTTTTTAGATTTGTTCTTATTTTTCGTTACCCTAATCAGTCTAACTGACAATAAATAAAACTAATTTCCCAAACTAGAGCCTGTTTTACCTATGATGGTAATTGGTAAGTCACCTCCCAATCTTTATCTCGACCCATAAGGAGCTTTTTGTTATACTTTTCTCCTCTTGTCCTGTTGAGAAGGATAAGTAATTCCAATGTTTTTTCCCTATTGTACAAGTTTAACTCAAAGAGAACTGGGTTAACTAAGGGTTTTTTAAATCTTAAAATTCAGGTTATCATTTATACGTTATCTCTACTCCACAGACCAATATTTCTGTTAAATTATTCTTCCTTGAACTTTATAAAATAATGATTCAGTCATCTAGGTTAATATAACTAGAATGACAGAAAATTAAAACTGCAAAGTAAAAAAGTGATAGAAATTGCCTAGGTAGGTTTATCTCAGGAGAATAAAAACTTAAATGAAAGGTCCATGTTGAGGTGACATCAAAGAAAGTGTCTCCTCTTTTGACAGGTGAAACTGTTATCAACCCCCTTTATTGATAATATCGGGATTGCTTTAGTTCCAGACTTTAGTGTTATCAGATAATTTCACTGCCTTCCCTACATTCCCTGGGCTGTATTCAGGTTGACTTTTTGTACCTTTCATCTCTTCAAGTCACATTTTATCATAAATCCCTTTGCTATCTAAATGTGAGGGAAAGAAATTTTGAAGTACTGTTTAGTGATGAAATAATGAAAAAGACCCCACATAGGCCTGATGATTTGATACATTGACAATTCAGTTTGTTACCCAACAAATAAGAAAAAAGGTAACATACAACTAGACAAAATCTAACATGTTTGTTTTTCAAAGCGAGATCTTACTGAAGAATCAATCTATACAGCCAATTTTCTGAAACCCTTCTAAGATGATTAATCTGTGAAATATACTTTGGCAAAGTTGTGATGTTTCTTTTCCTTACATCAGACTCCTCTGAAGCATAAGCTGAACTGTTCAGTAAAAAATGCAAACTATGCATAAAAATATTGTTCCTGGATGCATAGTTGAACTTGAAGTGATCTCAGATATCTGACAAAATAGAAGTTAATACCCCCTTTTTAATATTTAGAATGAAGTTTTATAGCTATATGAATGTACACACTTTTATGTAACATTTTAAGTAATGTGATGGTATATTTTTTTTAAGAAATAAGACATTACAGTACAGACAAAACAGAAATTTCTTGGTTCCTTACAGGATTTTTAAAATACTGTAAATGAGGATTTCTTGAGACAATGTTAGAAGTTTGCAGTAGACAGTGAGTGTTGGGTTTGCTTATGAATATGGCATGATTACAGAAAAAAAGTACTTAAAATTTTATTATTATAAAAGACTTGAATGTCTTACAGATATAATAAATATCTGTATATTATATTATTATATCTGTATATATATAAATATATATATACTATATATATATATATATACAGATATAATAATATAATTACTGATACTGATGTAAAACTTACAATTTCTCTTCCAATCAAACAAAAAATGGGTTTAAACTCTCTTCTCATAAGTATTGGAGAGATAAGAGAAAAACCTCAGTAAAAAATAATCCTGGAGCAGAAGATAAAAGAGATTTCACTATAATAAAATAAAAAGCTAAACAAAAGAAGAACAAAATTAACATCTATTGGTTTGAAAAAGGTAGAATACGAGAAGCTCAGGGAAAGTATTAGGGAAGCCAACAGTTCAGACTACCTTCTCAAATTAAATTTTGAAGAAACTTTAAATGAAACTAATTGGAGTTGTCCTTACATAGAAGGAGGAAACACTTATAAGGAATATCTTTCAGGCCAGTTTAATTTGATAGTCATCCCTACAAGGAAGTAGAGAATCTCTTGCTAGTAGGAGTAAGTGCAGAATCTGTAAAGTAGATAAGACAAAGAACAAAAGAGTAGATAAGACACAGAACAGATTACAATACTCTGGATATATAAAAGTTTAGAGAAATTACATGAGTAATGCCAAAATATAAAGAAAAGATATTAAAAATTAGAACAGTATATAAATAGAAAGAGATCAATACAGAGATGAAATAGAATTTGAAGACACTCTTAGTAGGGCCCCCAAACAAATCTTTTATTTAGTTTTAAGTAAATGAAAACAAGGACAAGGCAAACCATTGGAATGAGTACATAAGAAAGAATATGACTATGTTTGAATTGGAAGCCAAATATATGGAATGTTGTACACTTTAATCAGGGAGCCTGAACACTCTGTGGTCTAGATTTTGGTACTGCAACTTCAGTACAAAAAAATTTACATGAGTGGTGGAAAGATGCATGTGAAAAGGCTCTGATTTACTAGATCTGTTTGACTTCAAATTCAACTAGAAAGAAAAATCAGGACCTGATTACTTCATGAAGACCTCGTTTATTCTTCTCCAAGTGAATACCTCTTATTTCTTTTGATATACATGAATTCAGCTTGATTTCTTTTATACTAACACAGAGAAAGGAGAAAGGGAAGGGGAGGGAAGGGAAGGGAAACATATCTAGGCAAGGTTTCTTTGCGTTCCACCAGGGTAGGTAAGACTTTGCTTTTTTCCTCCCTTTGGAACCCTGAATTTCTGTGTTACAATCCAGACCAGCTGCTCAGAGCAGCTGAGATGAGCCTATTGCTACTGTTAATTTAAGAGATCAGACTCAAAATTTACACTACTGTGCAGTACACTGTCATCTTTCCCAGCTTTTATGACAACCCATTTAGAGCAAATGCCTGTGGGACCAAAACAGGAGCTATTGCTTCTCAGTGCACTGCTCAGCACTTCAAGCTGTATGTGCACTGCTCTTTAGCCTTTTCTTTACCCTTTTCTTTTTTCTTTAAACTCTAATGTGCCTCTCATTAGGATTTCTGTTTGACGCCCTAGGAAAGGTTTATGCATTTATAAGAAGCAGATAATAGATGCATGCACTTCAGTGTTTGCCATCTTGGCTTCCCTTTAATGTAATTCATTATTCCACAAATATACGGTACATAGTGCTGCCAAGTTAATTTGTATAATAATAACGAGCTATTAATTAACATCCAAGAACACATGTTTCTTCCAACAATTTGTGGTAATAAAGTAATTAATGAAATTCAAAATTTTATTCTAGACAGGAAGTCTGACTACTATTTGGAACATTGCAACCATTTTCTCTGTGAATACGATCAATAAATTCCAATGTTAATATGCTAGAATGGGTTGGAAAACAATATATACATAAAGACAGCCCTGTAGAATTGTTATATGGTGCTGTTCTTCATAGAACAGTTATATTACTGTGTTGATTTATATCAAAATATTGAAAAGATGTTCCCAGCCATGAACATTAATTAGCATAAGAATAGGATGCTATTCCCTTCTGATTGAAAAAGAAAGCCCTTTTTTTTTTTCCAATCTGACCAAAAACCTTCTATTTTTTTAGTTCTTGTACTGGTATATCATGATCCTCAAGGTCTTTCAAATCACAGAGACATAAGTTGTGAGGGAAGTGCAATGACTGACAGCAGGACACCTTGCTGCCTTCTGGGACACTCTGGGAAAACTGTGGATTGCGGTGGTGGAATGAATCTAAACATACTTGCATCTTTATTGCTCAATCTGACCTGAACCTCTGAATGAAGAGGAGTGTGGTTTAAAGTGAGTATAGTAACAAATCCTCAAAATCTGTTGAGAGTCCATGAAGTTTCTAGAAAATTTAGGTCTAATTTCACAGAGAATTCCATTAAGTTTAGTGGATATGGTACTGAACTTTCTAGTAAGCTCCTTCTGAGCTTTGTTACATTTGCACCTTGCAGAATGTTTAGCACGTTATTTTAAAAGCCAAATAAATTCTCATTCAGCAAAATACCAGAACAGAACTGCAAGTATTTATTAGATATTTGGCAACTATTCCTCCTCAAACAAATAACAATATATGATATGAGTTGTACTTATAAAACAAATTAATATCCACTGAAAATTTTATTAAAATAAATCAGTTTTTAATCAGTCATAGAAGATTTTTTTTCAACATGGAAAATTCAGAGGAAAAATGAGAAACACATCCTCATAACACTTCTAACAATTTTTCCTTTTGGCAAAATTGATTCTCAGCACATTTGGGATACACAAACTATTTATCAACTCTTCTCTAATTTATCTCTTTTGTAGTGCTTTTAGGCTTATCATGAACCACCAGAATAGAATCGTAGAACCACATAATGGTTTGTGTTAGAAGGAACCTTAAAAATCATCTAGTTCCAACCCCCTGCCATGGACAGGGACACTTCCCACTAATCCAGGTTGCTCAAAGCCTTATCCAACCTGATGTTGAAGACTGCCAGGAATGGGGCATCCACAGCTTGAGTGAAGTTCTGTCAAAAAGTATAGTTTCAGATTCCTTTACCATTCATCTTGCTTAAGAATTTTTTTCAAAATCAAGACTCATATCTTTCTGAGAAGTCAAGAAGAACATCATATGATTTCTGACGAGATGTGATAAGAAACACCCCCTAAACAAACAAACAATGAAATATTGCTAATTCTAGATTAAACATGAACTAAATATGCAGCAACCTGGAGGTGCAACAAACATACAACGATCTTTGCAAATCATTCACATCTTCAAAGACCATTTTCTTGCTGAGAAGTGATCAACCACTCTACTGTTAGCTCCTACTGAAAAGAGGGGGTGTATGTCTAGCCCAGAGCTCTTCTGAATGATGATAACAGGAACATAATATATTACATGGCATATAAAACACATATATCATTCATATCTTGTCTGAACTTTGCCTTGTAGGTCAACATGTTCATGAAGCCCTTCCCTACAATCAAATTACAGGTACAGATGTTGAAGGAGGTGGCTGTAGAGATAAACCAAGACTTACACATGAAGAGGAAAGAGCAGACACAACAGCAGTGACAACCAGCACAGAATAGCAGTGACATGCAGTCTCCTCTTTGAGTTTGTAGTTCTGAGAGGCTCTGGTGGTTCATCTCACTGATGTGAATACATGACTATTTTATATTATCATGATATTTAGGAGAGCTGTTCCTGTATAAACTGATGTAAAACAAGAAAAAGAAAAACCCTTGGAGCAGCTGATGAAGCACAATAAATCAGTGTTTGAGAGTATGTCAGAAAGAAGGATTGAAAGCAGCTCTGTTGGTGTTTTTTCTAAAACAAATCACTGCACAATTTGAACACACAAATGTCTTGGCACAAATATATGTCTTAAGGACATAACACTGAAAAGTGTGGTGACCACTGAAGTGATTTGTGAAGGCAGACAAAACTTCCTACAAATGCCCTCAGCCATTCAAATTCAACAAAAAATTAAAATCATTGCTAATTCTCATCTTTTAACCACTGGTCTAATCTATTTTGTCTGAAGACCCCATGTGAACTGTGTTTGAATGATGTTATGATGTGTGATATTTTAATCCTGTATTTATTTTTAATTTAACTAATGATGGTTGATTGTTATTAAAAAGAGGAATTTTAGTTTGTTGATGGAATTATTTGTTACCTTTTGTATCCAGGCCAGTGGTTTTCAATTTTTTATTTCTTTTTTTTTCCTATTTGTTACCTTCCTCTTCTTTTCTGTTTACAATATTATGTATTATGAACTGCTTTTCTCAGTCAACTTCCGTGGACCTCTTAGAGGTGCACTGGTAACCTCCAAGAATGCCCAGGATGCAGGTTGGATGCCTCTGGTGATATTTTACTTCTTGTAATCATGTACTGTGGAGGTATTTCCATTTCAGAACAAATAAATTAAACCAAGCAAAAAAAACCCAACAACCAAACAACAAAAAAAACGCTCGTGGCCTTTGTTATTTTTTTTAAAAATTCAACTCCAAGGCTTTTAGAGAAAGTTAATGTACTGACACTGACAGAAATTTTCCCTGTGTTTCCAGAACATTTATTTTGGAGACAGTTAACTGCTGGGGCAAATTTTAGATTTCAGAATCTCAATGTCTTGGTAGGTATTGATTTTTGAAGTCTTAGTGTTTATTTAGATAAATGCAATTCTATTCAATATTGTTTCGATGTGACAATTGAAACATTACAACAGTAATCTGCTGCCCATAATGTTCTCTGTTACCACAGTTATCTGCTTCTATGACCAAATTACTTATAAATGTCCCCTGGCAAGGCAGCAAGAGAAATTAGTATCAGATCAGCTTGTTTTTTGAGCATGGGTTTCTGTTCTTCCTCTTCTATTCATGTGATGGATTCCATCAACTTTTGCATTAGACAAAAAATTGGATATAAGTCTTAGCTAGTTTTTGTAGTCTTTACAGATGAGTACCAAGATAGTGCTTTCAGAATTTCAATTAGTTTCTTTTGTTTGTTTGTTCATAAAGGAAGTATAGAATGAGTAATTTAGGTGTAGATATCATGTCTAGATTTAAAGGATTCTCATCTGAGATATTTCCTGTTCCAAAACCATTGAGTTCAGGGAAAAAAAAAAAAAGTTTCTGAAGAGCTCAAAAATGAAGCTGGGCATTAGCTAAGATAAAAACTGGTTTGCAAACAGACTATCATAAACTCTCAGCTTTTGTGTTTGACTGTAGTTGGAAAAGTTAAACTTTCTCTGAGAAAACTGTATATTTAAAGATTCCAGTAACGATAACAGCATCTTTCAGTAGAAGATTTAACAGCCAGTTCTTTGAAAAAAGTTGTTCTTCCATTCTTTAAAACATACATTCTGAAAGATGATAAACTGCTAAACCTAGGTTTTATTAAAATGTGAATCATTAAACTAGAACATAACATGGTTATGTCTCAGTGTCTTCATGCATTGCACAGTGCCCTCACCTATCCTCAAGGTTTCCTGTCATCTCTGAAGGGGGATTCATACAAGGGTCACTTCCCTGTTCCCTCTCATAAAATGTTGGCATCTCTACAAGGACATAAACATTTGAGCAGCCACCACTGTCTGCTCTCTTTCTTGTCAGTGCAGTTCTAACCAGTGGTACTGAAGACTGAATCATTGAATCACAGAATCATTAAGATTGAAAAGGACCTCTAAGATCATCAAATCCAACCAACAACCTCATACCACTACTAAGTTCACCATTAAACCACATCTTCAAGTGCCATATCCAGATGTGTTTGTGAACATTTCCAGGGGAAAAATAGATTTTTCTTCAAACTAAAATAGGTTGAAAAATTAAATTACTTAGGTAACTGTGAACACTGCAAATCTAGGGTGCACTCAGCTTTCCATGACTGAATTGAAAATACCTGAAGCCAAGTGCAGTGATTCTCCTTCACAGTTTGTTTTATTGAGCAGTTTGCTCTCAAAGCTCCTTGAGCATTGCTGATTACAAGCACAAGCTCCTCCTTGCTTAGAGGTGCTGCACCTGACCATCATCTTCTCTCTGCAACAGGGGGCTATTCACCCTTCCTCTTTAATAATCAGCTAAATCCATTTACAGGCTATATATAAAACCGGAATATATGCATACCCACTCAGAATTTCTTTTAAAAAAGCTTAGCAAAAAAAGGGCATAGACAAAATAAAGTATTATGACAGCAGCCTTTGATTTTAGTGAAATTTCTTGTGAATTATTTAGTTTGTGTATACTAGTTTGTTTCAAAGACTAATTTTTCACAGATCTTACCATTGATATGAACTGATCTTATCCTTCCAAAAATACTGTAGTCTTCTCTAGCTACAGTGCTTATGATTCTTAATTGTGATTCCAGATCTGTGAAAAATGAAAGGCCTACAACTGTGCTGTGAGCTGTGAAGACCATGCTTTTTATCTTTAAAAATTCTGTTTTGTCATATGAGAAATTTTAAAACCTTAAACATGGATAGAGAAAGTCGAGTGGTAAATAAATGTGCCGAAAAATCAAAAGTTACTAAGACGACATTGTTCTAATGACCATATATGCACAAAATGTAGACAGATGTAAAACTTGAGGCAAATGTTTATTACTCTGGGGCAGTTATTTTCTGTACAAAAACTAATGCATACTACTTTAAAACTAACCTTATAGCTGCATGGTTGAAAAGATAATGAAGATATGACCGTATTATATTATTTTGTGAAATCTTCTGGTTATTTTGTGAAATCTTCTTTCATAAGAACCAAAGGAATTCCCTGTATTTTCATGGATTTACTTTGCTCCTCAAGAAATGGCTTTTATTCTTTTTCACTTTTAGAAAATTCAGAGATATCTGGCAAGTTCTTCTAAGCATGTGATTAGTTTACTTTTGTCCTTGTTTTTTTGTTTGTTCCTGTCACTTGATCGTATTTTCTTGCTCTGCCATTCAGAGGAGAGAGGAGGTAGGGTATGGAATGAGTGTAGGAAGGTAACTTCTCACATGAATCAGAAATATGCCATAATTCAAAAATGAAAACAGCTGAGAAAGAATAAATCTTGTTTTAATGTGCCTGAGCTTGTATTAAAAAATACAGATGTACTGTATGCATATGAAATTTTTGATTAAAATGTCTCTCACCAGTCTGTCTCTTTAATTAAATAAAACCTGCTTGGTATTAATCAAAGCATAAAGAATTTATGCCCCAAATCCAGATTAATTAAAAGCCCAGAAGCTTGAAGAACAGACTGTGTATAAATACTAAAATAAATCAATCTAAACATAATATTTATGTATTGGGGCTGTGTATTCCAAAAATATAAATAATTCCAGAAAGTGATTTATTTCAGATTCACTGTGGAAATACATTGCTTATTAGGATATATCTATACATTAAGTACATTAAGTTAAGCAAACAGTTTGATTTACAATTTTTTTTTAAACACTTAGTTTTTAATTATAGCTCTATTGGAACACTTTCTGATGAACAAATCATTAGAAATGTGCTCTTTAGTCTGCCATTTTAGTAAAAACAGGGGCTAGAAAACATCTTCTGTGGACCTGTGGATTTGAAAAAAATCATATTAAAAAGCAGTATTTGTCTTCCAGGAACAATGGAGCAGTACTTTCGGTTCTATTAGTAACAAATACTTTTATTTTTGGAAGTAAACTATTTTTATTTTGGCATAGAATTGAAGTCTAGGGCAGAAAATGTGCATGAAAATGTTGTGAGAGCTCTTTGAAAGAAGGAGGGTGATACTGGGATCCAAAAGTAGCCTTTTGTAATGCACAGCAAGCTGCTAATGAAAAAATGAATGAGAAAAAGCAGAAAATATTCAAGGGAGTTCCTAATCCTTTCCCCCAGTGGTAATTCTGTCCCTGAATTAACTATAACTCTCTAAATAGGAAAAGTTTGCCTTGACATTGGCATTACAATTCCTTTACTTTTGCAAGTGGATCTGAGTTTCAGGATATTTCAAGTCTCAAGGTGGACATATGAAAATTCTCAGTTTCAAGTGAAAATTCGGCTTTGAGCCTTATACTGAAAAACCATAATCAGGAGATCCTGCTCTTTCAAGGTTGGAAAGAAAGGTCACAGGGGATGTCTCAGTCTCATTCCCTCGTTAATTACAATGGCCTGAAGATCTCATAATTCATGAAGCCGCAGAGATTATGTTCACACATTTACCTAATCCACTAAGTAATAAATTGATGCTAAGTGCCAGTTTGCAAGATAAATGTACTACTGTCTCCACTGATACAAAAGATACTGAATCCTCTGCCCAGAGAGCTGCCTGATGGCTGCAGTGACTGAGCAATAGTAATTTCTATGCAATTGCAAAATAATGCAAATTATTCTTTCAATTGCCAGCACTTCTTATGGTAACAATGGCTGCCAGATACCCACAGCTGTGAAGACAATACTTGTCATTGCTGTAGCTGTCAAATACCAGATTTAACACCTGTTTGCTAATTTTGAAAATGCACAGCATGGACCACAAGATAATGGCTTTACTTGGGATGGGATAAGAGTGCAAACCTTTGAAACTAAAAGTTCTTATCTATCGTGATGACATACACTTTTCTGCTGAGGCCACCTCTTTATTTTAGAGTCTCTTCTCTCCATTTGTTCACAGTTGTCATACTGCACATTTTAAAAATTATATTTTTGTTCCAAACAAACAGGCCTTCTTTTTAATGGGTTTTATATGAGGAGCTTAAAAACCCTGACCCAGGTTTTTGCAGGTTGTTTGTGGTTCAGATAACACACCTGAAAGTCCTAATTTTTGACATCTGGACAAAACAGCTGGTAATGAGTGTTTGGATTCTGCAAGTCTCTATCTAGTCTTTAATCTTTTGAATTAGATTTTTTTAATAAGGATAGATGGAAAGCAGGTGTGGCAACGGTTGAGAGAGTTATTGGAAGATACAATTGCTTACACTATTGTTTTAAGCTTTTCTTTTTTTTTTTTTTCATTCTTCCTGCACAATTTGTCCTTCTTGCAGCTGTCAATTGCAGCAAAGCGGCGAATCTACAGATTTTACATTTTCTTCACTATTTACAAATCTAAATGAATACATGAAGAAATTCCAGGATTAGATTTTTTTTTTTTAATGAAAAATCTGAGCATTCAAAGTAAAACTTCTGAGCTGAAATGTGTTAACATGCACTGTTTAATCCCTTCAGAACTGTGATCTAATGGTATCTGGAAGCCAGGGCTGCCTGTGTTTTGCTTCTGGGTCTAATCACAGAATCATAGATCACAGAATGGTTTGGGTTGAAGGGACCTTAGAGATCAGCTAGTTCCTATCCCCCTGCCATAGACAGGGACACCTTCTACTAGACCAGGTTAATATTTAGTATGAAAGACACTGACAGGTTGTTCTGGTTCTGTCTACACTGCACACGGTGGCACAGAGCAGAGGTCCCCAAACACAGCTGTACTAGAAGTCACAGTGGTATGGAGTGCTAATTTACTTGGCAGAGAACACCATGTGTATTCTGCATCAACCCATTTTTAAACACTGTCTGGCAGAAACAGTCATATGTCACCTCCTGATGAGGACAGACTAATGACACCATGTTAGTGTGTACAATGGGGTACAACATAAATATATATTTGTGCCATTTTAATTGTTTTGACATCTGAAACTTTCGTACAACCCATCCAGGACTAGCAGTGATTTTACTAGTCTGGATTTGGTTATTAATGCATAAATTAGAACTACAATGAAAAATATTAAGAAAGCTTCTAAAAAGAGAAAATCATACCAAAGCTTTCTACAATAACAGGCGTGGAAACAGAAAGAGTTAGTCATTTGAGAGATCTAGCAAAATGTTTTGGTATTTTCTATAGCAGTGAGTTGGGACCTCATAAGATCAAATAAATATTAACTACATTAGAAAAAAAAGAAAGCATTTCCTGCTAATGAATTAAAAAGGAGCAATTAGATTAAATAGTGAGTGTATGGGTTAGTTTGAAATCCCAAGCTAAATATCAGGATACCATAACATGAAATAAGGCTATAAATATTAATGAGCATCTAAGTGTTTTTGAAGCTATTTCTCATTTCATTGTACGTGTATTGTTTACATGAAGTATATTGAGTCATTTAACCAACATATTTGGGAAAAACACTTACATACCTTGTAAAATGTAGCTGAACAATATTCAGCCAAAGATATTGTAGCCCAGTGTCATGGGTTTGCCCATGAGCTAATTTTTTTTCACTCCCCCCCCCACACACAATTGCTACTAGTCGAGAGAAAAG
>JAWWLV010000088.1:10685234-10698153 GCA_035041135.1 Platyrinchus mystaceus
ACATATTTGGGAAAAACACTTACATACCTTGTAAAATGTAGCTGAACAATATTCAGCCAAAGATATTGTAGCCCAGTATTTTGCTACATGCCTGGGGAGAAGTTCTGAAGGGGATGACAAAATCATGTTCTTTTCCAGATGTTCTTCTAATACCCAACAACTGTGACTTGGGAACTTCATGGTGTAACTTTTCTGTTTTAATAACCCCCAATGGGTTGTGTATTATTGTGTATTTTTCCATTAATTTTTTAATACTCATCCTCCACTAGTAATTTCATAGCTCAGCTAAACCCTTTTTAGTTTAGTCTCAGTTTATCACCTTCTACTTCCACTTGACGTATCCTGTATGCTGCATTATGAGAGACAATACTGTTCTTCCTTATTTGCTCTGGTCATGACACTTCTTGTTTTATAAAGCTTCTCCAGATGGATGAATCCTATGCCTCACCATATGTCATCTCATGCCTCTGACTGTCCTTGCCTTCCTTCTCTCTACTTTTTCCAGTTTTACCACATACTGAGAGAGAGAAACCATAACTGCATGCAGAATTAATTCAAGGACCATATAAAATCATGTAATTTATGTAGTTTAGGAATAAAATCTTGATGTTAGGAAGTGTCTTACCCGAGATTATATGCTTGCCCTCTGTTCTTCATATTTTGTAAATAGAGAGAAAACTAATTTTTAAAAACTTCATAATAATATTGATGATCATATAAACCTACCTAGGGTTTGTTTGTTTTTTCTTTTTTGTAACACTTGCTAATTCATACAAGGACTGTTAGGAAAGGAACTCTTTTGCCTATCTTTATTTCCATTCTAGGAACAGATAGATTCAACACAGGAATTAGCATTGTAACTTTAGCAGTGAGCACAAGAAACTATGGTGGTACTAAGTTTGTCTTTCATTGCTAAAAGAAGTCCTCCAAATGTCTTAGGACTAAAGTGTGGTGAACATGTGGGGAAAGGCTGGATTTTCACAAGTTTATTCCAGCACTTGAAGTGGACCATGGATGATAACAGAATTTCTCATGACTTCTCTTTGGAACATTGAGATTGTCCATATCATACTGACATTCTTGCTGTTCTGAATTTCTCACAAACAGTTTCCTCAAAATTACAAGTCTTTCCATCACACACTATGTTGTGGGGGTTTTTTTTCAAGTCAAAATTCATATCAGGTAGGGTCCTGATGAATACAATGCAAAAGAGTTGTTTTCATCTTTGGTGTACTAACAATTATTTTAGTTAAAACTGTAAAATTCCACTGTTTTTAAAAGGACTGCCTATGTAGCAGTGAGCAGAGCTTGGTTCAATACTTAAAGGAACTGATACAGGAATGCCATGTGTGCTGAAATCTGAAATATGAGTGAAGGGGTGTAGATAGCACATCAAATACTGTCTCACTGTCAAAATGAAGTTGTGATCTCATCTTTGTCTTTCTTTAAGATGTTCTTTGCAAGGCCATTACTACTGCAGACATCACTAGATGTTCCATTTATTCCTTTTGAGTATCTCACTGCCAGAGGCCAAATTATAAATTGTCCTTGTGTAGCTAAACTCTGGGATAAAGAAAAAAGGTTTTCAAAATTAAATTAATGACCATAATTATTCTTTTCATTATATCTTCTTATTTCTGGTTACACAGTGGGAGAATATATATCCCTTGCACAAGGTAAAAAAATTAGAAAAGTAACAACAAGCATGTTCTTGATAGTGTTCTGAGTTATTACTTTATCTGAAAAACAATTATTATCATTATTTTATTATCTCTATTACTTCTTTCATTTGCTTCACTGTGATTAGTATAAAACCAAGAGCAGATTGCTATTCCTTGCCCATTAACAAAACTATCAAGAAATGGTTTCATTTTTAGGAAACTGTTCTTCCTTAATATTCAGGTTTTCATACTCTTCTCCATTTCAGCCAGCATTATCTGTCTTTACATATTTTTATGTCTCACTCATCATTATGAGATCATAATTCTATATAGACTTGACAACCTGTTATTCAAACATTACTCCAGTATCTTATTTTGAGCTTGATGTGTGGGAATGCAAAGACATAACACCCTGAAGTTATCATAGTCCTTTGAAAATGTCCGTCACTTTGATGGGAGCCAACAATTGAACCTCAGAAGAAGTGAATTTTTTGGCAGGTTGTTTCTGCAACAGCTCATCTGTTTTACAGTTCTACTGTGTAGAAAACAGTATCTTGCCTCCAGTCTGGAACATAAGAACAACAACTATGGGACCATTCTGATTATAAGCCTTTACAAGTATTTTAAGCCGCCTTAAAATGTGGTCTGATTTTCAGAGGTATAAAGAACCAACAGTTCCAGCTGGGGTCTCATCATCACTGAACCGAGTGTACATGGACAAAACCGACAAGGAGAGATGTCATCACTTCCTCCCATCTTCTTATTTACCCCCTCGCTTCCTGCTTCTGAGCTCTACCAGGAAAGGGAACTACCATAAGCTCCTGTACTACTTTTTGTCAAGCTAAGAGCCCAAAATAATCCAGGTCCAGTCACAGCAGAGTCCAAGCAGGTTTATTAATTTGCCTCCTTTTTATGGACAAAGTGGAGATAATAGTCCCAGCAAGGTCCCTGCAGCATTGGGTGCCAGAAGAGGAAGTGCATCTTTATAGCTGAGAGTTGATTGTGTAGTATTGTTATAACAGATGCATTTAGCTCCTTTTAAAGAAAATATTGTATGGAATGTAACATTTTTCTAGGAATCATTTGAACTGTTTAGGCTCCTAATTGTTCCTGAAGAAAATAAGAGGTGAGACACTGAATATTTTAGTACCTTGTTTAACAATACATTATTGGTTCAATCCACATGTTATGTTTTAAGATGCCGGGCTAATCAGTGCTCCAGAACATGTCTCTGTATCTCAGTACTTGTCTGGTATTCCAGAAATAGCTCCTTCAGCACTATATGTGTAATTCCAATGAGTTTATACTTCCTGATTAATGTGATATTTTGTCAAGTTGTTGACTTTGTAACATTAACTTTTTAACCTTAATTGGAAAAAGTATTCCTGTGTAGCACAGATAATCAAAGGCAAAATCAATCTTGCTTCTTATGAAGAGAATTATTCACCATGCATTTGGTATTTTGTGTTATTTAGAGGATGCCTGTTTTTACCACAGCTATTTGATTCAATAAAAGATTTTTTAGAAGCCTGAGAAGGATATAGAACCTGTAAGCAGGGATTTAAATGATGCACATCTAAATTCTTCTGAGTTTATTCAAAGCATTCACTTTGTATAACTATTTATTTGTATTACCTCTCTCAGAGAAAAGTAATTTCTTTAATTTGATGACACGACATAAGTACCACAGTGCCATTGATTGTTTAAATGTTGGGATTTTTCCCATGTTACTCTAACAAAAGTCACCCCACTCCACATAATAGACTGAAAATCTCCTATACTCTTTGCTGTAGGTGAATGCTCTTTCTGAATGCATATACTGGAGAAAAAGAGCAGAACAGTCTTGGAAAGACTGGACACAAGAGAATGTGGTCCTGCTTGCTTTTCTGTGGTCCTGTTTTAAACCACTTTCTTAGCTCTGAGACAAATATATCACAAAGTCTGGCCTTGTGCAGTACTTCCTGTTAATGTTTATGTTAAAATACGTCAGTAATATTTTATTTTTCAATTGAAAAGGTATATCAAAAAGATACTTCTAATTTTGTACTGAAATGTCAAACACTGGCACAGCAACTTTAGAAACTGTGAAATGTTGTGTTTTGTCAAAAATTATTTTAAGGTTTAAGTCTATTGCACAGTGATTTCTCTTAGCTCACAAAATGATGTATACATGTTTTTTAAAAATATTTCTATAAAACTTCTTTATGCAAAAACAGTAGTTGCTATAGATTGATCATTCTTGGATCGTTGATCAACTATTACTTTTCAAAGTGATTTCATTAGTGAAATTCAGTCGTCTTATAAAACATATTTTAAACCCAGTGTTTTCCCTTGTGCTCTACATGTACTGTATGATCTTAGCTTACCCCTTAGCCTTTATTTTTCATTTCTTAATTGCAAATTGATGAAGGAAGAGCGTAAAGTGACTGTTTCTCTTTGGTGCAACATGAGTGATGGATAGAAGTGACAGGGAAAATGAGGATGCTTGCTGCATGGCTGCTGGGTTTTGTTTTACGGAGTTACATTGTTGCTGGAGGGAACATGGGACAGAACAGAAGCTTTTCTGCTGCACTGGCTAAATATTTGCATAAATTTTAGAGGCTGGCTATGTGATAGGTTGTACCTACTAAGAAGCTATTTCTTTACAAAATACTTTTCTTCATCTGCCATTGAGAAATAAAACGAAAAGGGACCAGATCTATAAAGTGCTTGAAAGTGAACTTGATAGAAACTATTAAACTTCTATTTTGTTACAATCTGTAATGAATTTTTTTGCATCAAAAATTTTCTTTACTGCATTTAATGGACTTCTGTGCAGCACTTAGGGGCTTTCTGTGGCTGAGAACATACATCCTTAGGGTTGCTCGGGGTTTCTCTAACTTTCTGCAAAGGATCTGTATGTAGTGATAAATAACATTATGCAAATCAGACTTGTCGTATTTCACTCCTATAAAATATGCCAAGTCTCATAAAAAGCACTTTTGAAAGGAGAGAAAAATCAAAGCTTAAGGGATTATATTGCACCTCTCCAGTGGCTTTCAGACTGTGATAGGCATGTGTGCAACCTTATTCTTAAGGCAGAAGGTTCCTCCTAATCCACTCCTTTTTTGGCACCCTTGAAATTTGCCTTCTTTGAGACGCGTGGGCAGCCAGGAGGCTGCTCTGTCCCAGGGATTGGCCCAAAAGCACCTGGCACAGGCTGAGCAGAGCTGCCACAAGGCTCCTGTTGGCTCTCTGGATGTAGCTGTGGCTCTGTATGTTTGCAGGGCTTTGTCTGCTACTCCGTGAAACACTCAGCAGGGCTGGGGACAGAGTGTGTGTCATCATGGACTTAAACCATAGTTGTACTCTGGGCCAGTATAGACCACTGCTAATTAAGTGTGTGCCTAACTTTGAGGTAAAATTTTCAATTGGATTTAACCACCTGCTCCACTTATATGTTTTCTTTATTTAAAATACCATAAGAAACACATTTAAACATGAGTACCAATATATCTGTTTCCCAAATCTTTGTGCAATTTGTGTGTTTTATTCCCTTTTGCTATTAGCATGGAATTTTATAATAGTGTGTTGATATTAAAAAATGCTGAGAGAAGCCTTGTGGTCTTTCTGCTTTTCAGGACTGCTTTTCACCATTAACTCCTAAAAAGCAACTGTCTGCTTCACTAGTAATCCACACACCTTTCGATATCTGATCCTTTTGCCCTCAAAGGTGTTGAGACACCTAAATCACATTTAGATTCTCCCCCTAAATAACTGCCTCAGGAACAGATTAAAAGCATTTGAAGAACAGAACAAGCCTTTTCTAATGCTGTGATGGCAAGTCGATTCATTCTTTGTCTGTTAAAAGGTAGCTAGACCCAGAGATGTGGATCTGGAGTGATGCTTCAAGATAAGTCCTTCTTCAACTCAAATGCATTATGCAGCCTTTTCAAATTGCTGCTGAGGTAATCCTTTTCGTTTTTTTCCTTTTCCTCAACAAAAGAGTTCAAAGCTCTTCTAATTGCAAACGACCTTGAAATGTTCTCCCTAGACAAAGAAGGGACAAATTAAAATGCAGCTTTCATGGCATTTTCTGCTGACTTTTCTTGTGTCCAGAATTCAGATATTTGTATTAATTTATGGAATTCTGCATTGTTTTTTATATTGAAGAAGAACAATAGCCTTGTAGTTTTGTTTGTTTGTGGGGTTTTTTACATATTTTATATTTATAATTTAGCAGGGAATAACAACACTTATTCGAGATCAGGGGAGTCAGTTGAAAAAGGATGGGCAATTGTTATTAAAATGTGGTTTAATTGAAATTTCAAAATGTTCTGTTTTTTTTAGTTCTATCTCCTTTTCTTCTTAAGATCACTTAAGAGTTCCTTTTTATTTTTTTTTTTTTTTTTCATTCTGTCTGGAGTTATTATATATTAAAGATGTCAAGTAAGGAGGCCCAAAATTGCCATTATTAGGCCCTGAGTTAAATTATAGCTTTAATGCTTCTGGTTTTTTTTTTCAGAATATTTCAGTGCTAGATGTCTTCAGGTTTCATCTGAAAAAATTCATATTAGTTTTAGCAAAAATGGTACAGTCATTACAGAGAACAGGTGACAGAAGTGCTCAGTGATTTGCTCGAGTAAAGAGTTACAAAAAAGCACAGGAAATCTATATTGAGATTTTTCATGAGAATTCTCTGTTTGGATGAGTTATGAGCTTCAGAAAATAATGATTTACAAATACTCAGCAGAGAAAATATTACATTTTCTATTAATTTCTATGTATGATAAATGTTCTTCACCTTAGGAATGCCACAGTGAGTGTGGGCCCTTTACAGGGAGCTGCAGAGTATCTTTTTGCCCAGGGTGTCTGTGTCTAATCATAGGATAAGAGCCAAAGGTAAAAACACCATCTTGGGACAAAAAGTGTCTGAGTCATTCTGTTTTCACAAGTAACAAGCCTTGAGGAAATGGCTTCAGGTTGTGCCAAGGAGGTTTTGATTGTGTATTAGGAAAGGTATTTTCACTAAAAGGGTTGTCATGCACTGGAAGGGGCTGCCCAGGAAAGAGATTGAGTCACCATCCCTGGAGGTATTTAAAAGATGTGCAGTTGTGGCACTCAGGAACAGGGTTCAGTCATGGGCTTGGCAGGGGAGGGTTAACGTTTGGAGTTATTGACGTCAGAAGTCTTTCCCAACATAAAAAGATTCCAGGATTCTCTGATTTGCAGTAACCAGCATGACTAATCACTTATAGGTAGATCAGTTTACCCCAACTTTTCTACTCATTGATCTGACTGTAAATTTTTAATCACTGTGTTTTAAAATTTAGGCCTGCAATCCCTAATCTGACAATAGGTTTATTTGTTCTTTTGATTTTATAGTTGTTCAAATCCTTTTGCCTGGAAATCCAACAACATTCCAGGTACTCTGAACCCTGTGTGCTACCTGATTAGAGGTACTATTTCACTTGCCTGCTAAACACTTTTCCTAGGTTTTTCTAAACTAACTCTGTCACCTTTCCTGTAACCCATGCTGTGCAATAATGTAGGAGGGCTCTTTGTTTCTAAAGATGACCTGATTTTTGAAAAAAAAAATATTTCTTATAAAAAATGCTTTGATTAAATTGAGCTGTGCACACAGATGCAGAATCTTTGGGTGCCCTACTTGCCACAACCAGAGATCCTCCCATCAGAGTCCAAGACTGCATAATAGAGCAAAATGATATAACAGAAGTGTTTCAAGGTGGAAATATTCTATTTCATGTTGCAATTGTTTTTGTCTTGATGCTCAAAGGCTTAATATCTTGAGAGGGAGTCTGTGTTGTCTTAAGTCTGTGACAACTGGTATTTTTGGACAGGAAGGAAAAAATGTAGTTTATTTACAATCAAAGAACTCTGGAGATAGATGTGCTCTGGGGAACAGGTTATAGGTACATGGAAAGGAATTACTGACATCAGTGAGTTGCCAATGTTTCTTCTCTCTGCAAGTGACTAAACATATAATGTTAAGGTTACACTTGGTGAACATGAAGTTCACCTATAATGTTCCGATGCCTCTCCTTCTTAGTAGAAAAGCAATAGTATTGCTTTCAGTGATATATCAAGGGACTGTTATTGTAATAGGTAATTCTTTCATTTTAATGCAATTTCCTCCAATGTAAAGGGCGTTTTGTAGAATATACAGCTGAAAAGTGAGAACATATGTTGTCGTCATAATTCATGCAAGTTTTAATTATTTTCCTACCATTGTTGTCAAGTTTTCTTGTCTTTTTAGTTGGCTTTCTAAGGAAATGTCAGACATGCGGCCAAACATCATGTAATCCTGGTTAGATTTCTCAATATGTAAAATCAAAACCTGTTGCATAAGGATTTCAGTATGACCTTAGTGGAGAGACATCCTTTTTGAACTTTGCTTGTCCTGTTCATGCATAATGTAAGCCTTGTTTTTCAAAAATCACCTGCAATATATGGGGGTGTGTTGCTGACTCTAATGGGTACAGGTTGTACTCAGGACATTCAGGTGTTCTAGTAAGATGATTTACTGGTACGTCCTTTTCGTTACCTAAATTCTTTTGAAGAACTAAGTGTAGATCATATATATTCACATTGTAAATTATTTATATAATTTTAATCGATCCTGTCTGGAAAAAAAAATGTAGATTGTGAGATTACAGGTCAGAACTCAACTATTTATGTTTTTTTCTATTTTCAGTAATAAAAAATGACTTTCATCATGAAAACACATGTAACAGGAAAGAAACACATCACCTACGATTAAAATCTATTTTGGCCGAAGATGTGTGATCTATAAATTTCTTTCAACAACTGCCAGAAAATGAAAAGGCAAACAAGAGATTCTCATGTGACAGCATTCCTGAGCCTTGCAGCATGGTAACAAGAAGGCAGTTGAATTTTTGTGTGGTTAAAACAACAGCCAACAGCAGTGCAAATGCACTGCGCATCTTGCAGTAAATAAAAAGGTCTTTAACTCTCACCGTAAAATTAACAATTCCTCCCATGTCTAGCCTCAGCTTGTCTCTGCTCCCCCCTCTCTGCTTATTCCACTGAATGTAGGAACAGTTTGTTGGGGATTTTTTATTGTATTCTGAATGTTAATATGACAGCAGGTCAGAAGTGATGCCTCTTGTTAATTAGGGGAACTGGTAGCAATCTCTGAAGTTAAGACTGTGTAATTGATCGTTACTATCTTCCAGTTGTTTCCCAAACTGAAAATCTGGGCTGCACTTTTGCATGCCTGCTTCAGGGTGAAGGTGCTTGGAGAGCCTGGTTAGGAGGTGTTGTGAATGATTTAGAAATTCTTAAGAATGAGTTGCCCAAAACTTGTTTTGTTTACATTTCCTTAAGTTGTTTGCTAAAATAAAGACCTAGAAACCACTAAAAACCTGTAATATTTTTATATTAGTGATACTTTCTCTGAAACTGTGTCCTATGAAGTGGTCAGTCCACACCATTTCAAGCAGCACTTAGACTAAGCTCTCAGGTGATTCTGTCTGTGCTGGGTCTGCTACAAGCCAGGATTGCATTTGCATTCAGGATTTTCCTGCTGTTCCACCTCCTCAGAAAGGAATGAATTCAGCTGCAAGTCTTCTGCAATTAAGTACTATTACACTTACAGCAGAGCTCAATGCCTGTTTCAGAACCTGAGGTCCTCTCAAATGGCACAAGATACTGCATTCACGCAACTATGCTTTATTTTAAGATCAAATAGCTTTGTTTTACGTAAAAGTATTCAAATGAGATATTTAGAAATTAGGTATTTAGCAGCACAAATAAGTCCTCAAAACTAAAAGCAGCTTAAATATACAGGTCAGGTTTAGCAAGCCCTATGTTAGGAACTAACCAAAACAGCCTGAATTATTTGTCTGGTTTTATCAGTAAACTAGTGGAGTAAACAATCTCAGGCATTATAGTATAAAACAGCATATAACAGATGTTATAAATTGCTGGGGTTATACAGATGTGATTGATTCTCTGTGGTTTCACCAAAGATTTCCTTAATTTTGATTTAAAAGTTTAGACAATCAGTTTAAAATTATTCCTAGTACTTTATAAAACTGTTTATTCTGGTATTTTTCTCCACACAATCAATACAGCAAGCTTGCTCTTCCAGGCAGATTGATAAATTTGAAACAGAGTTTATTTTGCCAAAAACAAGCCCACAGCCCCTCTCCCCTTAAAAAACCCCAAACAACAACAACAAAAACCCCTGAATAAAACAAAACAGAGAGAAGAAGAGGGAGAAGGAGAAGAGACAGACTAATCAGCTTTAAAATAAAGTGAAAAAATTTAAAATAAGGTGTTTATAATTTAATTTGCAATCTGTGTAAATTATTTAAGTCTAAAATCCAGCTCTATTAAGGACCAAGCCTTTTGGCTGAAAATCCTTGATTTTATGGAACTTATATGAAAATTATATATTAAAGATGTCTCTTATTTGATGTTTACTGTTTAATCCTTATTACAGGTAGAAATCAACAGAATCCACTGAAATTTCAAGATGAATATTACAGATAGCAAGCGATCATAATTCCAGTCTTTCCCTTAGAAACATTTTTAAAACTCCCTTCACTTCCTGTATTCTCTGTTTCTTCCATTTAAAAGAATATTTTCCTAATACCTTTTTTTCTCCCTGATTCAGGATTTTAAAACATTTGTCTACATTTTTTGTTTAAGTGTTTTTCCCAAAAGCAGGCATAATGTCTCAGCTGCTAAGTAGAATAAAACAGTTATCCCCTATGCCTTCTCTTTCTGAGAGTGAGTTTTATCTGTTTCTTTGAGCTTGTTATGCCATTCATTCATAATTAGTCTGTTGTCAGTTGAAACTCTCAGACCCTTTGCTGCTTTAATGCTGCTTGATCAACTACTTATTATCTGAGCAGTAAGAAAAATATCAAGGTCTCTGTCCTCTTGAGTATTTCTGCATGAAACAATGGCAGAACATCCACTTGTGTGACTACTACGGCCAGAGCACTGGCTTTGCAGGGACCTCCTCCAGCCAGAATCTCCAAATCAGTCTGATTTTCCTTGCAGCAACACCAACAGTGAGATAACTCCCTGTCTCCTTTTGTCCAGCCTCTCCATATGACCTGTTTCTTGGGTGTGAAAATTAGGACCCTGTCAAGATACTTAGCTATGACTGTGCTGGTGAGTGAAGGAGTAACAGGACAGTACATCTCTAAACAATGCTCTGTGGGCGCTTCCATGCCTGTTTTCCTTGAATGCTGTGGGACAGGGCCGCGGTCAGTTGGGGTGAGGCTCTTTCCCTCAGGGATCACATCCTCTAGCAGCTCCCTGACACTCACCTTTACCCACAGTCACCTATGCCTGCTCCAGGGTTATACTGGAACAGTCACCTGCTCCCAGGCTAACCCTGCATCTGGAACTTTTGGATGCTTATCTGAAGTGGCATTTCCAGTTCATCATCCAACTTACCAGAGGAGCATTGAGTAAGCTCTGCTGCACAGGAAGTGACACAGGGTGACACTTTTACTCTGCAGGAGAGTTGCTGCCAGCCATGGCCACTGTGCTAATTTCTTTAGTGGAAGCATCCAAAAAGCCTGATAAGACACTTCAGAATCATTTTTTTGGAGGCATAAAAGTTTAATGCATGAACTTCATGTATGTGTGCATGTTTATGCAGAATGTGGTACTGCTTGTTGGATTTGCAATATTTATAGTCTTGATTCAAGAGCTGGCTTAAAATAGATTAAAATAAGCGCACTGTGTGTCACCAGTTGACAGAAAGAGACACAGCTTCATTAGAGTTGTGTTAGTTTACAGCAAAGACATGTCTGAGGTATTACAGAAGATAGAAAGTGGAAGTCTGCAAATAAACACCTCTAAAATGTATTTTGAATTCCCCAGGCCTGTAAGATAGGGATCATGTGTGGCGGTACTGAACAGCCATCATTAGTGCTAACTGAAAAAAATTAACCAACCTTGTCTAAATAAAATACATAAGAAATCTCAAATAACTACTTATTTTCTAGGGAAATCTCAGTGATTCAAACTCTCCTGCAACCAGTAACAAAACAACTTTTTAAAAAGGACTACTTTTGATTATTCAAATAAATTCAAACACTTGTAATCTTAGATTTTTGTTCCTTCTCAAAAGTACTTTTGTGGTATGTTAAGCCAAAATCCAATTGTCAATAAATAGCATAGGAAAAACTTGCCTGCATCATTTTACGGCTAAGAACCTGCTGAGAAGCAGCTGATTCCCATCCCTGTTGGAAGAAATTTTAAGAATTATGGAGACATTAGACTTGGTGCAGTTCTCTGATCATATGTGTAAAAGCATGTCTTGATCTTGAGTGTTTTACACCTCATAAAACATTGTGATTGTTATGAAATTGCTTTTTCTCAATTCCAGATGTCATTTTACAAAATCAAAACCAATACAACTTCAGGCTATAGTTTTGTAGCTGTCTCTAATCATTAAAAGCATTTTAAATCTAGTAGTTAGTGTTTAGAAAATATCTGTCAGCATAATGACAAGAGGACTTTAGAAGCAGTCACCAAAAAAAAGGAAGGTGTGAAGGATCTCATCAGGGGCTTCTTGTAAACAGTGATGCAGGGTGTAAAAAAATACCATTAGTACAATTCATAGCATTAATATAATTAAAAATATTATAATTAATGTGTACTTTTTATTGATGCTACCTGAGTGAGACATGATATCTACTAGTCCAGAATTTACCCCTTTCTTTGGATTGTAGAAATCTTGGCAGCATGCTATGCAACACCATGTCCTACCTCAGAACAGAAAACCTATTTTACATGGCAGAACACGAATAAAAATAATAATGAAGACAGAGACTGATGGATATGGAAACCCTTCCTGTCTGCAAGAAAAGCATGTTCAGGGTGGTGCAATTAGTTGCTTGCCCACTAAAGTCTACATCAACTCAAGATCAGAATCCTTACAATTTTTTTTTTTCCATTTGGTCCTGCATAATTTGTTTTTTTTGGGAAATAGTTTGCTGTCTGAAGATGTATTTTTCAATATTGAAAATTATAGAACTGGAACATTGAATAAAGGGGTCCCAAAAAGGTTTATTTCCTTAGTTTAAATTAAACACAAACAGAAAAAAAAGCAGAATAATCTCTCTACCATCTTTGCTGAAACAGCAGTGACAGCACTCCACATCCTCTCATGGCATTTGAGATGATAAACTAAGAAACTGCAGCTGAATAAGGATTCAGGTGGCTGTTTGAGGGCAGCAGGTAGACCATTTCAGCTGAGCATTATAAGA
>JAWWLV010000088.1:10702620-10718267 GCA_035041135.1 Platyrinchus mystaceus
CAGAACAGTAAACACTGTTATAAGAAATTGTCACCTTTCACACCTCAACATGGAATCCATTTTAAGCGTAACACTCATTTGTAAACTCAAAGAATCAAGGTTGTAGCCTTGGGATTATTCTCTAAAGTAATCATTATGGCTATGAATGTGTTTGAAAAAAATTATGAAACCCTAACATTATAATACTACGAAGATTAAACAGGGCAATCCAACTGCTCATTTTCATTCGAAAATGCTATACTCAACATAAAGTATCATTGTTAATGTGAAAGACTTAGTTAATCAAAGTCTTTCCTTACATAGAGTACAAGAGACACAGTGAAGTGATTTAACCTTCAGAGCATCGCTCCTGTAATTGAACCACACACTTTTATTCACTGGCAAACGAGGCAGACTATGGGTGGTTTATTGAAAATGACAGAAAAGAGAGGACAAGATTTTAAGTTCAAAAAAGGAAGAGTATCATATTTTACTATAGACTTATAAACTACTGGGCAGCTATTGAATATATCTATAAGAACATGAACACAAACGTTGCTTTTTCAAGTGCAGAGAAGAAAAATTTAGTTATTGTTATCAAAACAGAAATAATTAAGTGCGGGAGGACATCATTTTATTGATCTATCGTCAGGAGATTTAACATATTAGGGACAGGTAAACAAACCCTCTTACAGTGGAAAACATGGTTTATGATATTAGTACATGAAGACAAGCAGTATATTTTTATTTGGATGCAATGCATGCTAGGAGAAAGGCTTCATCAGAGGCAAAAAATAACTATAATTAAATAAAAAAAGATGCAATTAGCTGCTCGTGCATCAATGGGGACAACTCATTGCAGCGAAGGTATGAAAAGTAAGAGAGATCAAGAAGAGACTAGAGGAATTCAAGGATCTGAAAACTAAAAAAAAACAAAGAAAAACCCACAAACAAAACAAACAAAAACACCAACCAACCAACCAACCAGACAAAAACACCAAACAAACAAAAACAAGCCAACCCCATTGTCAATCACCTTCAACAATGAAACAAACATGAAACAAACATGAAATGTTTTAAAAATAAAATAAAGAAAAACTAATCTAAGGGAAGCACTGGAGAGCTTCATTGGCAGAAGGTGATTGCCTAGAACAAGATATAAAAGGCCAAAAATAAAACAAGCTTAAAATGTATATGGATGTCAATGTAAAATTCCCCATGGGACTCTGCTGGGAAGCGGCTGAAGAATATTTTCCTAAGTATAATTGTGTTATTGCTGTGTCGTGGGTTTGCCAGTCAGCCCCCCCCCCCGGGGGCTGAGGATGGTTTTGCCAGGTGGATTTCCAGAGCAAAACACCCAACCAAAAGTTTTGGTAACGCCTCTGCCAATTACATTTTTTAAGAAACCGGAAAAGAAGGCTGTGAGGCTGAGGAGATAAGAGCCACGAGGGGGGACAGGAGAAGAGGAAGCCATGTAGGAGAGGCAGCACAGTCCCAAGTGGGGCCAGGCCTCCCTCCTCCCCCGGCCATGGGCCGGGGGCAGGTTGTGGCATTGAAGCCCGCCTGAACGAGATATGTAACAGAGTGGGGAGAAAAAGCTCTAAGAAACAACTGCCTGCTGCAGAAGAATTCCAGGCAGAGAGACAGCAGAGATTTCAAGGTCAGAGTTGGCTGTCGGAGAAGAGAAAAGTTGAAAGGGGGGTAAGACAAGGAGTTACAGGCTCGGGAATGTGTATGTAGTTTTTATAATACAAAGTCTTCAAGGTACAAGGAGGGCACTAGATCTGGCAAAGAATGTAGACTGTACTGAATATAGACTGAAGGGTTGTTTCATTGCCTCATACCTTGCCTGAATGGAACATGTGCATACCAATAGTTTCTACCAGTAAGATGCTCTAGGCCTAAAAAGATGTTCATATGGAAATGCTTAGAAGTGCCAAAGCTCTCCACAGGTATTAATTCCAAAACCTTCTTAAAGCATGCACTGTGGAAAAAGAGTAATCTTTTGTTTTCTTTGTTTGTATGTCTTTGTGGATAGACACATAGGTAATGAGAGTTTGTCAAAATAAAATACACGAGACTAAATTGTTTTCCTTTTTTCTTAGATCAATAACCCTTGGGGATGACTGATAAAATATAAATACATTGATTATTTACATTTGCAATTTTACATAGTGCTTGCTTATCTGTATTTGTATAGTTCAAAACACACACTACCTGGTGTGACATCACCTGCCACGAGTAACAGGGACATTCCTTTTGCAATTTTAGGTGAAGGCTGAGAAATATCAGGAAGGATTGAAAGCCAGGAAGGATGTCCATCTGTCCTAATAGTTATAAGAATAAAATAGATGTACTTGCATGCTTTCATAGGGCGGGAAGATTGTGAGGTTGGAGAGGTGAAAAGATAAAAAACCCACATTTTTCAGTTCTCACGTAACAGAGCCAAGCCATGATACATTTATGAATAAATTTGTTCTAGCACCATTCCCAACTCCCAAGGAAAAAGAAGAAAAAAAAAAAAACAAAAAAAAGGAGAAGAAAGCAAGAAAGCCAACAGAACAATGAGTGTCAGAAACCTTGATAAAAGACTTTTCTCACAGAATTTGTAGTCTGAATTTGCTAACGCAAGAAATGTGGGTAGCACAGATAAGCCTTTTGCATTTCGGGTGCTGAACCATACTGCTTTGCCCTAAATTTGTGAAACACCCAATAGTTCCTATAGTTATAAGTGTAGCTTTAATATCAAATTTATAGAGCAGAGCTTTTAAAGAGTTATTCAGACACTTATATTTTTCTTTAAAAAATGCTATTTCAGCAAAATGTAAAGCTGATTTCAAAGAAAGTTTCAGCTCTAAGTATTTCTCAGGGCCAAAGCATTTATTTAAAAAAAGAAAAATGAGGTTTAGCCTTTCATGTCAGAATAGCCAATATTTTTTCATAAGGTTATCAATCTCTCAGATGGGGAATTTGCTTTTAAATTCAAGCTCTGATTGGCAAAGGACAAAACCTGATAGTGAGCCCAGAGAAAGTCCCCTTACTGTTTTGACATTGGTCTTCTTCAGTTAATTCTTCTTTTTCTTTTTATAAATACACAGAGTCCCAGACAAATCACATTAGGGACAAAAAGTTTGCAATTTGCTTTTACAGGAAAAAATATAAGGTAAAATTCTACAGTGTTCAGAGATGCCCCTTTTCCCCCTTTCCCATCACACCCTGATTTACGTTTCTAAGCACTGAAAAGGGGCAGTGTAGATCCTACTCCTGGGATGAAACTAGTGTAGCACTCACTGATGGGGTCACAGTGGGTAGCACAGTTTTCTATTGCTTATCTCTTGATCACTTCCTCAATGTTCAGCTTCCTTTGGATCCAAAAAATAAGGAACTGTTCCCATACTAGGGAATCTAGAGCTCTTTCCCATGATTCACCTCAAGTGTTATTGTGTCATAACTGGAATTGCCCTCTAAAGCCAACTGATCTCTCTCCATTGACCATTAAGAGAGTTTATACACCCCTCTTAAACTATGTTTTCACTTTTTAGGTGGAGATGAATCACATTTTCTGTTTGTTTTTGTTTTCATGACAAAAGGTGTGAAGAGTAACACATTTGTACATCCTCAGACTCTTGTAAAGAAAAATACATTACAACGATGGAAGAAGCTGTATGGTAATTACTGTCACCAAAGAAATATTATAAGAATAGAGGGCTTATGATTTTAGAAAGATTTATATAAGACCTTTGACAAATGCTGACCCTGGTACGTCATGACAGCTTCAGGTCTGGCAGGACCTGGGTAATCATAAAACCACCAAATACAAAAGAAATTAGTTACTGAAATATTTCTCCTTACTGCAGTTTAATGATTAAAAATAATGTACCTGCATGTGGCTCATGTGTTTTCTTCTTTAAGGAAAGCATAATTGGATTGTGTCCTTCATCTTTGTCATACTTCATGTCTCAAAAAATGAAGTCAAAGGAAAAAGAGGAATTTTTTTTTGTAGACCAGTGGGAAGTTAAAACTTTTACCAGTTGCAAAACTGGTGAGAGTCTCCAAGACCAGCAGAAATGTTTGATGCAGTACAAATGGAATTTTAAATATTGGAGTGTTTCAGATCACTTGTTTAATCTTGGTAGGTGACAATAGAAATCTAGGTATAGGAGTAATCTCTTAATTTTCAGAACTGACCTATAATATTATGCAACATTTTTCATTTCTCACTTTTAGATATCCTAAATGAGAATAACTAAACACACTCTTTTCTGGGCCAAAGTTCTTTAGTTGGTATCCATTTAAATGATAAACCCTTTTCATTCTGCTGAACTTTCTGTTTCAGATTCACTGCCTGCACTAAATTGTCCCCAATGTCCTGGTTTATTCAAGACCCATTCACTCACAAGATAGCCCCAAGACATTAAAACTGGTCAGCACATTGCTTGGAAAATAAATCCTTTGCTACTTTCTCAAACACATTTGTCTCCTTAGCCCTGAAACAGTTCTTATCCAAATCAATACTGATATCAGGATAATTAAAATCTGCCATGTTTAAAGTTTTGGCATTCTTGCAGACCTCTCTTATCTATGAAACCATTTCCTGACAGACTGCTTACTGCCCTTGAAATCCAGGACTACATTTTTAAATCATCTCAACACTATAGTGCACTCTTTTATTCAAAACCTGACTACCTTAGCTAAAATATTTTGGTAATTGCTTTAACTTTTTCTCCCTTACTGACACTATTGTTTCCTCTTTTGTTGCCAATACTTGTCTAGTCATGTTAAATTTTTAATCATTTTCCAAATTCAACCATGGTTGTATTACTCTATTTTTAAAGTTTCAGGGAAACACATTTCTAGCTCAAAAATGACGATGTGCCATCTTGTTACATTTATGTAGACAAGAGTTTAACTCTCTTATTGAAATCCTCGTTTGCACAGAACAGACAAAACAGAATCCTACGTGGACAAGGCACTGAATGTTTGGGTCCTGCTCAAAAAGTACATTGATATTTATTAACTTTAAACATACTAACAGTTTTATTAACTTGGCAATAATAATATGCCATAAGGTAGATGTCTAATTAAGTATCTTGCTGACTTGGCATATCAGTTCTTGTGCAAAAGGGATTTAGCTTTAACTAGTACAATGTGTACTGTCAACAACTGACACATCAAGAACTCCAGGTTCAAGAAGTAAAACAGTTCACACGTTAGGATCTGGACAGTTTTCCTATAAAATTGTCTTTTTTCGCTTTGCTAATCTAAAATCTGGCCCAGGTAATTTTCCATATTAGCAGAAAAAAAAGAAAAATCAATACATGATTATAAAATTGTATTTCTTATCTTCTAGTGCTGGTGCTATCAGTAAAAATCTGGTTATCACAAACCATCCAACCTTCACAAGGTTAGTGTAAATTTGCAGTACAGTTGTTGTATCTGTGCTATTTTTTTATTATAGAACTGCTGCATGTACCTTTTAATTTGGTTGTCAGGGGAGACAGGAAGCAATAATTAAGGCTAAAAGATGGGGTATGGAAGCTTTATTAAAGGATATATTGAAGATGGGAATTTGATCTGAGAATTAGATTATGATTAGAGTTGTTAATGCAGCTGTGCCACTCTTGAGTGACAGAGCAGCAGATGAACTGAACAGGCAATTATAACTACAGGAGTCTCCCTAATCTTTACAATCCCAACCTCACAGTCACATCCATTTAAATTAATTTTCATGAAGGCTGCAAATTTACAGCTTCACCAGATTGGAAATTTGTTTGTTTATTATCCACAGGAAATATTTTTAGGGAAGTAAATAGCACTGAGAGCCATCTTGTCTTTCTGCTTGTCTTTTTAACTTGCAGAATTAATAATATGAGATTAATCTGAAGGCTGCTGCCTTTATGAAAACTGATTGATTCTCAGCAGCCCAGTGTTATTATGATTATCTGTGGGAAGGTCAGAGGGAAGGCATGTAAAAGTCATAGCTGATTCATGAGTTCCCTATATCAAGCAGAAGATAAAAAAGGAGGCTTGTGTTGATCAGCGTTATAAGTGAGGAATCAGTCTTCCTTGCATTACTGAAACTGAAATTCTAGGAAAAGGATTTTAAACAACTTTGGACATAGTTATTTAAAGATGTCTGTTGAGGAGAGATAGCAATAGTTCATTACTATGCATGCTGAAAACCTTTTTAAGGAGTTCTTTGCTGCACAAAGATTAATTTACCACTACGTTTTCCCTCCTTCACTACTAATATAAATAATGGTTGTGGCTTAAATTGGCATTATATTTTGATAGACTAGTTTTTAACATACAAAAGAATATGCTACAGAACTGCTCAGAAACTTGGAAATGGAAACCACAAAACATCATTCTTCAGTTCCAGAGTTTTTTTTTGGAATGTCTGTAATGAATGGAATCAGGTACGAACATTTAGAAACTAGACATTGTTTTTGCAAAATGTTGAGCAGAGAGCCATGGCAAGGAAAAAGCAAATGGTCACTTCTAAAAATCAGTGACAGAAAAAAAAAATTCTCTACTGGTTGTCATTCAAGAAACCTGGAAGATAATTATAGAATATGGTCATATGTAGCTGCCACATCAACAAAACACCTGGCTTTAAGAATGCAAAAACTCCCATCTGAGAACAGACAATAGGTATGCCTAATCTTCCCAAATACTGTAGTTTTTGCAGCAGCCTCATCTTAACTCCCCAACAGATTAAGACTCAATCACATGTCATCTTCATTGCTGACAATTTCTTTCAGAGGGAAATGTGGGTTAGTACTCTGACAGGAAGCTGAGGTACATCCTGTCTCTGATCTGGTTATCTAGGTGACTAGGTCAGCTAAAACACTAGAATTTAGCTGTAACCAAGGTGGGTTAATAAAATTCAAAGCCTAGAGTCTGCCGAGTGAACCTACTTTTCACAGAGTATATTTACAAGCTCAAAGTATATTCACAATTAGCTGAGGTGGGAATCTCAAGTTTGGTCTAATGTGGTTCTAGTTATTTTACTAGAAAGTGATGTACTAGAAAGTATACCTTAGATTTCATATTTTCTGTATAACAGAGGAACATTTATTTTCCTATGAACTTGAAAATGCCAGACAGGTGCTGTTTTATATTCAGGTAGGTTATTTATATTCTTCTGAAGAAAAGTACTGAAACCAGCTATAGGAAAAATGTTGATACTACATCTTAATTTCTTTGTTCAATGTCAATATTTTAAGTTGTTCATATACTCTCAAATGATCTGAGGTGAGAGACTAGGGGTCAGTGAAAGAATACTTCATAAAAGCAACTGACATGAGAATGGCTCCTGCAAAGAAGCCATGGTGAAATATAAATTAAAAAAATATGAAAAATGGTGCTGGAATTAGATGACCAAAATATATTAACAGTTGGAAGTATTGGAATTCCTTCTGTTATGGCATATATTCATTTCTTCCAGAAGTTTAATATATTTGAGACTTGTACTTTTTCAAGATTTGGATTTATTTAAGAAATGTTGAATAATTGCTGTCATATTTGGCTTATTTACTCGGCAAGACAGCCTTCCTTCCTTAATCCTAGCTTTTCTGGGTCAAGGCTTCAAGGACAACATCTAGCATATTTTTTCAGATGCTCTGTTTTAGCAGGTGGCTCCAAAGTTCATCTTGTTTTAACTCAGAATCCATGTGGGATAACAGAAATATGTCAAAATGCACAGAAGAAAATGTTTTTGAGAGTTTTTTGGTTTTTTTTTTAAAATTTAAATCTTTGTCAACTTGTAAATACACGAATTGATTTTCTCTTGCAGAAACAAAAAGACATTCATTGATCTAAAATATGAAGGTAAAAATCAGAGAATTGCTGTAACCTGGGTTGAGAGAACATGTTTGTCCACTTTTTTTTTTTTTGAGGAAAAGTCATTCAAAAGCAATTTTTGGAGATTTATTTTAAGCAATTTATAATTAATTCAAATTGTTGATGTTGACGACTTATAATTTGAAAACATTCATCATATGCTTAGTCAAGTCACATACAGAAAAGAAAATTGGTATGCACAAATGTCTGGCAAAAATCTGACAAAACTCCGCTCCTTTCATTTTATTTTCTCCTCACTCTTCCTGTCTTTGATTAACATTGTGCAATTATGACTTCTCAGTGTTTCCTCATATCCGAATATTAGTTGATTAATCTTGATGATAATGGATTGAGAACTGGTTTTAAAAACTAAGTATATGAAGTATTTTATTCAAGAGGTTATGACTAATCTTTTTAAAAATCCTTGACTTATTTGGTAATTATACTATTTATAGAAGGTGAGTACTTATCAGCTATTGCAACTAAGAAATATGGAGTAGATGAGTGAGATTTTTTTCTTCTTCTAGAATGTAATGAATATTTTAAGTTTGAGGGTGATAGGTTTTGTTCTGAAATATATATTCCTTGTGTAGGGACAAGAGGCAAAACTATTTAATTGGACAGAGTTCATGCTGCATCAGAGCTCTGTGCCAAACAGGAGAGAGATGCACCACCACTTCCCTGATTCAGAGGAATTTTCTGGAAGGAATTGTCATTACAGCTGCTGCATATATTTTTTTTGTATCTGTGAATCTGTCACTACCAAAAGGTAAAGGATTTCTGCTGCTCCTCCTGGATTTGTGTGAGCAGGAAGAATATGAAACTGAGTTATCCTTTGAGCATTTTCACCTGAATTATGGCTCCTTCATAAGAAGGGAGAAAAGTACCTTTGAGTGCCTGAGAAATCTGATCCATACAACACATATACTTCTGTGTTAAACCACTTTTGTAGGTTGAGATCATTCAGTCCCTTTTCCTTGTCTTTTTAGAAAGCAGAGTTTCTCAGATAGGAAGTTTGCAAGGCCTGATTCAAAGCTCGTGATTATCAGCAGGAAATCCACGCTATTACGTCGGTAGCGCAATTTGTGACATGTTAAAATGGATCTCTTCCAACAACTTCATCAATTGTCATTATTTTAAAGTTTGTATGTTTCTAATGCATAGAAATAATATGGAATAAATATGTAGCTGTCTTATTTATGGCTGAAAACCATAGGCATCTGAGTAGTTTTATTTTGCGGCATTGTGACCTGGTCTTTTCCCTTTCTGTGACAAAAATCCATTGCCTATCTGCTTGAAATATATTAAAGATTTCTAAACATCAGCCAAGATGCAAAGGTAAGGTCAAAACACCCTTGGATGTAAAAATCCATGTTGATTTAATTATAATAATAGTTTGGCCTAATACCGACATCATCAACAAAAAAATGTGGGTCATTATCCAGCTTTTGAGCTTGTAATCAGTAAAATACGTAGAGGCACTCCCATTCCCCAAAACCCCAGAAGCTCTTTGACATAAAAGACTGAAAAGTTCTCTGAATAAAGAAAGGCAAAACTACCTTTGGTGTTGTCTAAAAAATTATTCTTTCTGCTGATGCATGTAGGTTACTGCTCAGTTTAGGCACCTTTACAAGTCAATGTGCCTTTCCACTCAATTCATGGAAAGCACGTTTCTTCAATGTAACCAAAGTATTTAAATCCATTTTTAGAGGTACTAGGCATTTAGATGCTTTTGAAAGTTCAACTAGGTAAATATCTTTTTTATCATCCCCCAAAGCTTTTTGAAAGTAGTGAATAGATTTATTGATTAATACAGATGAAAAATACAACCATGGTAAAATCCGACTTATCACATCAGGTGTTCTTTAATTTATTTTAGTTCCTTGATCCTTCAGAAAGCTGCTTCTCTCTGCATATATCCAATCACCCAATGATCAGTTCCAGATCTTCAAAGCTCATAGTTTAGTCTATGCACCTAATTTGAGAGAAAGAAACTGCATCATAAACTAGTATTAGTTTAAGTGTGTAAACACTCCAGGAAAACTTCTAAAATAAAAAGTTCATGAAGTTCATAAAATGCTGTCAAACAAGAAACTTCCTTTTGTTATTTTGACAACCTCAACAGAAATGAGAGAACCTGATGTGAACCAGGGACTTGCAGCTAATACTGAAATAATGATACAGACAGAAATGAAGCAGCAATAATAACTTTGATAATCTTCTGACACATTTGAGAGGAAGAAAAAGTAACGCATATTATACATTAAAGAGGCTGTAAGATAGTGATATTTATGATGTTCAGTATTCAAAAGCAACCTAAAACCAAGTGGCACATCAGATGTATAACTCCATGTATTTTTCTGTATTTACAGTAAAACATACACTGTAGGAACACAGTTATGTCACATATTTTTTTGTTGAACTAAGAAAGTTTGTTGGGTTTTTTTGTTTGTTTGTTTTTTACTCTTTTTTTCTGTTTTGTTTTGAGTTTTTTTGTTTTCAATGGTACTTGAATTGTGCTACCTCATGGCAAAAGATGTAGTACATCATTCAGTTATTCTCATTTCTGTATAAGTGTAGAAGGATAATTTAGAGTTACAATAATACCCTCCCATGCAGCATCACCTGGGTATTATATGCATTTCTAGAGCACAAATAGTTTTTATCTTTTTTTCATAAATGAGGAGCTTTGGTTTGAAAGATGTAAATCAGGGCACATATATTTTAAAAATCACAGAATAATAATAATAGAGTATAATAATTATTAATAATTAAGTGAATCATCTATTCAGTAGCAAGGAGTAAATCATGCAGCTCAGTAATTTCAGGGTTAAAGTGTTCATTTCACACATATTATAAAATATCTGCAATAAATTCAAGTAATTATGCCATTAAGCAGTTCTTCATCTATTGAATTAATTAAACTTTGTGTTCATTTCATAACCTCTTTAGACACTCAGTTACTGCAGATTTAATCCTTTTTGAACCTTTCTATATTTAGTTTTCTGAAGATTGACTAAGACCAATCACTCAGTGCTGTAAGAATGAGATTGTTCTCTTACTTCATTATGCTATTCTTTTCCCTCACATGCCACCTCTTTTTTTTGTACTCTGGGTTGTGAAATCAGGGCACCTGTGTCAAAATCTCCTAAAGGTCTATAAATGGGAAATGCTGTTCCATATGTATAGGAGGTTTGGTCACAGTGCAATGTATTGCAATTAATTTGTTTCTTTTTATCATTTTCATTTAAGGGCTTTGTCATCTTCTCGCTTAACATGTTCTGAGATTAATCTCAGTAGCACAGTTAATTGGAATTAAAAAAAAAAAAAGAGCCGTGCCATCTCCCTGAAAACTACAAAGGGTATATTCTCCCAATATTTTGCTGTCTGTCAGTACAGCTTTCTGTACTGTTCAGTATCTAAAGAAATCCAGTATTTATACTGGATGGAATCAACTAATTTCAATGCATGACTTTCAGCATCCAGATTTCCACTTATTATCATCAGTAAGAGTAGTAAATATATAATTGTAATTATTATTAACAAAAAAGAGAGAGAGAGGGATTATTATACATTGTCTGAAGGCAAACAAAGAAACCAGTAAGTAACTTACATCTTTCATTCTGCTGCCTTGACTTGTTTTGGCGTCAGTCATTCCCATTATTTGTTGCTCTACCTGAGAAGAATTGGTGCTCTTTACGTTGGGATAAAGGGGATTAGGACAGAAAAACTGTAAAATCTATGTATTTTTCCAAACAAGGTAGGAATTTTCTCTGTACCTTTTGCAACAGGGGTGTAACTGCTTCTTGTCTCCAGTTCATGCACTTGTTATGTTGGAAACAAGGCAAGGCCTTCAGCACAACTTCTTACATTGCATAATTAATTTCATTTGGAAGAAAAGTTCATAGCTATAAAAAAGCAAAAGTTACAGTGCTGGAAATGAATAAGAGAGAAAGTGAATCTGATACTGTCTCTTAATGCAAATAATAGATACACTACATTGTTCCTAACAAAGGCATTAAAACTTAGTTTGACAAAATCCTTTCTGTGTCCTCAAATCCATCTTTATTCAGTAATGTGCTAAAACAATGCACATACTTTAACTATTGCCGAATAAGATCAAAAAACTAATAGCCTTGGAAGCTCTGATTTGTAATAATTCTGCATTTTTGAATTACTTAAAAGCAAGGAAGATATCTTAAAATTTATTAAAATGAGAAGGACTTTTTATTTGCCTTGCTGTAATTCAGAAATATCTGAATGAGTGCTGGAAGAAAATTCAAAAGCTTTTGAAAAGTCACGGATAATTTTTTAAAAAATCCATTAAATAATAATAAAAAAATCCATTAAAGACTTTAACGAATTTTAACCATTGGTGGTAATGGGTTTAATATTCTTTTAATTCCGAAGAAAATCAAACTCACTGAAAAGTATACTATTTAGATAACCAACCAGATTACAAAAATCTAAGTTCTTCATATCAAGCTGTAAGTAAATTGGCTTGAAATGCTTGCTAAGTCCATTTTTATTTCAGTTTCTGGAGACCAAATATTTTCTCAATAATTTAATAATTTTGTCTAATTTTTTATCAGGAAAGATTTAATATATATGAAATAAAAATTTTAATTAAACATAAAATTGAGAAATAGACTCTATAATAATTTCTTTGGCAAAATGTCTGATCTTCATAAATCATATTGGATTTCCTTTTTTAAATACTCTTGTCCCCCAGCCCCCTTCCCTAGCAAAATTTTAAATCCAGTGTTTATCGTGTTTTGTTTAGTTTGCTTGGAAACTTTATTTACGTGATGATAAGTTCCTGCAGGGTTTACATAAATTCATAGCATACTCTCTATTAGTGTGTTGATTACAATTCTGGTCATTTTTACTACTAAATATGTTTTAATTCTTGAAAAGAGCAAAGCAGCCAACAAACACTGTCCAGCAAGAAGGACATTGTGATATTCTGAACTCAGCATGTGGACAGACACAAATCCTGTGCCACTCTTATCTGGCTAGGATTTGGTGTTTTTGTTGTGGCTTCTTTCCAAGCATTATATGAAAAGTGGAACTTGTGATAGCCCTGAAAAAATGGGGTCACAGCATTCTGATTAAACTGTGATGTTTTCACATTGGGAAAGGTTTGTACCTGCTTCTGGATGCAGCCATCAAGTTGTGTATTAAAGAAGAGCAAGACATAGTATAAGACTGGATTGTGCCCAGAAATGTGTTGCTTTGCACAATAACATGAAGTCACTAAACTTCATTTTGCATGTTGCATGTTTATAAGAGAAAAATCTGCAATGATTTTTTTTTTTTTTTTTTTGGTGGATAAGTGTGTCTAAGTAACTTGGATAAAAAAGGTTTTTGACAGATCACTGTTTTTAGCTAAGGATTTCTGTATCTAGATGACAGAGCAGAGTCTTCAAATCACCAAATTGCAGTCACACTTTAATCAGCAAGATCCTCGAGAAGATGAGTATCCAGGCAACCCTGCGGAAAAGCAACAGCAAAGGAAATTGTTCGGCACTGTAGTCAGCGAGAGGAGACCTTTGGAAAGTTGGAATTAATGTAGATTAAAAGTCCAACTGTGGCTTTTCAGGTCTGTCTGGCTGCAGTAGGGCTGTGTGCAGTAGTCAAGGGACTGCTTTCTGCACGAGGTGCATGGACCTTTTCTGGGAGGAGCGAAGTCCTCTCTGTCTGCTCATGCCCATCTTTCAGAACACATAAGGTGCACTTCGCCTTGGTGTTACTCAGCTCTTCCAAACCTAGACTTCTTTGCTGTCTGCTCTTTATCCAGGATCAACACTAGAGCTGAGACCTGTGACTTGTCACCAGAGTCTGCATTTTCAAGCAAAAATTAGGTAATTCCCTCATAGCTTAATGGGAACTACAAAATTCACAGCTATGTATGCCTTTAGTAATGTCTTTTCATGATACCACACGGTATCATGAAGTGGGAAGTATTTCAGTGGGAAGTATTTCACACATATACCCACCAAGCATTTAGAAATGTCTAATTCCACAGATACCATAGTTTTTTCTATTGTTTACTCCATGGAAAAGAAAAATTGCCCTGTGCTTGTGGCTACTGTTACATTTCCAACAGTGACAACAGAGGAACTATTTCATATTTACTTGAACATTATTTAGAGAAAGACTTAGTCCACAGTGTCTGAGTAATTGTCCTGAATCTGTACTGATGGATTAAGCCCTGAAAGTTGCATATAACCCCACTATATCACAGGAAACTACCCCTCAGTTAAATGGCATTCTTTAAAGCTTTGTTGAGAAGTAGGATACTGTCAAAATATTTGCTACTGCTCTAAGTCCTTTGTCAGTAGCTCTGTAAGATAAAATCCTTTCCTCTCACAGCCGACATTCTGTTCTAGTGAATTGTCTTATGAAATTGTCAGTAATGCAAGATACAAGAACTGATATAATAAATGGAATTAAGCTTATTTTAAAAATCACTAATGATTTAGTGCATTTGTTCTGTGGTTCACAAGGAAAATATTGATTTGACATAATACAAGCTGTAGGTCTATAAAATCTTGTAAGGGGTAACTGTAGAAAAATGCAATGCAGCAAGCTCATTTCCTTTTCTCAGTGACATTTGCAACTTTTTGAGAAACAAGATACTGAGATTGTCTTTCCAGCTGGCAAGAAATTGTTTCAGTGGCAGACGCTTCCAGATGATCAGTTTATCTCTGACCTCAGGTGGGGACCATCCATGTCAATTTGTACCTAAGCTTGCAATAATAGTAGCGTCTATGTTAATCGCTCCAGGAGGTCTCAACCAGGTCTTTTGTTGGCTCTTGAAATACACGAAGAGGAGCAGAAGCAGCTGAAGAGCAGTCAAGTATAGCAAGAATGTGCTTGGAAAGCAGGATTGACTCTGCAGTGTGAGAGGATTGCTTAGACAAATTTAGGACTGCAAAATAATAAGGAATCATGGCAAAGAGCCTCCTGTGCTGAAAAGAGTAAAGTTGATGGATGTAGTTAGCAATGCCTTTAGTGAGGAGAGTCAAGGAAGCTCATCGGTGGATGAACATCATGGAAGAGGTAGGAAGCGCGGTGGAGAAAAGGCTGTAATGGAGGAGGCAAAGAACCCTCTCTGTCAGTCATGCTCTGAGGGACACATATGCAGTGATTGGCATTTGAAAGCTGCACATTATCCTCTTGGCCCTTTCTGTATTTTCCATGCTTCAGCTTTCAGTTTATCAAATTCAGATGAGCCAGTGGGTTCATGTGGTTCAATCACCCATCCAAGTCAGTCAGATTTACTGAGCTAGTGCCTTCTACTTCCAGCTGAAATAGGCAACACACCCACAATGCTGCTTCATCTATAAACAGTCTGTAAACAGTATGATTATAGCAATAGCAACAACAGAACTTTTATCTCCATGCCAAGTGGGAAGAGGTGCTGTTGAGATTTTGCAGAATAATTCTAGCCTCTATGGGAAGAAGTGAGCTCTTTGTTATTAGCTTTCATCATCAAAGTTGTCTCAACATGAAAGAGTTCTCATTTCACTGTTATATTATTTTAAAGCCTAAAGGGATCCTAACGACAATCTATGGTCTAAGATGTTAAGAATATGGAAACTCCATTCCTTAGGGGTGTGCTGGTAGCAAATTTTACTGTCATGTAGAAAATATCTGAGTTTTGATTTTCTATCTAATGGGAAGACAATTTGTAGACTGATACTGTTGTGTCTTCTTTGATTCTTTCAGAGGGAGCACATCTACTGCATAACTCTTGTTTCCTACAACTGGAATATTTCCTTGTGATGTACTTGTTATTATAATAAAACAGAGAAGAA
>JAWWLV010000088.1:10722090-10781565 GCA_035041135.1 Platyrinchus mystaceus
TCTGCTTATATTACTTGAAAGCATCACAAAAAATTCCTAGGTCTGATTTAACTCTGTTCTTGGAGAGGATGATATAAATCATACAAACAATTCCTCAGAAAAGCTCGGCTGATTTTATGTCCATTCAAGTGAGATGAAAATCATGTGGTTCATCTGTGTCACAAATTCAAAGAAAATAATGTACAACTGGTATGCAATAACCATTGAAAATATGTCCTTTTATTGTCATAGAATAGTAGAATCATAGAATATCTTGAGTTTGAAAGGACCCATAAGGATCATCATGTCCAAGTCCCTGCTCCTCTCAAGACTACCTAAAAATAAACCATATGACTATGACTATCGTGCAGACATTCCTTGAACTCTGGAAGGCTTGGTGTTGTTACCACTTCCCTGGGGAGCCTGTTTCAGTTACTAACCACTCTCTCAGTGAAGTACCTTTTCCAAGTAACGCTCTCCCAATGTATTCAGTGTCTCTACTCTCAGAGATTCCCTGACATTCAGATGTTGCACTGTGGGAGAGGAGATCCAAGAAGGTGTTACCACAGCCTGAGTGCTCCTCTGATCTAATTAAAAAAAAAAAAAGAGATAAATACCTTTGCATGGTAAGTTCTTCTGACCTGAACATTCTCTCCATAGCTGTGCATTTAAAGCCTGCAGATTGACCCTTGCCACCTGTCACCACAAATACGTGGCAGACTTGCAGTTAAATATAGCTGTGTGGTACCCATAGCCACTTGATGATCAGCTACAGCAAAGGAAGCTGATACTCATGACAACAGCCAGTTTCTCTTGAATGCTTATAAAAGCAGAGCTGCTCCAGCTGATATCTGAAAGCTCACTAATGTGCAGCTAATTACATGCTTTTCAGAAATGCCAGTCAGCCTTTTAGTCTTTGGAAAAGCTCTATCAGTGGCAATACGTATGAAAGACAAAATGAGACAGAAGGTGACCAAAGTCCTTTAGAGAAATCTCCTTAAAGCAAGTAAAAGGACATAACTTGATAGTCACTGATCACATGTTTGCAGCACTGTAAGCCAAGTTTATCCGCTTTGACCTTTGCATTAATTTTTTATGCTAACCCTGTTTAACACATATTCCCTTAATTATGATGTACATAATCAGAGGATGCAAAGCTAGTTTATTATCTTGCTTTGAATTATCTGTACTGGCCTCAGAAACAGCCATTTACCTGCTTTATACTATTACTGTTTAGTGCTTAATAAATGGCAAAGAAGTTCATGAAAGGTGCTGTGATTGATTGCAGGAAATGGTCTTCTACAAAAGCAATATTAGTCTGAGGTCATCTTAAGATTTAGTATAGATGGGGAGACCTATAGCATTTGACCTCTATAGGGCAAGTCATAGGCTTGTGTTTGTCTGGAGAGAATCAGAATGTTGGTACCTTATTTCTGCACAATTAAAATGAATATCTTTATCTATTTAATAGAAATTGTATTCCATAAAACCTGCAGACTCATTGCTCAAATACAATTTTAAGAATGAGGAATAGCTGAAGATTAAAAATACATGATCTTAAATTTTGTTACTAGGAAGTGGATTATATACTGTTGCATAAATATAGACTAATTTTAGCATGGGAATTATATAAAAGTCTGAAAAAAATAGAATATTTTCCACAGATCATGTTCACTTTACTGACATTTAAAATTCCTATTTTTCCCCACCACATTCGCTCTTTCTCCTTGAATTCCCCACAAGAAACACTGGGCACAGCAGCTGCTTCACCAGGACTTTTAGGTGATGTCACATAGGCAGGATCTGTCACTGTTTTGTGCCAGACCCTGACACTAATATGATGGAAAATACTGTGCTGTGTATGTTACCCTACCATGGTATTCCGTGAAGGAAAAGTACCATCTCTTATTGCTAAATATATACAAGTGAGCAAGTTGTACAACTGAGGAGAACCCAATCCACTTTTGTTAGACAGGGCATTCAAAACTCCTCTTGATATGTTCATTACAGCAGTCCTTACAAATATTGTTTGCTTTTCTTATTGCTAAGAGAGGAGGATTTGCTATCTAGCGATTGAATATATAGTCTGCAAGGTCCATTGCTCCTGGACAACATTCAAACTTGGTGCTACAAGCAAAGTTTCAGTCTCAATTCCAGTCACTCAGCAGCAGTTCATAGGTAATGTCAAGAAAATTGTGAGCTATATGCAAAAATAATGGGGATAGGAAAAATGGCAGATACTGGAAAAATATACATCACTATTTTCTAAAGGCTCTCTATATATCGGCTGAGTACTGGTTATAAGTTTGTAGAAATCTTAGTAAGAAAATCTACCTGAAAGGAAATAGAGGTTAAAAAGATGTCATCTAGCCTGTGGTCCTAAGAAAAAGGGAGGATGGTGAGCTCCATATGAGAAGTTAGGAAAACTGCTATTTAAAAGCCTGTGTAAAAGTGCCTCACAATGACATTTCCATTCTCTCTTTTTCATAAACCAAGTGTACTTTTCACCTTACAATAAATATATTCACAGAAATAAATGGGCAAAAAGACATTTTTCTCTTCTTTAGAAAAATGCACATGGCAGCTTACCTTTTACAACGGTAATCTATGTCTTAATTTTTTGCTAATAATGTCATGGAGAAATACAGGACATAAGAGGAACAGACTGGTTTTATTTTCATGCATGCCACTTGAACACTGCAATGCTGCAAGCCTAACAGTAAAATAAATGAGGGGAAGCTAATGATATTCAGTTTTCCACAGCTGTAACAAGTCCCAAAATCTTATTGCAGCTGACAAGCTTCTTTAGGCAAATTAGTACCTAGTTTTCACAGACGGCTGTAAAACTGGCCTATCTGCACAGACTTCTAGAGGATGACCAACTTACAAGTTGCTGATTTAACTGAGCTCAGAATTAGAAACAAAGAACAGAGTTGCTGTCCTTTCCCCTCTCTTCCATGTTGTGCTGTCATGTCCATCCAGCCCCCCCTCCTTTCAGAACCCCCACACTGATACTTTTATTTAAGTTAAAGAACAGTTCATTAAAATGAAGAATCCCTAATTCTCACTTACATGAGAAGTTTTTTCCTCATAATGATATTGAGACACTAAGACCAAATCCTCAAAAAGAAATATCTAAATGCTTTTTACTGAAAAAATTATGTTTCTCCTAGCCTAGCTTGTGATAGCTTTTGGGTATTGATGTTATTCAAAGTTTGGCAGTACAAGATGCAAAGTCTTGTTCAAACTCCTCTTTGCAGCCAGAGTTTATGTCTCAATACCAAAGTGTGTGCTGTGAGAAGAGAGAGAACATGACTTATGTTTTATTCACTAAATCTTAAAGCTTTTGGGAAGTGATTTTCACTCAGTTGTTATTAAGTTATGAAGACATGTTCAGATCTTGTGATCATTGACTCGGTTCTATCACTTAGATAAGGTCTGAATTTAGACTTTTTTAAAGAAAGCACATTTTTATACTTGAGGACTTCAGTGGTGGAACTACTGGTCTCTTTTCTGTCATAAAAGCCTCTGTGGCAATTCACAGAGAAAACTTCATTAGCCTGAATTGTCAGAGAATGCTTATACCCTAGTTACAGATATCACTTCCTATTTTGGTTAACGCTGAGAGACTGTGATCCTTTTCTTTTCTCCTGGGAACTCTTCATTGTAAAGTAGGACTTTAAAGTAAAGTCAAAGCCACCAAAGTTTTAAAGTTGAGAGTGACAAAATGGCAGTTTTTTCATGTAGAATAAGAAGCTGATTAGAGACAAACAAGAAATAAAAAAATGCAACCCACAAACCAGAATCAGAGTAATCAGTCAGCTGCCTGAAATACATCTGTCACTGGACTCCTAGAAAGATGCCAAGGTACAGCTTCACTCCAGCCACCTTCCATCCCACAGACCAGCACAGAAGGGGTTATAAGAGCTGTGGTTCATTAATGAGAAATATTCAAAGTGAAAACGTTGCATGAGCTCATTATAATTATCAGTAATTTTCCTTCAGTGGTAACTACAACAAGAAAGGAACTTTAAAGGGACCCACTATGCCAGCTTAATATCAAAAGGTAGCTGAAACTGCCTTCTGTAAGATATAATAGCAAAAGTTTTAGCAAAACAGCTCAGCAAATCAAGAGCAGCTAGTTAGATACAAAGTCTTCCCAGAAAAGGGCTAAAGAAAATGGACAAGAAAGATAAAATGAATTTTCATATGTTATGCCATTAAATTCCTTTTATCACCCTCAAATAGAGACCTGATGAAAAGATAAGACAAATAACCAAAAACTAAATGTTCATTTCCAAAAAATTGAAATTGATACATTATAAAAACAAAGTGACTGACTGTAGTAATTTGATAGTACTTAGAGATCATCTAGAGAAAGATTTTTACGTAGTTTTTCATCTACTTTATGGATACTTGTTCATCAGCATTTGTGCAGCAAATGACAGGCACCAGAATTTGATTCTTTCCTCTTCTGTTTCAAAAGTTCCCAAAGAAAACATGTAATTTCCTGCCCTTCTCTGTTATACCATGTGTGAAGTTTCCAAGAAGGAGACTACAGGTTTTGAGCCTCTTGAGTGTCATAATTCAGAAAACCATATCATCACCTAACACACCAACCATGCCTTTCATCATTCTCCAGTCATCAGAGATGAAACGAAGTCCTGCTTAGCTAATATATTTCTCCACTACCATTTCACTGCTTACTGAATTTCTGAATGGCTTAGAAGAAGGGAGAGGCCACCAAGGCTTTTCAGACTGATGGTATATTCAGGGTCTGGGCTCAAAGGCTGTAAGTAAAAATTTTATGCAAACAGCTTCCTTTCACATGAGGATCAGGGCTGAGCTGTCTCTTGGGAGCACAGTCTGACCACAGCTGCCAGGAGTGAGAAGGCTGCTGAAAGTGCCTAAACGATCTGGAAACAAATGAAACATTCTCTATGGTTGAAAAGCAACAGCCTGAGAGGAAGCGGGTGAGGGAGCAACAGTACTCAGAAGCAAGGCAATGGTGGTGGAAACTCTGGATGAAAGCGGCCATTACACAGCATTTTCTCTATGCTGGGATGCACTAAGTTGCTGGTCAGTATTTCTCTGCTTTCTGGTGAGTTCCAGCTCTTCATGACTCCTTTGAAAGAGACAGCATTGTTCTTAGATCTAAATTGTCAAAAAAACCCAGGAAACTTACTGAAGTTCCACATCCCTATTTATGCTTTCACCCATGTCCTTTTATTCAATTTCCAGTCACACTTTGAGGTGATGACTATCAAGGGGCTGGGTATGAAAATACATGAGGCAGTGCAGAAGACTTCTCTCTTGCATCACTTCTTGCAGCACAACCCAGCAACAGTAGATATAGCACAGTAGGTAAATTGGAAATATGATTCCCACTGTTACACTGATCTTGGAATATGATGTGTTGTGTATGTGAAAAACTTTTGGGATATCTATAAGTGGAGGTAGATACAGTAGGTTTTTTCCTCAGTGAGATGAGTCAGGGCACTGCACAGTATATTTCATACAATTCCAAAAGAAAATAAGCAAGACAAAATAACACAAAGAGAGATAATTTAGAGGAAAAGAAATTTGATATTTGCAGCAAATTCCAAAAAAATTATGATTTTAATGAAAGAAATGACTACAGTGCTGATTTAGACTTTTTCTTTAATCTAATGCCTGCATTTTTTTAATTTTCTTTTTCAATGTCAAAGATGGCTGTGCTTTGAGAAGGAGGTTGGACTAAAGATTTTGATGTCCCTTCCAACCAGGTTTATTCAATGATAAATATATGTTGGCAACTATTTTTTTTCTAAATATGTTGTATTGAGCATGTTGATAGATCAGCTGACTACCTCCCACACAGAGAGCAAATGCTTATCCATTCTCACTGGTCCCACTCCCTCTGCACCAGTCATCACCACTAGCTCAAAAAACAATTTCTTTTCCTGGTTCTACCAAGCTTTTCTCTTCCTCACGTGGGACAGAGCCCTGACCCATTTCAGAAAAGCTCCCTCAATCCAGATACAGCTTTTCAATAATATTTTGTTTTATCACTAGCATTTTTTTTCTACTCAGGGGAAAATGAAGCTGTGAATGCAGAAACAGGAATAATTTCTGAATCTGATGAGCGGGGAGACAGCATCAGTGATAACAAGCAGATTATGGGAACAGGGCTAGTGCCATGCTTAGCCAGATATTGTCTGAAATGTGCATACTGAGGTGGAAAAGGTCAAAAAAAACCCTGCAAACACGTCCTATTACTCTTAGGAGTGTTCAAGATTTAATCTATTCTGCAGCACACAGAGTGTTCAAAGGGTTTCCATATTGCCTTACATATTTTCTTTAGGTTTTTTTTCCAAGGCTGCAAAGTCTGTTTCACTTGGCTACATAAAAGGCCATCTGATCTTGACAGCCACCACACCAGAAGGGTGTAAATGATTTGTGTAGCCCACAAAGTCATTATGGATTCACGAGGAGGACTGAACCATACAGTGTGCCCAAGCCCCATTTACAGCCCGAAGGCTTAACCAAACAGGCATGTAGCGACAGTGCAGAAAACCCAAGTGATTTTGCTGAAATGAAATAAGGCCCTAGAGCTTGCTAACCCAGCTTTAGTCTAAGGTTTAATTTCTTTCTTCATCTCTGTCACACCAGTAGCAACCATTCAGTCTGCCCTCCTCAACTACAGCAGCAAATGGAAGAGCTGTAAATCAACTTTCCTTCAGATACATTGCTGTTGAAGAGGATTTCCCTCTATTATTATAACATTGGGAGAAAAGACTATGCAGTGTGAACTTTTTAATAAAAGTGTTTTTTTACAAATTATTTAAGATGCTTATGAAAACAGATGTTAAAGTTCATACATTTCTTTGAGCACTGTTTCATTTCTATTGCACTTAACATGTACTCCACCTGCGCCATTAAGTTACAAATGGTGAGGAAAATGAACCCTTGCCACAGGCACTCTGTAGCCCAGGGGTTGCTCCTGGAAGTATTGTTGCTTGCACAAAGCTCAGCAATCATCTCAGCCCTGACACTGAGGAATAGGCTGTCTTTGCAATAAGGCTCCAGAGTGTTATCTGAATGGAATTAAACTCAATTATTTTATAATTAACTTCCACTCAAGATAGTAATTCATTAGCTTTAGGAAAAAAACAAAGACAGTTACACAACCCGTCTAACAGACTTGTTCCTCACAGTACCCTATTTAGCACAAAGCATAGGGTGAGTTTTCTAGAAATTTCATAGCATGACTTGTAATATTTTCTGTGGTAATACTCATGTTAATAAGATAATGGAATGTACCGTTTCCAGGTCTTTCTACAGAGGTGTTATTTTTATTACAGTTCATATGGTAGCATGAATGAAATGATATCAGCTTCCATAAGCTTATGTAAAAGCACTTTTAAAGGAGATTAGTATATTGCAAATGGAGAAAGAGAGGAAAGATGAACTGTGACTTGCCTCCTGTATCAGCCTGAAGGACATCTCTGAACATCATTATAACCCATTGCTCTAGGAGGTTTGACTGTGGCCTTTAATAGTACTCAATAATCCAAACAACAGACCCAATTTTGTCAAATGCTTAGACACACACTGTTAAAGCTGTTAGATGCTATCTCTCTCTTTTTTTAATTATTTTATTTTTTTCTTTATTAAAAGAAGGAAGAGTTTTTTCTGAAAACCTTTTAAAAAAAATACTGAGAGCTGCCCTTCAATTAAAACAAGTAAAAACTTATTTTTCATATTTTACATAGAAACCTTATTTTGGTATTTGATTCATTTGTTCTCACAGTTAAAAAAAGAATCATTTAGATAGCAATTTTAATGTGCTCCATAATTTCTGTGAAAGGTTGAAGTATGGAAATTAATTTTTAAAAAATCAAAATTAAACACCTGTAAACTTCGTATGGTTCTATTTATTAATGTCTCTCCAAAGACATTTTTACTCAAAAAATTGTACTGAGTTCTTATTGTGGTTTAACCCTTATATAATTTTCATCAACCTTTCCTATGACTGTGTCCATTCATAAATGCCCTCACACACATAAGGATTTTAGTCTTTTTATGTTTTTGTCAAGGAGTAGTTTAAAAATCCATGAAAAAGGCCCCTTTAGAACATTTTTTTAAGTTTTAGAATGATTATTTTCTGGTTCTTGTGGTCATATTAACCGCCTGTGCAGATTTTGGAAATATTGCAGAAACTTTCTCATAGTTCATCTGTGGTTTTGGATATTTTATTGTGGATTTGAATTTCTAATAGGTAAGTACTACCTGGGAAATGAGGTTTTGAGGCCTCTCCATGGTAACTCAAATAATGCTTTCCTCTTATACATTCCTGTGAATTTCTCTCTGAATGCCATGAGTGAGGGAATTTGGCAGAATAGAAAAGGGGGACATTTGGGGAGTCTGTAGAATGCATTCCACTGAGCAAAAGGGTTGTCTCACAGATCTGTCTGTAGCTGAGTCTCACAGCCTACCTCACACGTCATTGCTGAAAACGAGCTTACCCATTCCTGACTCATACACATGCCAGAAAATACCAGTACCAACTGCTTTCTTTGGATCCTGCATTTTTGATGGGAGCAAACTCCACTGACAGATCTACTTGATAGAACTAGAAATCTGCCCAGTAGCTACACCCACTTACCGTCATCTCTGCTGTCAGCACAAAGGCGACTGGTTCCTTTTCTCTGTGAGTGTAGTGGATCAGGGACTACATTTCCCAAAAGAGACTTTTTGTCCTCAAAAAGCACACAGGCAGAAGACAGAAAGTAATTACATGAAGTAATCAAAGAAGAAAATTCTGAAAAGGAGGTGTTTTAATGTTTACTGTAGAAGAGGTAAAAATTGAGTAAATCAAGGAGCTGAATGGCATTGCTTTTGCAATGTTGTAACTTTGGAGAAATTTTCAGATGTCAAGACATTCTGTAATTTGACAGTTAAAATGCTTAAGGTTACCTGGAGAACTTCTACAACCATGATAGTCCAGGCATTTAAATATTTATAAATATTATTTGAATATTATTTAAATCAAAAGAGATTTCCACTCTTTTCTGTGTGCTAGTTAAATGTAAAGAGAACTCTGACATTTCCAGTTAGCATGTGCCACAAAAGGTATATACACAAATATAACAGAAAATTAATACTGATTTGAAAACCTGAAATCATACCAAAGCAAACTTTTCTTATCTAAAATAAAAGTCATCAGCAATGTATAACAGATACTGAAAGTCTACATGAAACTTTTACAAATAAAAACAAGCCATCCAGAGATGAATCAAACAAACAATTTGAAATACTTTCAAGATTATAATGTAGTGCATGATGTTTTAAAAATATGGATTTTTTTTTTATTCTTGATCTGAAATTAGTTTACAAAGCAACTGACACTTACATTAATTGAATTAATAGAATCACAAAAAAATATTTCAGAAGAGGATAGACAATCTTTAATGGAAATGTTCACAGAAAATTCTGAAACAATGTGGAGGTCCATCAGGCCTCAAAACAATAAGAGAAACATGTCAATCCTACTGTAAAGAAGCACGTCAAAGAGGATGGATAGCAAACTGCCTGGCTTACTCTGGACATCAATTTCTGGCCTTGCATGGCAAGATTAACAGTGACAGTCCAGCTTGATCATTGCTGGTGGATCTAAGTGGAATAATTTAAGAGATTAACTGCATGCCATTGCTGGTCTGAAGAGCACATTATGCCTCCAGTCTGAAAATTTATACATTTCAGCTTGAGCTGCCCAGAGAAGCAATTTGGGATAACTTTATTGCCCTGAACTGGATTGGGAAGCACTTATATATTCTGATCTGGCCATACGCAAAATAATGGATAATCACTGGTACACAATAGGATAATAAAGAAATTCCATCCTAAACTGTCAGCAGAAATTCCTTCCTGTATTTTTACTGACAAACTGTAGGGCTTAAGAGGAGTTTCTCATGCTCTCCCCTTGGTTTTGTCCTGAGTGGCATTTGTGTTTTCTTCCTGGGCTTGGCCAATACACTGCTGTGCTCACCTCACCCTTTCTTCTGTGGCCACTGTTAGGGACATGATTTAGATGAGCCTACAGTTTATCCCAATTAATAAAGCATGGGAATATAGAACAAGGAAATGACAGCCAAATTCTTATTTATATCACCTAATCTTTTTGTTTGTCCTTTAGATGGCTCTGCAGAATCATAGAAAAAAAATATATTTATTGTGGTTTGTTCTGCATGATATTATTACTTTTTCACTAGTAAATAACTTAGACAATAATACTTAACAGACTGACATACTTTGTGCTAAGTGGAGCACTGAGACAGATAGAAGGAATTTTGAGAAACTGACACTAATTGCTTCTATCTTATGTGTTTCTTAATACATTGAATTATTTTTCCACTAACCCCACATGGATCCTATTTTATGAGTCATGAATGGACAGGAAATCTTATTTCTAAAGGACTAGAACTGGAGTTGCTGAAGACACCCACAAGTGTGTAGTCATATCCTTTCCTAATGGAGAGTAAATGCTCCCACAATAAAAGAACAGACCAAACAAAAAAAAAATTAAGGACATCATGGTGTGAGGGGAGGAGATAATTCCCTGCTTCCCACTAAGGTAGTACTAAATAGAGTTTGTGTTCTAGATTTTGTTTATTTTTGATGATTCCTTGGTGGCTTGACACAAAATGGAACTGCCTAAGCTTGGTAAACAAGTGAAAACTTAAAGTATGAGCTTTTATTGCAGTTACTCAAAGAATCATCTCTGTGCTGCTGAGGGTAGTCATCCCACAATCTGGACTTTGGTCAAACTATGGGTCAGAGAGCCATAACCTTCAGGTCTGGACTCTTTGGGAAAGAGAACATTGCTGATACTCATGATCCTTTGAGTGACTTCTGATTTGAGAATTCTACTGACTATTTCTGTTATAGGGAAGTGAAAAAGAAGGACCAAGATTTTCCATTTTATTTTTCTTAAGATTCAATTACATTTTTATACAACATTCTTTTCTAAATGTGATTTTTTGCTAATTGAGTGGATCTGAAACTTTAGGCTCAAAAACCTTCTGTCTGAGACCAATTCCTTTTTTAAATTTCTCCTTCCTTAAGTTACCCCCTCATGGCAAGAAAGATGTTCCCTCCTGTGAGAGAGACAGTAGAAACTGCTTAGATTCACTGTCAAACACCAGTCACTTTACTTGTGCTCCAAAGACGGGGGTAAGATCCCCATTGATATACTTAGTGGGAGATTTGATGAAGAATACAGCAACCATCCTCCTTGCTCCCCCTCTTGCCTAAAAAAAGGAGGAATCATTTGGCATGGGACTGGGCATTGTCCAAGATGCAGATGGAAGTTTGAGTGGTGTTACTAAGAGACGGTTTGGGATTGGATTACTGGATCCACCACTTGCATGACCAGGCAGGTTGTCCAAAGGCTGCAATTTTCTATAACACCCTCCCTTTCCCCCTGCACAAAAGGGTGTGTACCTTCCAGAAAGACCCAAAGAGCAGTCACCTAGGGCAGAAAATGGAAGCTTTCCCAGACACCAAAAAAAAAAAAAATTGCAGTGGTAAAGACTGAACTGTATTGGCAAAAATAAATCCGTTGTTATTACTAAGAATTAGTTTTAAAAACACAACTCAGTTTACTATATTGATTCCATTTTTGTTCTTTGCAAGGACCGTATGTGACAGCTATAGAATGTTGATCTATAGAAAACTAATTAACCTGCTCATCCACAAAAACAGGTCACATATTTTTGCATGGCTTATTGTGAAGGAGAGCAAAAGAACACTATAAATTATCAGACTTCATGAAAAGAAGTGTTCTTCTTCATTAGTGAATGAACCTCTTTAATTTTTATTTGAGCAGCCAAAAAGACTCTGTGCTCTCCTTAACCCTCTCATACCACAATCCTGAGGGATTTCCCAACACCAAAGACACACATTTCACACTAATGGCAAGAGTATTAGCTCACCATATTTAAATTGATTTAAACTGCAGAAAAGAGGACTTAGATTAAACAGGAAAACAGACTTCCAAACCTGTACTTGGGAGAGATTTTCTCAGGAGGTTGTGAACTTTCTAACGTAGGTACTTTCTAAAGTAAAGTGGGAAAACCTGTCAGAAAATACACAGGAACAGTTGATCCTCCTTCAGCAAGGAGAATTAATTAACTTTGCCAGTTCCTTTCCAGATGAATTTTCTAAATTTTTTTAAAAAAAAAAAAAAAAAAAAAAAAAAAAAGTGATATTTTGCTAGGTTACTTGCAATACAGACCTCTGCTGTGAGAGAAAAAAATTATTCTGAAATTTTTAAGAGATTGATAGAATTCCTCTAACTAAAAAAAAAAAAAAAAACAAACCCAACAAACTAACAAAGAAACGGATTCCTGGAAACTAAAGTAATAACTTAGTGTGGGTTGTGACTGGACTGTAAACTGCAATGATAAACTCAGAAAAAGGGAGGTAGCTACTAACTAGATTTGTGGGTTATCACCTTCAGCCAATGACTCGATGTAGACTTGGTGATCCTTGTGGGTCCCTTCCAACTCAAGATATTCTATCATACCAGCTTCCAGAGGAAAGAACATCTGACTGCCTTTGTGAAGACATTAATTTCTTCTTTAATTAATGTTCCTACTTTACACTGGACTATGAAACAATCTCAAATAATTCCAAAAGTCTACCCACTTCCTTATTTATTTAGACCTTATGAGGGGTTGATTCCTTTTCCTGTCAAAGTTAGAAACAGTTGAAAAATCTGAGAAAAAGGGCTGAGAGAAATTATAAACACTAAAATACATGTTGCAATGGTCATACTTTGCAAAAAAAAGGAATCTGACATTACATACTAAATAAAATTTTCTTTAATTTTTAATCTGCCTAATTAGGGATTTTGGAATTTTCAGAACTGGAGTATTTTAGGATTAGATTGGGCAAACATCTCTTGGCAACAATATAGATCCTGCCTGAGGGCAAAGAGGTAGAAAAATGGTCCCTTCCAGCAGTACTTTTTACTACTCTGAATTTACAGACTAACCAGTTACTGCTTCCTGCAGAGGAAAGACCCTTACACTTTAAATCTAGATGCTAAACCAGCTTAAAATAAACGGAAATATGTTTGCTGAAAAGGTTTGGCCACTACTGCAGGTTTTTCTTTCACTAATAATAAAAGAAATATATTGCTATACAACCTATGTTGTAAGCTAAAGAAATTAGCTACTAAAATTTGATAACATAATTAAACAACAGGCCCTCTCTGCTAGAAGATAATAGATGACAAGAAGAGTTATATATACTGAAACTGTATTTATGGCACATAAATTTACAATGTCTTATTACTTTTTAGTAAAGCCTTCAGAGGAATGGATCTATTTTTCTGTAAGGGCAAGGATTTTTTTCTTATCAATTTAAGGTTTTTCATGTTAAAAAAAAGGGTCTCTGTCATTTCTTTTGTTTACAGCTTTATGACTTTTAAAATCTGAAAGTCCTCACAACATGAAATCAGAGCAGGACAATACAAAACTCTTACCATGTTACTTATGGCAAGCCATAGGGGCAGGTATCCCAGAATCGCTGAAGCTGTCAGATGAGGTCTCAGTGATGTATTTCATTAGGCAAACTGATAGGAGCTCAGACATATTATACAATTGCAGTGATTTAGCAACCATAACCATATTTTAAAAGCAAAATTTAACAAAAAGCTTTTGGTTTAAAGAAGGAGAAAATAAAGGTTTCCAGAGAACTTTTATTTATTTATTTATTATTACTAGAGGATCTTTAAGGTTCCTTCCAAACCAAGCCATCCTATAATTCTATGTTTCCATTATTTATTAATGCTATGGATTATCAAGTTCTCTTTCAAGTCTTAATGCACTGTTTTATTGTCTAAATAAAATGAAGGCATCAAAAAATTCTGTCTCCTTTGAAATACAGTTATTAAAAAATCTTCTCTGGATTTGGAGTAGCAACAATGCCATAAATATCCTTCAGATAACATGTGCTGGGTACAAAAAGTACATGTCACTTAGCCTAGAGACAGAGAATTTTGATTAGTCTGCTAATGTTTAAACAGTTAGGGAAGATTTTGTTAAAAAAAGCATAGGTCCAGGAGCCAAGCTGAAGCCTCTTTAATTTTGTTTTCGGCAGCTGAAGTCAGCATCACTTCTAGGTCTGGGATTTCCTACCATCATCAAGGGAGACTGAGTGTACATGACCTTGGAGATGAGGCAGTGGAAAGCTGCCAGCAGCAGTGCTGCCAGCATCAGTGCTGCAGGAGGACACACTTCTGGAAGCAGAAAGCTTCTACCTTCCAGAAGGTCCACTGTTCACAAAATGGTGTATACCATCTGAAGAACACTGTAACAGAACCACTTCAGCCAGCACATTTTCTAGAACCTGGGCCCTTTCTAACACATGCCATTTAGGGTCCCATAAAGGCTTATAATCAAATATTAATTCAGATTTGATTAAATACAGCACATATCAAATTAGAAGACAGAGCAATCCCTTCAAGCAATACCTGTGAAAGTTCTTTTTCTCTGTTGTTAAATACATTTACAGACAGTTTATCCTTTTTCACTTTTGAAATAATTAAAAGAAGTTACAGGATAAAATTACTGGAATAGTCTTCCAACACACACTAAGTAGGCAAAACTTCTATTTCATGTCCAACAAATGGTGAATTTTTGTAGAATTTTTTTATGCGATCAAGTTTTATGATTAGGTGGGGAAACGAACAAGGGCTTTTAATTTTATTCTTAAGCATTTGATACGTTGCCTATTTCTATCTGGGCTGGGTTACTTGTACTAAATGAGAGGGTGCAATAACCTTACTCTTAAATCAAGCAGTTGTTTTCTGAATGATTCTATTTTCTTCTGGTTTGTGTACTTTATTCACCATTATCTAAAGATATCATGGGAACAGAAGCTGTGGGAGGCGTAGACAGCAGTCACACAGGGCACAATACCCAAAGGTTTTATGTCTAAGAAAAGCCATTTTTTAGGGGGGTGCCTATGAAAAATACAGATGTAATTACATTAACCTCCCCAATATTTGTAGTGGCATATGCTAACTTTGTCTAAATAATCGATAAAATTTCTTAAAAATTAATTGAAATTATAGATCCTTAGTGCAGGGAAAAAGCCCTGAAGAAAAAAGAAATAATTCCATAAAACAAAAACTGGTTCTGTATGTTGTGATTTTCTTTCTTTTACATTGGTTCTATATTTCCTCAACAGACGGACAAAATAATTAAGGATATGTATTCCAAATCCTCTCCTGTTACTCATTTTAATAACAGGAGATACGGTAACATATCTTGCAATTATTAACAGCCTTATCTTTATCATTTCGTTTTCATGCTGAGAAATGTTTTGCTGCCTGATTGCTAAAGGCAAAATAGAGCAATATTTTTAACAGCATGTACCAACTTAACTGTAATATTCAGCAGCCAAAGGGTCATCCAGAAGAGATGCCTTTGTAAAAAATATAAATTAGCAAGAATTGGTTTATTATGATAATGTCCTTTCTAGGAAAAGAACCATTTCGCTTTACATTTGTTAGGTGCATGGGCAGAGGAAGATATTGCTTACATCAATTGAATAAAAAACAACTCCTGAAAAATATTTCCATGTATTATCAAAGTTTCAGGCCATTCTTTGACTCTAACAAGTTTTCCAGATACAGGGTGTAGCTCAGAAAAAGAAGAAGGAAGATGTGGGAGAAAATAACAAAAACAGGTAAAGAGAGAAGGTGCAAGAAAATTGTGGTAACCTAAGTGCTAATACCTGGGGCTGTTATTTTGCAAATTGCTCATTCCAGGATCAGTCTTTGCCTTTATTTTTAATTACAAGAGTTTCTTTGATCACTTTTTCAGTACTAGAGAGATGGGCCTGACATGGATGTGAAATGTAAAGAACTAAGATCTGTCCATTAAATAACTCCCAGTTCTTCCACAAACAAATAGAAAAAGTAATAAAAAAATGACACTTGAACAAAATGACATCATTCCTGATATGATCAAGCTCCTACTAAGAGTAGTATCATTTCAGTGATGGCAACTTCAGATCTTAATTATAAAAGGGTTGAGCCCTTGAAAATCTGAATAACTAGTGTCTGTCTTCTAAACTTTTCAAGGAAAACAGTATTGCACACTGATCAGGAAAAAAAGTTTGAGACAATCAGATAAAAGGTAAAGGGATTAAAAACCTATGTTCCCCTAAGATATCCTAGACTGTATTTCCTAGATTGGGGGAATCCTTAATGTTTTTGCTTTTTCTTAGTCTTCCAGAAATTGTTATCTTAGCTTTTATAGAGAACTTTGCTTTTGGCATAATTCATAAATTTAAACTAATCCAAGCAAATATAACCAGCCTTTATTTTACATGTAACAAGGAAATTATCCTTACGGGATTGCTTTTATCAACTCAAGGAGATGAAAACTCTCAGTTCCATTTTATAATTATAAATCAGTGATTTTATTTTTGCAGATTTTCTGATTGGAAATATATATATTTTTTAGACCCTGCACATAATGGTATTTCAAACCTAATATTTTTTTCAAACCTGTTCAAACTTTAAGTATACTATGAATATATATTTTGAATATATATTTCAAATATATACTCTGAAAGTGCTGAGTTTGTTCTATTCTACTATATCAGAAAACTGATTTGTTGAGGTTACCTTCCTCTAGCTCTGGCTTCCCCACAGTGAGAAGATAAGATGTAATATTCATTGAATTGTAGGTCTGTATGAGCAGACAAATCACCTTTAATTGTCTAACAAATTCTGCACATACAGAGAAACCTTCTTCTGTCCCGCAACCAATAACAGAATATTTAGTCTGAAACATGTTCTGTACAGTGCTAGTTAGTAAGTTTTAGCTTTTAGTCTTCAGCTCCAGAGAGCAAATCACATACATTGCTGACCCAAAGCATCAGTAGGTCGGTTTGATGTGCCGTGCAATGTGCCTTTTCTTGATACAGGATAGTCCAAAAGAGATCCTGAAATGCTGGTATATTCTGTAGAGAGAATAGAAGTACAAATAGCACTTATCAAAACATTCATAGTGCTATTAGTGAAAAAGTTTGGCTTTGTAGCCTAAACTATATGCTAGCCTACCATATGTGTTCTTTCTCCATCTGCTTGTTCAATAAAGGCTACAACATCCAGTGATATAAATTTGGAACATACCTGTCCTTGGGAAGATTGGATTGTCTTAACTCATTTCATCATGAACACAGGGATTCTCTATCAAGGAGCACCCTGGGGCCCCCAATACCTTTTTTTTTTTTTTTTTTTTTTTTTTTTTTTTTTTTTTTTTATGTTTTACTTTCCTAGGAGATAAAATCATCTAGCAAGTATTTATTAACTGGAAGCTTAACACAATATATGAATTGTTGTTGTGCCATCCACATACCAAAAAAAGAGCTAGGAAATAATAAGACAACCTCCTTTTTTGTAGTTCAAATTTGAAAGATGGGAGAGAAACTTTCAACAGTCATGACCCATACTTTCATAACCAGGAAAAAATTCTGTTCTGTTCTGGTTTGGACTGGGATAGAGATCATTTTCTTTGTAGCTGCTAGTAGGATAGTGTGTTTCGGATTTGTGACCAGAAATGTGCTGATAACAAGCTGATGTTTTAGCTACTGCTGAGCAGTGCTGACACAACATCAAGGTCTTTTCTGCTTCTCACCCCACCCCACCAGCGAGGAGGCTGAAGGTGCACAAGAGGCTGGAAGGGGATACAGGCAGGACAGCTGACTCCAACTGACTTACAGGATGTCCCACACTATACAGCATCATGCTCAGCAGTAACAGCTGGAGGAAGAAGAAGCAAGGGGGAATATTTGGACTGACGGCATTTGTCTATGATTAGGTTTGTGATTGGAAGGAGAACTATTGTTATGGTTTGTTTATTGTGAAATATGAACATTGAAATTAAGTTTTTAAAAAAGAATTTATAAAACTAGTTGCTTTCACTTACTTGGTCTGGAGGACAGATACCTCAGCTAATGCTGAATATAAACATTTACCAAAATGCAAATGCTCAATTAAAACACTTGAAAAAATGTGCTCTTTATAAAATTCTAGGTATTACTTTGAAGTAAAATTCTAGCTTATCTAATAACATTCATTCCAGAAAATATGGTTTTTTGTGTTTTATGAGTTAATATTTTGAAATCTGTCCAGTGCATGACTACTTGGAACATGTAATAAAGAACACTGATTCACACACTGATTCTTTGAATGCCCACCGGAAATGTCTGTCCTACACCGTCGATTTCATTATAGCGTTGGAAACACTTTTGCCTTTAGTGCTTCTTCCAGCCCTGATTCTTAATTGTTGTTATTTGGCAGCATGAAATATTGATGACATTGGTCAAAAAGATTGACAGCTGCATGAATTGCTATTAAGCAGCCTGTTGGTTGTAGCTTAAAGTTCAATAAATACCAAGTTGTAGTATAAGCCTCAGGGAGATTCCTTTTTTTTTTTTTCCTGAACAACTGGAAATTAACTATTTGATGTCTTTATAAGCCATCTGTCTTTTTCCCATCAACTCTACTCCTTCCCCACTCCGCCCAATAATTTTTGTGACACTAAAATAAAATAAATGGCTGATTAGGTAAAGCTTACTTCTCCATCCAAGTATGCTCTCATAAATGGGGATCATGGTTGCTTCCTGATCCTGAAGGACCAAATATCACAAATGTGACTATCCAATCCATTGTTTTAATAACAGAAATATCATTCAGAAATGTCAGGAGCTTGAAGAGAACATGGAACAGAACAACTTCGGAAGTGAGTCAGGAATAACTTGTGTCATACTGATACATGAGAATGTATTTCAGCTCTCCCCCCCCCAGGTGTTGTCATATTGCTGTGATTTGCAGTTGTACATACACACAACCACTTAATGCCTTGTTGGAGAGCTTTAATAATTGTGTATCAAGCTGGAGACCAAGTCTTTACCAATATACAAATTCTTAACTTTTTTAATGGTGATGTGCACATTCCCTTTTTTAAAATGTGCACATCTGCTATCTAAATCCTAAATTCTAGTTGATTTTTTTTTTTCAGAGCAAATATGTTACCTTTTTTGCCTACAAGCAAATTTAGATTTTTACCACCTGTTTCTCTACTGGTTCAGAGATCTCTGGCACCAGACTCCTTCTATATTCAATACTTACTTAACTCAGTTCCCTGTATGTCTTAAGTATTCTGTGTTATTACTACTTGTGATGTGACATACTGTCTTTTTGTCTGTGATCAAAATAAGGTAATTGCAGCAACAGGAAGAATCTGTTACAGTTCCTCAGTGTCTGATTTAGTCAGGATGGATAGACTGGAAAAATACCTTACTGAGTCAGTACATGCTAAATTATACCAATTAGGGAAAAACATGAATAGTGTACTAATATGTATATCTGTATAGATTCCAAAGCTTCATCCTTTCAGATATACTTGAATCAATCATAATTTTTGAATTTGCATAGGTGATTAAGATGAACACAATAGTGTCCCATCATTATTAACTGCTACCACTAATTAAGCAGGGTTGGTCTGACTGTTAAAATGCTGACCCACTTAACCTGCACTTAACACATCACATGTGGACAATACAACACTGTTTATAGGCTGGAACTGAAACTTGGAGACAGCACCATATTGAAGTACTTTTGACATTTTGAGTCACTGAAATATATTTTTTAATTTGTTGTGAAGGGTTTTTTTTCACTTATGGGCTATGTAGTTTCCTAGGAGATTTTGCTCTCAGATGTGTTGTTGTGCTTAGGATGGATATTTAATGTATACTGATCATGACAGAAAATTAACTTTTTTCACTGCGACTTAATTGAACAATCTCTCTTCATGCCATAATCACTTTTAAAGTCTGTCTATTAAGTTATACTGAGGCAAGGTTTTAATTTAATTTCCTCTAATATCAATCACTTACTATTGCATGAACATCTTGAATGCTTTCTTATGTTGCAAAGGTTAGTATTTTCCCCAGCTTTACTGTATTGTTCACATTAACATACAGTAAAAGAATTAATATGTCTTGCATTTTCAAAACTAAATAACTTTATGTATAACTTTCAAAATGTGTTATTACTTGAGTATCCTTTTGGTAAAAACAAGGAAATTTAATTATTTGCTAAAAAGAATTGATAAGCAACTTGTTTAACCAATGGTTACAATCTCCTGTCTTTGTTCACAGAATCTGTAGCAATAGAACCTACTGCATTTCAATGCTGACATTTAATCAATGCATGTAAATCACCTTGGAGGCCTATTATTCTTGAATTCATTAATTCTTTCATGCAGAATACAAGCATGTAGGAGAATTATATACAAAGTTTTTGCAGCTGAGGTAAAAAAGTGGCATGCGCAATCATCTGGTCCTAAAGTTCCAAGCTGATTCTGACAAATGGCATGTGATACACCACAATAGATGTGAATAAAATCATGAGATTGCTGAATTAAATTGTATCAGAATTTTATTTAAAGGGATTTTTAATAAAAGTAATTTTTGTGTTACAAAATTTTCAGCTGGTTGGATGCCCTTGCTATTGACTGTATAATATATACCTTCTGTTTGCAAGCTTCTGGGGGCAGATAAAGATGAAAATAAGTACAGGGTTAGCTTCTTCTTATGAAAAGACTTTTAAAACCAAATGCCTGCATTATACAATAAACAAATACAATAAAATCATACATGGCAAGGAATCAATCCAAATAATTTCTGGTCAGGAAATGGCATCTTAACATTTTCAGGTCAATATATTGTAAGAATTTAGAGCTGATGGTCTCTCTGAACAGTTATAATCCACTGGAATTGGAAAATGAGTTTGTATTGAGGCCAGTATTTGGAGGAAGAGTGACTGAAAGCATTAGAGAAAACAGCAAGCAGCCAACAAACAGCAGAGGGACACGCTTTGGTACCTACGTTTCTGCATGGTTAAGTCTACCCTATATTCCACCATCTTGTAATAGTGTTTTACTTGTGAAGCATCAGTTTGTCAAAATAAACCTGTCATGTAGAAACTACCAAAGACACAACCAATGTTGGCCTATTGGTCAGGTGAGCTGGCATCATACCAGGAGCAGAACCCCAAACTTGAAGGCGGCCTGATAACAACAGAGCAGACGTAGCAGTACGTGAAGGGCAGACAGAACAACATGCTCCTCACTTGCCTCTCATGTAACTTCCTCCATTAAGTGGCAACTATGGCAACTCATGGAAGAAATCTGAGAAAACCAAAGATGAAAGCTGAAGAAGAGATGTATTTTCTGTCCTTGATTAGCATCCAGAGTTTGCCATTCTATATTTTTGTCAGATTACATGAATGAGCCATTCAACCCAAAGGTACAGATTGAAGCATTTTAAATCTTTAATAGAAACAATTTTAAAATATTTTTTTCGTTTTTCTATTTAAATGTAAAGACACTTAATTTTTGCTGAAAAATAGTTTGGAAACCGTTCTATGATTCTATGAATTCAAACAGAATCTCAGTAACCCTATAATTTGTTTTTCTTTCTTATTATGTGAAAATTATCTTTTCCTTTGACAATTTCCACTTTAAGAACATTTACATCATAAGGAACATTTTCCAACATTTAGTTGTCAAGCACTTTTGCCATGAAATTTTAAGTATTTTTTCCCCCAGAAATTATTATATATATATATAAAATATATATTATATATCTATATTTATATGCCAATTTATATAACCCTCTGTCAATAGGCTGTCCCCAGGCACACCACTTAACTGTACAGAGAAGAGAGAGAGATGCCCTGAGTTTAAGTGTGCTCTGTTCCTCTGCTGGAGACCTGAGTGGCAGAGAACACCAGCACTGAGCAATCAGTTTGGATGTTGTCCCAGTGGCACTGGGACTGGGACTCATTCTGCACTGTGCACTGAAGAAAGAGTAGATTTAGACCATAGAAAACTGTAGCTTCCTCACAAGGGATCTATTTGAGGTTATCTAAGCTCAGGCTATGGTTCACTGTGGGGAAAAGGGGTGAAAAGAAAGGCTAAAGCAGACAAAATAAATAAGAGAACAAAATGGAAAGGAAATACACAGTTTGGCAATGAGGTCGTTGTTATTATAGAGCTTCTGTGACCTTTAAGACAGACTGACTTGACTGGTTGCCTGAACAAGTTTCCACCCTGCAGTCCTGAGTCCAGTTACATGCCTAGTAGCTCATTTTAAAACAAACCTGCCATGCCACCAGCTTCAGAAACTGGTGTGCATGCTGGCAGAACAGACTATGCCTTGGAGGCACCCTTGACAGTGACCTCCTTTTCAAGCAGGTCACACTAGTTACCTGCCCAAGAGGCACTGTCTTATTGATTCACCTGCCTCCAAACACATGTACCAGATATCTGTTTGAGATGCACCTGCTTTACACGGTCTGAAAATTGAACAGGTATTTATTATACCTGGGAAGTAGTCAGCCATGGATGATGGCTGTAGCTTCCAGCAGGTATGAACATGTGAATCTCTCTAAGGGGCAACACATGCAAAGAATATGCCCCTTATGGGGGTCAAGGCAATTTTTGGAAAAATTTATAACTACTATATCCGCCAGGCATACCAGGCACCTGCCAACTCACTTCAGATTAAACTTTTGTATTTCTAAACACAGAAATTTTTTTTGCTAGACTTTTATATATATTAAAATAGTTCTAGTGAATACACACAGACATTAATTTTCATATCCAAGCCCCATATAATTCCTTTTATTTTGCTGATCCTTTGCCCTTTGACCCTCAAAGACTGCATGATGATAGTAGTGAAAGATTTACCAGCTTCAAAGCTGAAACAAAGATGCAACTGAGTCTTCAGAAACATCTGGATTCTGGTCAGTAGATAAGATTATGAAAAAAGACCCTGAACAAACATTGAATTACAGTGTACAAACCCTATTCCCTATAGTAAAATTTATTCTGAATCACAGCCTGAGTTTTGCTTTGGGAATGCTGAGAGTAGATAGCAGAGGTCTGAGAGTCTGCAACAGACATGACATAAAGGATAAAGTCAGAGGATCAACTACTGAAAGTGGACATGGCAGAAAACCCTAAAGAAGTATCATGCTTTCTCTTAACAAATGAGGTTGAGATTCTGAATTTTGAGGTACTTCCTTTTAGAAGACAGTGTATTTCACAGGGGTCAAAATTGGTTGTACCTGCTATTTACTAAAGAGAAAATAAAGAATCTGAGTGACTTGAGAATTCAGTTTTTGGAGTTAAGTCGTCTTTGATTATCTGCAAGCGAGGGATTCAGTGCATTGTTATTTCATTTTATGAAAGAAAACATGAAAGAGAAAGTCAAGTCAGACTTGTGTTCTGCTTTTCTGGTAGTCCACTAAGGTGTAGTCAGCTCTCATTCTGCATAGGGTAGTCCTTGGAACAAGTGAGCCCCAACCAGATATGTTGCCCTGTTTTCTGTGGCCCTGAGCACAGAAAGGACAACCTGTTTCTAAACCATTTACAAGCTGCTAAAAATAGCTGGCTGTTTGATCCCTTTTACCCTTGGATTTTGTTTTCTCCTATGACAAAGGGTAAATAAAAGAGGAAGATTAAGTCACATAAATATACACATGGCTATATGCAAAATGAGCATATGACATCTCTTAGCCTAAGGTTCTTTTGCCAAAGGGCAACTTGTCCTCTTTTTTCTTCTCTGCACAACCAAACATGTGCAAGGTGATTTAAAATGAGGAATTGTTGAAAAGTACAAATCCCATGGAGTACTTCATTCAATTTTGAATTGAATGAAGTAGAAGCTTCTCATTTATAATCAGTTTTAATCACATTCAATACTCTAAATCAGGTTAAAACTGGACATTAGTGGTTTAGGATAAAACCGTGCTTCACTCCACCCTGCATTAACATCTTTTAAATGCCAGTGTTATGGTCTCACAGCTGTGTGCTCTATAAGAAGGGAGATGTTTCTGATACAAAGAAGGTCATTCGTTAATAGCAGTGATTGCAAGGGACAGAACTAGCATTTTTGGATGTTGGGAAGAACAGGGACAAGGACAAAATAAAGTGTCTGTGTTTCAGAAAGTAAAAGGAATATGCACAACCAACAATTTCTTCTGTACCTCCACCCACGGTTGTTTTCTTAGGACAAGTCTACATAGCCAGGAGCAAGGGAAGTAAAACATTTTGAGTAGAAGAATATAAAATAAAGTTTGTTCCTCTAGAAACAGACAATGCAGTTGTGTCTACTCAACCGGTTATATCAATAATGGATCTGTATCTCTGATCTTTTTCAGCCAATTTATCTATGGTGGATCATAAGATTTATTCCTTCAAGTCTGATGAATTTGAGAATGAAAGATAAGGGACAGAAATGTATGGAAATTAAAAAAAAACGTTGTTTTAATTTTTAAAATGTCTTTATAACAGTAAATGTAGACTATTGTCACAATAAATGAAGCTTACAGTCACTATTACTTTAGATGCTCACATATCTGTCAGTTCAGAAAGGACAGAGCTTGCCCTGTTCAAATACTGGAGAAAGTTCAAACAGGGGAAATGTGAAAGACAAATGTTATGCAGCTATGAAGTCAACCTGGATTTTCTGTTTGGTCATCTGAAACTATTTGACTGAAATACTACAAGTAGAGGAACAAAATGGTACAGCAGGAATCTAAGCCTTCCTGGGCCATTGTTTTTCCCATTCACGTGATTAGGTTTTGTTTGCAATCAATTATAGATTAAGATCAGAAAAATTAAACCAAGTACTTCAACTTGAAGACAAAAATCTTAGCAAAGTACATTTTTGCATAAATTTTCAGTACTTTAGAGCCTAAGTTTTCTGTCAAAAGTAAAATATAATAAAAAATTTCTATGTAGCAGTAAAAATTATCTGCTTTTGAACTTCCAATCCAAAATTTCTTCCAGATCATTGTCTATGAATATTTTCTTTTGAAGCTTTTAAAACTAGTATAGTTTTCTTCAATGTTCTGAGTATAGTGTTCTTCTGTCTTCCATATTTACAAATTTTGAATGTATCTCAATCAACATGCTCTAATTGGTTAGAGAGTACTTTAAATTTTGCCATTTAGACCCATTTTTACAAGCATGTCATTTTGTGTTGCAGTAACTGTGAATGTAAGCTACATCACTTTTCCACTATTAAGATTTTAAAACACTGGAGATACAATTCAGATGAAAAAAAATCATTACAGTTAAGTATTCATGACACTCCAAAACATTTTGTGAAATTTCAAGCTGGTTTCAAACCAGTACATAACTAATAACAGCTATTCCACAGTTCTCTTCTTAATATCAATGACTCTGTGTGTTACTGATACAAATCAATGTTTTCACTAAATTGAAAATTAAATTGGTTGATAAATTTGTAGTTTAATAAGATAATATGAAAGGAAATGTAGTTGATTAAAATAACATTAATGTGCCCCTTGTAGAATTATTATTTAGTATTAGATGTCGTAATTGCTGCCTACCAAAATCAGAACTTATTATTTCCTTTAACACAACAGCTCACTTACGATGGACAACTTTCCCCTGCATTTAGAAAATTATGATGACAAGAACACAACGTTTCTTCCTTCCACTGTGTCTGCTCAATAAAAAGGAAAAATTTAGTCCTTTTTGCTTTCACCAGGACTCAAGATGCAGTAAGCACACCTGAGAACAAGCATGTCATGGATGCGTTCACTGAACAGTGAGATCCAGATATCAAGATGACTTTGGCACCATACCTCTTCTGTAAATTGAATCTTCTACAACTCATTGGCTGCATCTCTAAAATATCACATACTGTTGCTAAAAGATATAAATATTTCTGAGGATTGAAATGCTTACTATAAAATAAATTTTAATTTCAGTTGGAAGTAATGAAAATAGTTATTAATTCTCTTTTCCACTTTTACAAAACTTTTTTTTCCATTTATTCAAGTAATCTTCAAGAATATTGCAGTAGGTATCTCTTGAAGAAACAAGAATGACTAAATATTGCGCATAATTATTTTATTAAGGTAACTTTATTAAAGTAATAAAAAATAAAACAATCTAGAATCTTCAATTCAAAAACTGGTTTGTTTGTTTGTTTTTAAAGGTGCCTTCTTCATATATTCTGCCTTTTTCTCTAGAACATACATACATACGTTCATGGGAATTATACATTGGATTGTATCTGAGAGTATCACCAAACTCATACTGCACTTGTTTTTATGATCAATGCCAAAATAATGAAAACATAATAGAATAAATGGCTTGTTCTTCCTAGAGGACTGTCTTATTTGTGACAGTGTTTTGAGGCATATTTATTCTACCTTACCTGGAAGTCTATGGCAAGACTCAGTTAACGGTAATAAATTGTTTCTAATGCTTTTCCTAAGTCCAACCAATAACAGGGAAAAATATCTATGGAAGCTTCACAGATTCTCACTGGCATTTTGATTCCCCTATGTTTCAGTGCTTATCAGCCCTTTTTTTCTGTGAACATGGGCTTACAATGTTAGAGGCAGTTTTTATTGACATGCTTTAGGAACCGAAAGGGTATATCTATCTTCAAACAAGTATATTTATGGTCTTGTCACACAGGGCTAATGGTTCTGATGAGTGATTGTTGGTCATTATTTTCAAACTCTGCATTATGAGTATACAGTGTGTAGAATATCTAATACAGTACACACAATCTCCTTATGCTCAGACAGATTAAAAACAATAACAAGGAAAGGCTGTTAATGCCTTCATAGGCACTACTACCTACATGTAAATTAAATGGTTTGGGGCATAATCTCAACTGCTATGTGTCCTCTATATTTATTTTAACCCTTCACAAAATTGAGTTAAGGTGTCTTCTGTCTCCTCGCTGCAAAAGATTCAGGCAAAATTAAGGTGTCTAAAATTTGCCCATTTTCCTCCTTCAGCTTGGATGGGCACATGGATATGGCATTCTTCACACTTAGTGGAATGCTGGTAGTCAAAACAGATCTCAACCAAAAGAAATTTTATGGCTTGTATCCTCATGATTAAATTCTGTTACCTTCAAAGAAAATGTGGCAAGATTCAATCTTTTCACTGGGAAGGCTCTCACATCTAATCCCAGCAATCCTTAGACATTGCCACAGCCCCACATTGTGCTAAGGATAATGTTAACACATTAATGGCAAAGAATCATGAGACAGTGCCCTGGTAGTTTCACAGTCTACCAGTATAAGTCACAGCTGTGTAAAAAAAAAGTAGATGTCCCAACTTTCAATTTAAAGGATCACAGGATAAATGTATCTTTGATGTGAAATATCTCCAGTGAAAGGGACTGAAGGAAACCCACCCAATATTCTGCATGCAGATTTAAATTGCTTCAGACTAAGAAAAGCGCTGGACTGAAACCTCCTACATCCTCCCAGTACTCCAGTGATGAGATAGAGGAATGAGAATGATCCATTTATTATGTTTTTAATATAATCATTCATTATTACATGCTTTTTTTAATATGGTGCTAAACAAAAATCAACAGATGCACAGAGAAATAAATAAATAAACAAATAAATAGACTGAGTAGAACACTGTGTCCAAATGGAAGAGATTTCAATTTTGATTTTTATTTTGCATATGAGGAAAATATGAGGGGAAAAATAAGTTTAGTTTTAGTCAACCCCATTTTTTGGTAATTTTCTTAACAAAACTTCTGAGTCAAAGCCATCTCAAAGTCCTATGTGTAACACCACTGATATCATAGTATGACTGGAAAATTGCAGATGATCCCATCCTCAGTATACAAGACTACTTGAATGTTTACGCAGAATATTTTTTATATGTTAGTATATAGACATTAGAGAGCAAGAAGAACTTTAGACTCTCCTTTAATATTTACCTGGGATCAACACAGGGTTATTTTTGAGACATTTTAGGCATTAATCTTTTCTATGTCCTTTGTTTTAACTTTGCTACAGGAAGAAAGTCCTCTAAGCCCTGAAAAAACCAGAGTCCTAAGCTACACTTTTTCCCCCACCTTGTTTCTTTTTAACACACTTTAGGTTTAGGTTTAGGAGTGAGCTAAAAAGTGGCTGTACTTTTAGAGTCTGTTATAGCTCAACATTGTGACATGCCATAAAGAAACAGGTGAGGAAGCAAAGAAGAAGGAATGGTGAAAGAAATTTCAAAAGCCAAAATGCAGAAAGGCTGGAAAGACAGATGGAAGGTTGGTTGGCTTTTGGCAAACCTTCTTGTTTGGGCATAGGAAAGCCATATTTCATCTTTTGCTCGCTCATTTGTCAGAAGGGCATTACATGTTTCCAAGACACCTATTCCTTCCTAACAGTTTAAGTCTATGTTCCATTTAAAATGCAACTTACCCATTATAATAGCTTGTGTAACAGGTTTCTTATTCTCATGCTTCTTATTTCCATTTGTTTATTTGTGGGTGTTTGTTTCTTTATTCCAGACGTTAGTTATTTAATGTGGAGTAAAGTAACTTGTTTGCTGTTTATTTAATTGATGTCACATTATAAAAATCTGTGGTTTAAACTGTTCTTTAGAATAAGGATAAATCTGGCGTAAATCTCTGGACAACATATCCAGCGATATCAAAAATCTGACCCCAGAATCTGGTTAAATGATGGTTCTGGTGATTTGTCTCTTCTGAATATTATTTTGCTACATTTTTGCTTTATCACAAATAGTTAATGCCTCTAGTGGCTTGGATATCAAGAGTTAATACAAGAAAGGGTGAAAATAAATAAGTAATTACTCTTAATCAGAAGAAAGAATGGACAATTTACACAAAACACAAAATATAGCATATGTTGTCCAGTACTTAAGAAGAATGTAACTAGATGTTTCTCACTGTTAGCAAGACCATAAATATGAAATTAGTGACCCAATTATCTTTAATGAACTATTTTCACCTTTAAAAATCTTCTTTCTTATCTGAAATTTAATCAACATATCAAATATTGATCTTATCATGGATATTTAGCCTTGTCCATGTATAAAGTTTATCTCTATATATAAAGTTGGTATCAGTATGTTTTTTTAAACTGTTCAGTGTAGAACGACTTAACTTGTACCTTTCAGAATATTTGCAAATATGAATTTGATGATCTCAGTTTTATAATGTATTCAGTTTGATCATTTAAAGTCAGGTTGAGAACCCTTACAGAAATTGCCTCTGATATTAACCACACTTTCTGATCTCAAGATCTATGTACATTCACCTTTTTACAAATCAGAGTGTATTCTAAAATATTTTACAAGCTTAAACAATGTTGTTTCATCAAAAATAGAGAAAACAGTCTATTTTGGAATGCAATTCAAGCTAATGCAATCAAGTTGGTTTTTACACAGGAATCTCTAGTAAAACACATGTGATTACATTGTGCATCAGTGCATTCACGTAAATTTAATTTATTTTTTCCATCAGAACTTGGTAAATAGTACTATGTTTCACAAAAAATAGATTAGACTTTTTGCTGTAAGCTGAATCAAAACTAAGAACTACTACAGAAGCTAAGCATTTGGTTTTGATCAGTGTTCATTAGAAATTATCTTCTTATGCGTTTGTACAGAAGCCAGAAAGCTGGGACACAAACCTCTGGTGGATTTTGGGATACAATAAAAAATATTAATAGCATATAGAAATAGCTGAAGCCTTCAATGTGGAGAAAGGGAAATCAGAGGACCTGAGCTCCATTATTTATTTCCATTATTATAGTGAATAAATCAGTATTTCATTTTATTTCATAGGACCAGAGTAGTAATGCTTACCTAACAAAATATTTCTGCACTGTAGATGAGGAGTGTTGTATAAATGTTAGGTACAAATAAATATTTACTCCTTGTCTGTGGTGATTCGGTTTGTTAATCTCTGAAACATTGTTTCCTATTATGTAGAGCAAAAATAAAAATATATTATGGATCAGGCAGACAAGTTTTATTGGAGAGGGAAACATGGTCACTTCTGCTTATTTAAATCATACTTATGGTGGGTCTTTCTCTTTTCAAACATGTGGGTGCCTCAGTTAATCACAAATTAAAACCACCTGCCACTGCTTTTCTTTCTGCTAGAGTGCTGTAAACTCCAGAAAAGATGCTTTGAACTTTAAATTGTACTTTGTAGGAGCATTAAATTGAACTGCACTTTCTCTCTCTAAGTAATACATTACACTTTGTGATCTCTTTTGTATTTTCTTACAAAGAGTCTTGATATGAAATCTCACATGGTTGAAACCTTACGTTAATGGTCTGTGAAGGAAAAAAGAAATAAACCAGTACACGATCATCATGGGATGTGTGCTTTCCTTTTATCATACAATGCTAGGTTCAACAAAATTCTAAGAAAGTTCACTGCAGCCTAGGTCAACTATTTTTTTTTTTTCATTTACTGTACATGTTCAAGCTGATGGTCCTTCTTGTATTACCCTGTGATGAATAATGACAGCAATTCTCTTCACCTGTCCATTTTGCACTTAGACCAGAGGTAGCCATCTCAAATGGCAGTTTGTCCACTCCTTAGCCATCATAGGTTTCGATCTGTCACACTAAATTAAAACGCCACTGATTTCAGTTTGCATTAACACATCAGAATGTGTTGTCTGGGACCCAGAGTCCCAGGATGATGAAGCTCCTTTAAGTCCAAGCTATCAGAGATCCTATTTTATAAAGCTTGGAACTCAATTCTTAAAATGTTAAATTTGGCCATTTCTATATCCTTTTTATTGAGTAGCTTAATTGGAAAAAAGTATGAAATCTCTCTTCCATGGAGCATGTTTTCTTTACATTCATTTAATATTCTCCCCTCTGCACAGAAGTAAACTTATCTGCACTATGCACCCAGCAGTGCTTATGAATGGCAGAAAGCAAAGGGCTGACATCAGGCACAAGTCTATACTGCCAGAAATGCCATAGTTCATCAAAACTACACTATTTCCCTGCCAACTCCCTGCCATATTCCTACTTCCTTTCTTATCATCATCTGTCCCCCTCAGATGTTCTCAAATAGGATACGGAGGTGTTTAAACTAACTGCATCCACATAAGATATTTTATAGAGGAACAGGAAATTCTGCTTACAAAGAGGTTCTTGCTTGTGCTGGAGCCATAGAAAAGCCCTTTCCCCCTTCCCTTGTGAGTACTCTGCTATTCCAGGTGAAGAAATTGTGTTATTTTCATTCCGCTTACTGCTTAGAAAACTATGGTTTGAAAAGAGCTTGTGTGGATGTACAGAGATCACTTGGCTATAGTCTTGAATTTCTGGAAATTGCAAATACAAAATTTGTCAGAAGCATTTAATGAAGCTTTAGTTACCTTAGCTCTGATTGATGACCTGAAAAGCCTACACCTTAACATGGTGTGTCAAGCTTCAGTGCAGAGATATAGGAGACAGATCATCATATTAAAAAGTATTTTATTTGTTAATTATAATATTAGAGATGTAAGGTTTAACCTTCAGATGACACTAAAGTTGAGTCATTATAGAAAATGGATCAGTAAAATATGAAATGGGCAGGAAAGACTAGGCATTTGAAATTAGGAAAGAGCAATGTTCTATTGAGCTCTTCAGTATGACTTTCCCCTTAAATCCAAGCTCACATACTCCTCAGTGTATTTATAAACTGTCTCTAGTAATAGGTTAGCTTGCAATTGCAAAAAAATGTATTTATTCATTTAAATAGCATATTCATTTTAGCATATTTATAGGACTTGCTATACACCAAAGTGTAATCATAGCTCTATATGCATAATAAACTAATAAAAATATACAGTTTATCATTCCACTAAGATAACCATTGCTCAAGGATGATATTCACTGGCTATCTTAAACACCTGTCTTGCAACAAATCCATTGTTTGTATATTGGTCCCCTGAAGGTCACTTGGCTATAAAACAGACCTTGTGCAGTACAGAGGCATTTTACAACAAGTACTCAATGCAAGGCAAAATGACAGGAAAATCCCATTTTGATTGTGGTTGTAGTTTTCATATAACTTAACTGAGATATGCCCCATGAATAAAAATGAAAAAAAAAAGCACCGAACGACAAAAAACCAAACCAAACCAAACCAAACCACAAAACCCAAAAAAACCAAAACAAAACAAAAAAAAACCCACCTACACTTGAAGCAAAGACATTGTCCTAAAGGTCTTCTAAATATTGTTCTAAAGGTCTGAAATCAAATCAAACTTGTTTATTGATTCCTTATTTATCATAGTTCTGCCATTAGGGCTGCTAAACCAAGCAGGTTGTATTAACACTTTTAAACTCTGCAAGTCTGAACCTAACTCCTGAGAAATCTAGAAGGCTTCTGCACTTAGAACACCAAGATGAGATATTTTTCTACCATAGATCTCTTAAAAATACAAAATTCATTACTATGAGCTGTACAGTAGTTCAAAGTAAGACAGTAGCAAATATAAAATGTCATTGCAGAATTACAAAATATGGAACCTGCCTGCTGTCCACCTTTGGATATATTGGTACTCTGGTCCTTCTTCTCTCTTCTTATCAAAAATAATTTTAATAGCTGCAGAAGAAAATGACACTTATATCCATGGGATCTCCAGCTTCTTCATTTCTAATTCTCCAGCAAGGAAATTCTTAATTCTTCCAGCTGCTTTTATTCTGCTTTGTTATGTTAATGCTCAATGAAAAGATGTCATGGAGGATCAAAGAATTCTGTGCATAAAATTTATACTAAAAATAATTTTGATTTAAATTTGAAGATTAAAGCAAATTTCCATTTTCATTAAAGTAAAAAAATTAGGAGTGAGAACAGCTATGTGACTGCATGTGGAATTATGGGTGAATCCAATAAAGGGTAATACTAAAGAGGACCAGTGAGGGGGTTCTCTTTCAACTGTGGCAGAACTTTTTATCTAAAAAGGGATAACATCATTTATTTGAATATAACAGGAATATGAAACTATTTTCTTAAACCAGTAAAGGATCTTTTATGAGAGTATAAACTCAGAGATTTACCAGTCAAAGGTGGGGAGGGTTTGTGGTGCAGTGGGGCCTCTTTGTGTTCTAAAGATGGCTCAATGTTGCTGTATGTTGCTTATACAGCACATTCCAGAGGTATATCAAGTCAGGCAACATAGTGTCTCCAAAAAAGAATAAGCAATAAAGCACTTTTTTTTCTTGGCCCATCAAAGCCAGAATTTTCCTTGCCATGTTTTAAAACATTATATAGAAGAATCTAGCCACACCAGAAACACAGAAATCACTATGGATTATTGTGGCTCTAGATTAGTGCCACTGAATATCATGAGGAGAGTTTGATCATTGAAAACTGAGTCTCTTATTCCATAATTGTGTGGAACATACTAATCATATTCTTTCTTTTTCTTTCTTCTTTTTTTTTTTTCCCTTGAAAACTAGTTGTGAATTTCAAATTCTTTCAAACAGAAGGAGAGGAGATGATGAGGAAGGTGATTTGGTGAGAAACAATCTCGATCCTAACAGTGGTGAGAATATCTGCCTTCTGAACGTTGAAGGAGGAAGAAGGGAAATGACAGAGAAGGACAATAAATGTTAATTAGCCCATATTGATATTAATTGTGGTAATAAAGTATCTTGTCTGTTGAGCAAGTCAGTGGTGAGAGTCAGCTTCAGTACTTCTGCTAAGAGGGAAAGTGCAATGTTGCCAAAGGGAGTTTGCAGTGAAGCTCATCTAATCTTTGCAAAAGCTCTGAAGTTGCCACTGTTCAAGCACCACAGTTAATTGAACGTTGCTATAAAAGCCAGATTTCACTATCCGAAAGCTGTTAAAAGCAGATTCCTCTGGAACCCAGTCATTGTAACAGTAATGTGAAGGCTCGATCCTTCCATGAATATCACATTAAAACCTCAATATTAAATCATAAGTTGAATTTGATACCACAAAGTAGCAATAAAAAATTCCACCTCTGAAATCTTGTCTGTGAAACAGATATTTCATATGGTTTAAGGGGACAGGGTCAGTAACAAAATTTTAATAAGCATCTGATGGTTACATTATTTTTACATCATAAGCATGGGACTATCAAAAACACCTGAAGCCAGGGGAACACCGAGCTTCAGTTGTAGAAAGACTTTTGACATAAAAATAACGTTACAGTGGGTAACATTAAAAAAGTAATTAAAAAAAACTATTTAAAAAGTAATATATGTACAACTTAATCAGAGTGATACCCTGGGAAATAACAGTCTATTATCTGCATCTCTGTAAATATCAGAAGACTATACTTTAAACTAAACTGTAACTCAGATCAAGGATAATCCTTCATGAGAATAAAATTAATAAAAAACCTCCTATACTTATTTTTTGAAAACATCATTCTTGTCCTTATAAACTGTGTTTGCAAAATCCTGCAAATATATAATAAAAAATATCACATATCTTACAAGGAACATTAATAAAAAAACTTGTACGACAATGTTCCTAACTACTGAATCATAGTAAAAAATGAAACAGGTTTCCTCTAATAGTCTTTTCCAAATATTCTAAGGTCATAACATATCCACATATCCACAGTACAATGTAGAGACCCTAAAAAATTCAGCATTAGATGGGAGGGACTTTGCATCAGAAGTGACTAGAGGGAGGGAAAAAAAGTTTGGAAAAAAAGTTCTAAAAAGAGTCCATTTTCTCCCAAACTTCATATTCCTATCACATTTTTTTTTGTGTCTAAAAAATGGTTGTAAATGAAACAATATGATTTTTTTGGATGCATATGTATGTTCAAAGGATTAAGAGGAGTACACTCCTTACTTTGTGAAGTTTGTGGGGAGGATAGAATGGAAATGAGAAAGAAGATGAAAACTATTACAGATATAAAGAATTTAGCAAAATTTTAATAAGACATTTTATTAAGATAGTTGAATGATCATTAGAGAAATAAATACATGTGTCGTGATTTACACCAGTGTGATTTGATTCTGCACATATTTTAAGGTTTCAGATATGAATTAGAGGATGATTGCATGCCTAAAGCAGTACAAACCCAAAGCTTTTTGTATGGTAGAAAGGAAACAATGTTTGCATTTCTGTATTTCCCACATTGTCAGGAGTCGAAATCAAACCTCACTTTGTTTATGGTAAAAGATTCACTATATGTATTAAGCAACAGAACTTGCAATGCAACCAAAGATCTGTCAATGACCAATATTCAGAGTTTATGGTAAAAAATATCTTTTTTTTTTTTTTTTTTTGGTGAGTGGCTCAGTTTAAAAAGACCTAAGAAGTTTTGTCTAGCATCATCTTATGTAACATGATCCCTTTAGATCTAGCAATTTATGTCTAGCATAGACTTGTCCAAACCAGACCTACAAATCATTTGTCTCCTCTCACTAGTTCTATTCTGCTAAATTAGCTGTTAAATATGACAGGAAATCAACATTTGATGAGAGCCTGTGACTAGTGAAGATTTGCTAGTCTTTAAATATTCTCTGGCCAAGATTCAGTTTGATTCAGACAGTAACAGGAAAAAAATGAATTATCTCAGTCTGGCATCCCTTCTTGCAGATTATGAAATTCATGTATATTGTGTCTATTCTATAAACTTAGTTTTTTCACACAGTCTAATTACTGTGATTCTTCTATTCATTTAACTTTGTTGCTACCAGATGCTAGATCATCTAGAAAACTATGAATCCTAAATATATAGGGAATTTGATAATCATTATTTTCACAGTTGTGACTTGAATGAATTAAAACAGATTGGTTGCTATTTTTACAGTAATTTTTACAAGTCTCCATCTTGTTAATCTGTGTCTGTATAACTGCTGGCATAAGGTTTGGTTAGAAAGTAATTATTTTTCTTTCCAATCTTTCTACTTAATGCTGGACAATAATTAAGCATCTCCATGACTCTTTTAATGTAGAAAGAGGATTAATTGAAAATACTTTGGATTTATAATTCGAGTTGTGTCTTTAGAGTTGGATTTTTCTCCCATTTCACCAGATTATTATTCAAGCAAGCATTCTTCTTGAAATAAAAAAGTGAGCGCCAGGACACAGTACTCTCACACATGGGTTCTGATGGATCCCACAACAGCTGCTCAAGAGATTTCAGAACCTGCCCCACATGTCTTCCAAAAGTTGTTATGTGGTAGTATCAGTAGAAAGGAATTACTTTTTTTCTTCAGACACTCATTTCAAATCAATCCACTTTTGATTTTTAATCATTCACTGAGCTAGGGGAGGAGGGGGAAGATGTTTCCTTGTGCTGAGTGTAGAGGGAGGAGGACACAGCAGGATGAGGAGGGTCAGCTCTCATAGAGGAACAGAGCAAGCAGATGAAAACAGCTACAATCTAGAGGCTATTGTAGCTATGATACATGGTATTATATGATTTTTAATTTCTCCAAGACAGGAATGCGGTAGAAAGCACATGTTGATGAATAAACCTTTATGTTTAGAATTCTCTTGTTCATTGCTATGATGTAGCAAAATATTGAGATAATCTAGTTAGTCTGTTGAACACAAAATTTCAATTCACACACTTAGAGATAGCAAAATAATTGCCACATGACATCCATAACTCCAGATTTTTGCTAGTAACACTTGCTAGCTCATGGGCACTGAACATAAGCAGCAGCTGAATTGAAGATATAAAAATGTATAAATTAGCCATCTTTAAGAAGGGGAGTCAACTCTTCTGATATTGCCTTCATTAAACCAAAGGGATGGATTACATCTGACAATAGACCATCCTTAAAAGAATTAATTGCCCATATGTTGGGTTGCACAGAACTAACAAAGATCTCTGCAACAGCACCACCTGCTGATAGATCTTTTATCATTTAAGAAATAAATAAATGAAAAGAAAAAAAATTAATCTTCATTTCAGCAACACTGCATATGTGTTCACAGTAACCCCCATAACATTGCGTGACACTTTTCAAAAAAGGATCAGACATTTATAAATTAGACTATCATGCTCAGTTCCACTGACTAGGATAACAATTACAGGGACAAGTAATGCTCATGCTTTGTAGCATTAGTTGAGCAACAGACAGAATCAAAAAGTAATTTCCTTCCATGGTTAAATTCTGTTTGCATGCCAAGGCCTTCATGCTTTCCTCTGAAGCGTGCAACCATTGCCTCAGGCAGGATGCTGGACTAGATGGACCATTGGTTCTGTCCTGTTATGGCTATTCTATTGTTCCTAGTTCCTGTGCCAACGACATATCAAAACACACCATCTAAATTGCATTTGATATATATACTGTGTCACACTCCAAATCAGTGAAGCCACACGTACAGTGTGATTCATGTGGAGAATGTGCTTGAATTACTTTAGGCACGAGGAAAACAATATCGGAGCTGGGTCTACAACCCAGTGCACACAGCACGATCTGGCAATCTGTGATGTGTTTTGTCCATATGGAAGTGAAAAAGTATTCAAGTGCTATCAATAAAAACAGCAGAATGTGTCTGTTTCTGAGCAGCATGCATCACCAAGCTGCAGTTTCTGAACTCAAGTGTAAACACAGAAGGTGATACTCCCAGTAGAAAAGACAGTCACAGACATCTTTGTTGCTATTCACTGATTAAAAAATACTCAAAAAAATGCTTCTCAGGAGCAAAATTTCCTTACTGTTTCATTAAACGTTCTGTTCTCAAATGGCTTTGTAAAGATGCCAAAGAGAAAAAGAAGGAAAGAAAATAATCTTAGGAAAATTCTTATTCTTTATAACAAAAAAAAAAATCTCCCCTATCTCTCACTATCATTGTAACTTGTGAAACATGTATTTTTAAAGTTTTGGAACATGTAGAACCTACTAGAGCTTTTTACATTAAAAAATAAAGTAAGAGACTGTATGCACCTAAAAAGTATAGAACAGGCCTGAATCACATGTTTGTAGCTACTGAGGTATAAAGCATTGATAGAATTACCCTTCGATCTGTGTGTACAGGACTTTAGGCATGGTTGCAACACTGGACCTTTTGAAGCTTATAATTCACCAGTCAAAATTACAGAGAGGGCCTTCCTTGCTAAGATTATCACCTGAAAAGTTAAAGTGTGTTTGTCTTTCATGACAATCTTGTAATTGAAATTAAAGAGAGATGACTTCTTTTATAAGGGATATGATTGGTTTTAATTTATTCCCAACTGTGTGTTTCCTTCAAAGCTTTCAAAAACTTTTATTTATATAGGCCAGTTTTCATTCAAGTGGTCACCATAATCAACAGCAGCATGGCAGGTGGTGAGACACTGGCACACTTTGCCTGGAGAAGTTGTGAATACTCCATCTCTGGAAGTGCTTAAGGCCAGGCTGGATGGGGCTTTGAGTAACCTGGTCTAGTGGAAGTGATTAGAACTACACGATCTTTAAGATCCCTTCCAACACAAACCATTCCATGATTCTTTGGAAACGTCTTGTAGCTGTTCAAGGAGAATTTTTTAAAATCTGTTTAGAGCATAAGTGAGGTAAATTTTGCCATAAGAAAGAAATCGATTAAAATTTTCCATGAGAGGAAATTACTTGAAAGAAGATATAAAGGAAGCCAATTTCCAATAGAAGATCAAGTTTGTGGAAATATTTTTTTTTCCATTCAAAATATTACATCTGATTAAGAGAGTATAATTAAACTAGAAACTCAAACTGACTATCACCATATAAGACTTCACCAAGTATTCCAGTTTTGGAAAAAACTCATCTTTTATTCTGAGATCAAAAATAGCAGATGTCATATCATATCACGTGCTGGTCCTGGCCTAAAAGCCAGCAGTCACCTGTGTTCAATATACTTCAGTGCAAAATTACAGATTTCCATTGCAGTGAGCAATCTGCAGAAGGAAGAACATTGCTCTCAAGCCATATGTGAAACAAGACTTGACCCAGACATTTCTAAGGGTTTTTTTTCTAATTTATAATTATTCAGCCAACTTCTATTCAGTGATTAGTAGGTGAATGCCTTTGTAACTCTTTCTTGTGATCCGTTTTTCAGGAATTTGATGACAGTTCCCTTCGCAAATGTAGTCTCAGCTACAGGAAAACAACCCTTTTCAATTGAAACTGATCTATCATTCAACTGAAAGTTCCTGAGATTTATAGGAAGTACTGTTAATTAGGAAATACAGAAAAAATATTTTGGGTATAAGAATGGCTGTGCTAAGTTTTTTTATGTGTTCTTTACTGGAGTGCAACATACCAATCCAAAACTCTCCCACATGTAACCTAAAGCAATATCATAGAGCTGTGAAAATAAGTTTCTTATGAATTATTTATTTCTACCAAATCAACCTGAAGTCTAAGAATTATGACCTCAGACTTGCTAGAGTGTTTCCTGATTCTCTTCCTTTTGTGTGAAATTTCAATCAACCACTCAGCAGTTTCTAGAGAAACACAAAATAACCATTTGCTCTTTCTTTGCTTGTTCCCTGTTCCTTTACATGGCAATTCTAACCTGTTTAATTTTCTAATTGATTTTTTTAAAATAAAATTTAATCTCAGAAAAAAAAGTCTCCTACATACTTTGTCTCCATGTATTCATCCCCCTACACAACACAGCATCAGAATGTGACATCATGAACATCAAAGTCACAAATTTTGTCTTTGCAAAAATGCTACAAAGAAGCAAAACCTGCTCACATCTAACAGACAGGGAACAGAGGAAAAAATGCAAATATGTTTGCCTGCAGACACATAGCATTTGAGTTCTACACTGAATCCAAGCTTTACTTTCAACAGAAGATCCTTCCCTATCTGTCTGAATCATCAGAGACAGCTCAGACTTTGAACAGTGAGTGAACCATAATCATGCCTTTCAAGTGGATGCCTTCTTTTTGTTCACTGCAAGGAGGTTTTGCTGATGCTTAAAAATTCTCCAAAAAGTAGGATAACCCTAGAATGACATGTTAATTACTAATTTCAAGTGAAAATTCTGGATAAGAGTTGTTCACTTGGCATCCCTGAAGTAAAAAATAGGTCACTACAACACTTCGGTTGCTCATCTTCAGTCAAGACCTATGTGGGATCTTTGCCTATTCCCATCTTCTGAGGTTCAGTAGAACAGCTTTAGAGCAAGCAAGGAAAGATTCTTGTAATGAGAATCCAAAAAACCCAGATATTTGTGAGAAAAATATCTTTATAACAGTATATTCTCTTTAATGATCTAAAAATAAAATTACAACTTCTGTCAAGGAGAAAAATATCTACATCCTTCCCCATTTTGTGCTGGTGAGGGGTGTTTGATAGGTTCAACCTGGAGATGGAAAGAAGCTGTGTCAAGGTATCTTATCTTGGAGGGTTATTAGTCTCCGATTTGAGATATGCTGCAAAAAAAAAAAAAAAACAAACAGAAGAAAATAGTAAGCACTTACATTACAACCATTTATCACCTACTGCTGTGAGAGGAATAAAAGGATCCTCTTTGAAGATTGTCCATTATCTATTTCTAGATGCCTTCTTGCTGTCATATTTTCTCACAGAAATAATAAATTTAGAAAAATCACATTGCAAGAATAAGTACTGTTATATGTCTAAGCATATACATTGTTCTTTTATTTACAGTCACTTTTAGCCATTTCCTAGAAGAAAATAGGGGGTTTACATTTATTATTTGTGGTTTCCTCATATCCATTATTTTTTCCTCTCAGGTAGAAAAAGCAGAAGTGGTAGTGAAGGAAGCCTGGAATAACCTAAAAGAAAATGCAGGCAATGCATTATTTTATTACTAGGCATAATCCAGGTGAAACGATATCTATTTCTGTTCTGTAATGGTTCAAAAGGATTTTCATTAGGAAATACATGTGTATTACATATATATAATATATAGATATTTCCTACATAATATGTGTGTCTATGCATATATACCCACTACAAGGGTATTTATGTGCATATATACAAATACGTGCATATCTACACATATGTATAGATCTCTGCATCTATGTATAAATGCATTTACATTCATATCAGCATTTATCTCTATATGATCATTGCCTAAATAAGCACATAGTCTGTATGTTTATGCACGCATATATGCACGTGTGTATATGTGATTATGCACACACACATATATATACACGTGTGTACAGACACCTATTAGTATACACAAAGTGACAGCATTTCAGATTTTTACCTAGCAGCTTTACCCACCTCAACCCCCGCTGATGTCAATAATTCAGCCCTTCGTAGCCTTGCAAAACTGTGGTGAAATATTACTGGTGTAGGTCCACCTCCTTTAAAAGTTTTTTGCCAACTTTTTACTAATTTGCTTATGTTTTGGTATTAAAGTAATAATATTTTTAACCATTTTTTATAAAAAGATTATAGTCTGACTACTTACTAGTACTGTTCCAAAAAACAATTTTATTGATCCTATGATTTAGACAGAGTGGCAATAACAAGGTTGCCAGTGTGATGAGGCCTTTCTGGCACTGTTTCTTCATCTGCATTTTTACATCACTCCTTACAGTTCAGCTTTTCAGATGCCATCAACTACTGCTTAGATATTAAAACTGATCATTTACTAAATAAGAACAAGTTGCCGAGACTTTCATTTTTTTAGATAAACCACAACTAAAACTGAAAGTAATTTACACACACAAAACTCATTTTGTTCCGGAAACAAAGTAAAGATCTAGTGAGGATTTGCCAAATATAATGCCCTACAGAAGGATTAGTTTATCTTTTCTTTAAGGCAGAGTATGAAATCGATGTGTTAATCTACTTGAAAAGGCAGATTTGCTTCAGCTAGGCATCCTTAAGATATGAAATTAAATCTATATTTGTATTTATAATTATTATTCCTAAGGGTATCTTGGGCAGCAACCTATTTTTCTAGGACAGAAAATTTAAAAGAGCAGAGAGGGCAAGGGACAGAAGCCCTATTGAATGTTTCATTGCAATTTATTGGGTTTAAGGGCAAAACCACAGCACTCTTCTAACCTCCTTTTAAATTCTCTGCCTTATCTATTTTTTTTGAGTTTGCAGAAAATTTTTTATGTGCTCTTGCAATTAATGCATGACATCATCATGTACTGATTAGCTGCCTTTCTCACACACACAAACACCCTGCCTGCATCACCATTTGCAATCTCCAGTCATAACTCACCGCAGCCTACGAGGGAAACTGTGGCCTTGGCAGTGGAGGTTTGCCTTTTATAAGGACTCAGGTGTTATAACCTTCACGTTAGTGAGGTTCCTGGTAAAAAATATGACTTCTCGCTAAAACAGAGTTTTTGTGGTTTGTCAGAGGAGTTTTTAAAGCTCAGAATGAGGTAGTTCTAGGATGTTTAGGGTTTTCTTTAGGCAGAATAAAAAAACTCTGCACTTACAACCTTGCATGGATAACATGCCCACCTATGTCCAGATAAAAACAATCATCTCATTTTCTGTCTCAAAACAATCTTAAAAATGCATTGATATATTTAAAAATTTAAATTAATTTTCTTCATTTCCATGTGGACTTCAAGGTATTGCAAAGTTGTTTGGTTTTAGGTTGGTTTTGTTTGTTTGTTTTTGTTTTTGGGTTTTTTTGAAAGTATGTTTCCTAAATTTAATTTCTAAATTTGTTGGTGTTATATTAGGGAAACATAACCAAGCTCCTCTATAGGTTTGTAGAAATAACGTCTGTGGCTGTGCTGAGTGTTCTGCGAATGATCTGGAGAGCAAGGAGACAAAGAGGGGGCTGAGGCAAATCTCAGGTGGTTTCTCAGTAGCCATTGCTCTATGGCTGTTCACAGTGGTCCCAGGGATGAGCTGGATCCTTGTGCCACACTGAGATATCACAGTGATATCTTTCTAAATTGCTTTATATGTGTAATTTGATGTTGTCTGTAAAGATCTCTTGTAAACTTATCTCTAGAGATAGACTAGAATTTTCTTTCTTTTATTAAAAGTACATCCTATATTTTACTTTATTTTACTTTACAGGAATATTATTGAATTATATCACATATTTCTATCCATTAAAAATTTTTGGAACCTTTAGCACAAACCAGCATTTTTTGAAAGGAGTACTGTTTCACTATCTGGTTTTTGTTTTAGCCAATAAAAATTACTGATGTAGCATAAATTATTTCTTTGCTCTGGCTGAGTGCCTTTAGGAGCCGATATGAAAGTCCAGATTTCCTCATCTTTACTAAGCCATGACTGTATTCAAACACTATTGGTTCCTGACAGTGTAACAAAAATTCCATAAAGTTGGAAAAATCTTTCAAGAATTTTCCTTTCTGGTATATATCCTTAGTATCCTTAGTGTATCAACAGTAAATTAAAAATAAGGATATCCCCATAAGAATGGAGTTAGCTACTGCATGCCTTACTTTCAGTAATTGTTTTCAATGAAGAAAACAGTGTTTCTGACTAAAAATGACAATATTTTCTGTCTAGAGATCATTTTCACCATTTTAATAATTGAAGCAATGATTAGGTTGTTTGATATTTTACAGGTTAGTAGAACTAGTCTAATCTGTGTTTAACATTTAAGACAGACCCTTTATGTGACTATGTATTTAATATGAATGTTTGCCTGCTAAGAGTTTTACTGTTTATGTTATTGTGAATCATGACATGTGCTTGGTTTAGAATGTGAAAGCCCTTAAATGACACATCTCATTTTGTCTTCTGTCATTACCTCATTTGAAATTAGAATAGTAGATTAATTGCCCTTTTAATGACAAGTGCTTGCCTAGACAAAGCTAAGATCAGGGTTAGCAGTGTGCCAGGTAATTTGGGTAGTCAGCAAACCATGAATTTCACACTGACAATACTAGAGGCATTAATCACACATATTTTTCCATTTCTTTCATGTAGTTAAATAAACCATTATCTGGGTTACTTTAGGACTTCAGATCCCTGAGAAAATGGGGGGTTTTATCTTTATCTTCTGTGCTTGAGGACGTGTTTGGCTTTGACTTTTGTTTTTTCCCCCCTCGGGGACCATCCCAGCTCCTATTTTGCATTTAATTTATTTTTTTTCCCATCAATGTAATTCAATTCAGCATTTTGTAGGGTATTGTAAACACTACAGGGATCTGTGTGACTGGAGTGCCTTTGGCAAGAAGACAGTTTAGATGTAAGGCCAGGAAAGGGGATAATGAAGCCCAAGCACCAATGCTTGGGTTGCTCTGTGACAATACGAGGGGCAGTAACATATGCTAACATGTTCAGTGTTGTATCACTGCAACAATTTTACCTTTGCCAGCTCAAAATTATCTTCATTGCAGTCAACAGAGTACAACAGAACACAGTGCTGGGTGGATAATTCAAGAGACAAAATTGAGTGATGCCAGTGCTTGGTTTCAGGGTCAGATGGCTGATTGAGAAATGAATATGAAATTCTTTGCATGTTTCCAACAAAGAATCATCATGGAATGTGAAGAAAACAAGCTTTTATCCTCATCAAAAACTTTGCCAAATACAACATCCTCGCAAAGCCTTTCTCCCTCACGTTACCTGCACTTTGTTCTTCTTTAGCAGTGCAGTCTGGCCTGCTATGCCTACTTGGGAAAGCTAACTGTGATCATGCTCAGTGAGTGTCAATGTGAATGGCAATGCTGCTGTTGTTTTCTTTAGAGATAGGAGGCATTTAATTTAGGTGCCCCAGCTAGCTCCCAAACATAGCAGCTGCAGTCCATCTCTTATTTTGACATTCTTGTTTATGTTTGTAATGAGAAGCAGGCATCTCTTTCTTGAGGGACTCTCTTCCCTCTCTCAGAATAAGGGCAGAGAGGAGTCAGGAAAACTAAATCACACTTCAGCTCTCAGGAAAGGTTATGTTTGAGCTTCACAGGCAAAACACATATCATAAATAAACCTGGAGGCAGTTCAGCTACATGTGTTCCTTGAGAAGAGCTGTGTGGGGCACAAGATGTATATCCAGAGCATGTGAAGCTTTGAGAAGTGGCACTGGTACATTTCATAGAGTGGAAGATACTCTAAAGTGATCAACTTCAATTGTAGTTTAATCTGCTGGTTAAGTAAAATTCTCTGTCTCTATAGATAAATCAATCTGGATTATGAGCCCTGCTGGAGAACTTTTTCTGGAGAACAGTTTTCCAAGGCCTCTGAAAAGTGAGGTTATAACATACGTAGATTTTATATATATATATATATACATATATATATATAATATGTGCTACTGGAACATGGAAGGTCATGATCACATGAAACTTTGTGAATACTAATAATGTAACCTGAGTGCAAATGTTTAGATACCATAGATCTCATGTTGTCTGAGACTGTGGAGATGAGCATGCAGGATGAGGGAGAATAGGACATAAGAGGAGAGGACAGCCCAAGACAGGGTAGGATAGGATAAGAGCATTTTCTCCAGTTCTAATTGATTGATTCTTCAGCTCTTCTCCATGCAATGGAGAAAAGTAGCTTGTATTCTTTAACTTTTGGGTCATCTTTAATCTTATTTTTTGAAGCAGAATGTACATAACTGTCACTATATTATTTTTGAACATTTCATAAACTTTATATTTTTCAATTGAAATTATAGACTGAAGAAGATTAGAAAAAAAATTTGCTTGGTAGCCTCTATGTACTGTTACTTTATTTTTTTTCTAGGTTTTCATAATTTATTTTGTCTCATGGTTTTGATAAAACAGCGTCTAATTTGATGGGGTTTATTGAAGATGAGTTTCACTGTTTGGATTTCTTTTATAAGTGTATTTGTCTAAACCAATCCTGCTTATCCTAACACTTTGTGAGAGGACGCTGATGTGCTTAACAATATATATGTTCAAGTAATGCTTATTCATCATAGATTTGTGTTCACTAAAAGTCAATCCTCCATTGTTCAGTCTACGATTAGGAAAGATGTCATCAAATCAGTAGTTTTTCCAATTCACCAAAGAATAATAGAAGGTTGGAAAAATGAAGGTGGTTTCCTTTCATTAAGTAAAGGGCATTATTCTCATCCAGTACCACTCAAGTCGACATAAATGTCCATACCTACCAAGGTCTCTGCCTTAATCTGTTTTTTGCTGAAGTGTGGATGAATTTTATTTTTGGACATAGTAGTTAGAGGATTTCAAATGGTGGTAATAAGTTACCTGGTAATTAAAATCTACTTCCTATGCTAGGTTTTAAATTAAATTTTTAATTGTCTTGATCTTCTAAGAAGAAGGCTGGAAATCCTCAAGAAGGGGAACATACAAAAAGACTTTATCACAGTGTACATCTTCAGTGCTACCAACCATCCTCTGATCTCTAAAAGGACAATAGTTTTCATCTTTGCAAGAAAACTGATGGCTAAAAACATCCTCTTTGCTTTTATGTATGCTTTAAAATTTTTATTCTTTTAACAATATGTTTCCTGTAAAAGAAAACTTCCTTAGAAGCAAAGGCAGAAGGAAATGATGCTATGCATTGCACACTAAAGAAGCAAAACAAGTGCTTGCAGAGCTGATTCTAGGTTTGTTGCGTAAGTCTTAAGTGTATCTTCCTAAGTAACACAGTAAATTGTATTGGGTGTTAGTAACGCAAGAATTGTCTTCAGAATTGAATCCTACAAATTTCTTTCATGTCTTTATTGCACCTGGGCATCATTAGCACCAACTGCCATGGAAAATTAAAGATAGGATACATATGCTTTTTTGTACCTTCTGAATGACTATAAACTCACAGATGCCTCAGAGATATGAGATTTTCCTGTGTTCAAACTTTCAGAGTAAAAATTCAGATAAGAAACATGGAATGTAATAAACCAGATTCACTATTGGGGTACTCTATTGACTTTGAGGGAAAGCTGTTAAGAGCCATTTTGGCCCATCCTATTAAAATAGTTGCCCAGGTGTTCCTGGTGAGTAACTCAAGAACCTTTTCTTAAAGTTCAAAGAACCAATAACTTCTGGAGCTTTAATATAAATTCTAATACAATTACTCTTTAATCTCTTTTAGTGCATTTCAGTTTCATTAATTTGAAAGCCCTGATGCTACCAGGGGCGTACCTACTAGCGGTCCCCAAAGTAGTTTCTTTAGCCAGCTGAGGATGCAGTGTCGCTATCTAATACCTCCTTGTTCACCAACTCCATTGTTCTGCTTCAGCTTAAGTTTTCCCACTTAATATCAGCATGATATAATTGTGCCATAGGTGACAAATACATTATTCCTTCTTGTTATACTGAACTTCCTGTCTTAATTACCAAACTCATTTTTCCTTCACATCCTACTTGCTCATTACTCATTTTCAATTATGATACAGATTTCCCTTAGACTTTAATTACTTCTTGTGCTTAAAAAGATAAATTAATTTTCTTATTAACCCTTTGACATCTCATTAAGATCACTGAATAGGACAATTCTGTTTTCCCTTGACATGCTGTCCACATTATGTCAGTTTGCAAAAACACTTGGGAGGTTTCAAAGGAATTTGCTAAAAACATGAAGAGTTCTTCCTGATGTGGCATCAGCACCTATGGCATATGATATTTTTTGCCTTCATAAAACTATCATTTAAACTTTAACCGTGTTTATCCTTGTGTGACCTGGAGGAAACATTGACTTCTAACATTAGTGCTGCTGTGTTTACTTTGCTCATAAAACTCACATTCACTTTGACTTGTGAAAATGTTCATAGGATGGGGGAAAGCACAAAGGATCCCCTTTGTGTAGCTTGGACCAGACTTTGAAAGAATGGGTAGCAGAAATAATGAAAATTCAAGGTTTCTCTCCCTCCTGTATATAAGAGCTTGTAGCTTGTTTATGGACAGAGAAAATAGTATAATTTAAAAGACTTTAAAAGGAATCTCACATTCCAATTCCTCCCCAAACCTCTACAAGGTGTTAGGCCATTTTATCACCATCAATTTGACAATGCAATTTATAAACCATTAAATTTTTTTCTGATTGAGTCAGATACTACAATTACTCAACGCTTTGGATAGGTTGAGTTGTGACTTCTGCAATATTCCCAGCATTGTTGTCTCCTTACTCCTTTGGCCCTTTTGGTTTCCCTTGGTTTACAGATTTGTCCACAGGCTGCAAGCTCCCTGTGGATTATGTGCCCCAATTTCCATCTTCTGTTTGCTTGCTTTCCTGAGACCTCTGCATCAAAGCAGCACATCATGATCTTTGTTGATTCACCGAAGGTGTCTGTGAGTCATCAACGCTTACAGAAGTGTTGAAGTAGCTGAGAGGACATTAATTCCTGGTGCAAAAGAGATTCATGAAATGAAAACCTTGCAACAGTTGAAATGCAGTTACTTTATTTAGACATAATGAAACAACAAACAGTAAATATTTCATGTATCTGATTGGTTTCAGTGCCTAGGGCTGACTGCACGTTTTTCTGCCTGTCAGATCTCCACTCACTGGAGACTCTCACATGTATTTTTTAAGAAGGAGCTGTCCCACATACAAGTCACATGTTGGGTCTATTGAATACTACTAAGCGTCATGAAGATGAACATTGATTAAAATGAGCAGATTTGGGGCTAGAATGGGATGAAATATACATGGACAAATTGTTTTATAGATTAAAAATTTATTTTGTAAGTGTCTTATAGAAACATCTGGCCTCAATTGGGGAAAAAATATTATTTTGACTTTTTTTGTGAAACAAACAGCTGTCATTTCAGAAGAAAATTTCATTTTCCAGTAGATTTCTTCCTATATGCAAATGTAAATTACCTAACTGTATTTAGATCACTAGGAATCATCATGTCCTTTTTTTTTATTCTCAGAAACAATCAGAACCTTGCTTTCTCTGAAAGCCTAAAACCTGACTATTTTACAACCTGAAGACAATTTAATTTTAATTTTTTTTAATAAAAAGGTGAAAATAGAGGTTTAAAAGAAATATAGGCTCCCAGCCTATTAATTAAAACAAAGAAGGTTAAGGGGCCTCATCTCAATTTCATTTTCATCAAACAAAAAAAAAAAATCCAAATTCCTGTTGAATTTATAGAAAATAATCTAGCCCCTTACAGAAGAGCACAGAGGCTTGTCTTTTCCTGCTAACAGAGACAGCAATGGAAATCCTGGGTAGTCTTGAGGTAATTCTGATATTTGAAATAGGCCAATGCAGAAACATTTCTACTGAGTTCAGCAAAAAATATTGAGGTAATTTAGTGAAGCAAAGTTTACAAGAACACTCAAGAAATCTGTTATTTGATTTTGGATGGTTGGTACAAAGTGGCTGGTATAAGGGTACTAGAGACATAGTCAATTATTTCCTACTTAACTCAGAAGTATAAAAAGTGAAAAATCTTTCCCAATAACATGGAAAAAATCTAACTGAAAAACCTCTATAACAAAGTCCAGGATTCAGTCACTGATTTTTTTCTTTAGAAGAAACACTGAGGGAAAGACTGATAAAGACATGACTATAGACAAAAAATGGGATAAAATGATGAGAGTTTTACCAAAGATAAGTTGTACCATACTATTCTGTTGTCTTAAATATATTAGTCACTAAATAAAAGTGATCTAAAATAGACTAACTTAACAAACAAACAAACAAACAAAAGACCGCCCTCCAAAGAACAAAAAAACCAGCAAATGACACCAGAACACGTAGTAGATTCATGCCACAGAAAAGTTTATTAGTTAAACAGTTCTGCTCACTGTTATCATGAGTAAAATCTGGGAAAGGTGTTGACAAAGAACTGTATTAAATATCAACATTTTATTTAGGAAAGGAAAGCCTGATTTCCTTTTTCAGTAATGAATGTGGCAAAAGGATAAAAAAGGATCAAGGAATCTCACTGGCATTTTCAGATGATATGGACACTGCCAGAAAAAATGAGAATCAGAATATTATACAGAAGGACATGAGCTGGGGGACTGGAGTTAAAGGAATAAAGTTACCTGTAGTAGAACAAAGTGCACCAGTGAAAACAAAACAAGATGACTATGCCAAAATTACTGCTGCTGTCACATTGTCATCTAGATAACAATATTTATGCTGTTATAACAACATCTATGTTGTTATCTCTTGCTATGTTTTGAATAATACAAAATTGTAAGCTCTTTATATCATAGACTAGCAGTTTGCAGTTTGAAAAACCTAGTCATACTACTTAATACTTAAATATAATAATATAATCCTTTTTAGAACAAACTATGAAACTGGTTACTGTGGCTTGAATTTTGAGTACCTTTTACAATTGTTTTTATAGAACTGGCAAAATAATGCCTTTAAACCAAAGCAATTTGTTTTCCTGATGGTTCAAAAACAGAGTCTAGTGGTACAAAAATATAATCATGCTTTTATATATGCCAATTATACCTTTTTTCATACAGATTGTCCACTGAATCTTTATGAAAAAAACCCACATTCCTTTGGCATATTAAATACAGTCTAAAGGTATGTGTAGTGATATTGCCAAATACAGTTTCCAAAAACACATTTTCCAAAGCCTGTGTCCCTAGGTTCTTGCAAATGACATTTTTTAATGAGCTGTAGGTACTTTCTGATTAGCATAGGGATGAACATTCTTCTGTTTATCGTTTTTCTTGCACCAATGTGACATCTCTGCTGATTACTCACATTATGCTTAATTTGCAACTGATAATCAGTCCTAGTTTCTTAATAAACTTCTCATTAAGTGACTGGAGCTGTCACTTTACCTCCATGTTGCACTTCCTAAGTATAATCTGTGACCATTATGCAAAAGAAAGGACTGCTGGACGTCACACATGTCATTTGCAATCATGTACAAAAGCTTCAAAACCAACTTGTTAAGTAAATGCCCTTCATAAATCATTACTGTAAAATAGAAAGGTATAACTAATCACCATATTGCCACCATTTTTGAAGAGGAGGCATGCTCAGCCAGCATACATTTTAAAAGATCTTTCCAAAATACTTTTAGGGAACTCACTGAACTTCTTGTGCTTTGCTTATACCACAGCAAAACCAGCAGTTTATTAGTACAGAGGCTCAAGCTGAGTCACCTGACAGATATTTGAAGACTCATTCTGCAACTGTTGCCTTCAGGAAAAAGTTATATGATCAAGTTTTGATGCCCTATAACTTATCCTACCCTAGCTGGTCCAAAGTAAATTTCCAAATTAAAATTATGAGCCCACACTAAGAATGAAGTAATTTCATGTCGTCTGCGGAGAAATAAACCACAACTATTTTTGTGAGTTCACGTGATAAAGGAATAAATATGTGCCTGTGGATAAATGCCACACTTCAGGGGATGTGCAGTAGCAGTTAGGTTATACCAGCTGTCAATATTGCTTGCATTGTCAATATAAAAAGCCCAGTCTTTGGCATATCATTTTCCTGAATAAAATCTTTTAGTTTGGTCTTCTGAGCAGCTATGTGACTATACGGGCTCTGAAATCCCATCTCAGATTCTACCAACCATGAAGAAGAAAAAATTAAACCTTGAGAGTTGGAATGAAGTCCGAAGTTAAGATGTGGTACTTTGAAGGTTTTTTTTTTTGTCTGTGTTCTTTAAGGATTTACTTTTTTGTTTGTGTTCTCTTTCAGCAGAGTGGAGTTCATCTTGATGGGGACAGCATAAATAATATTAAATGCAAGGTAGGGCTTTCAAAGAGAATTAAAGATAATCAAGAAGACAAGCTAGCCATAAATAATAGAAAACCCCTTCCTCTTCTGGAAGGGATCCCTGACTGTGTGTTTCCTATGTATGAATTCTATACATTCCATACATTCCTAAACCCTCAGGAATAGTATGCCACTATTATTTTCTCCCAGAGAAATATTTGCTGCAGAGTTACTTCTGAAATATGCATTCATGATGTTTACTCATTGTCTTGCTTCCAATCATGACTTTTAAACTATTTTATCAAAAAAGAAAAAAAAGAAAAAAAAAGAAAAAAGTTTATTCCGCAAGGTCATATGGTGCTGTAGCAGCAAGTTGTTATGACTGGACAAATGACATCTTTAAGACCTGCTTATCCTTCGGCTTATGTGAATCTTCCTTTCTTAAATTATCTAGAGAAGCTCATTTCCAGTGTGCTTACATAAATTAAATGCTGCATCTCTGTATCTAACCTAAATTTGTTCTCCTTTTAATGTCTTGTCACTGCTTTCTCAGAGATAAAAATTCCCTGTCTCTGAAAAGTTTCTCTCTTTTTTTACTATTTCCATATCTTCCTGAAAAAGGTAAAACTTTAAAAATAAAAAGAAAAAAAAAAAAGAAAAAAGAAAAAAGAAGACAGTAAAGTAGTCAAGATTTGTAGTAAACTAATTGGATGTTTTCCCACTTGGGATTTATGATGACTTTAGGGAAATTGTCCCAACTGATGTCAGCAGGTAATACAGCTTTATACATTAGGACACAATGTGTAAGGTGATGACATTCTATATTTTTCAGGAACTATAAATAATTCAACACAGAAGTGCACTTCAACATCTTTATTTTCTCTCAGGTATTTTCAGGTGATGGGACACCAACATTCATTTTTAGTACAGTATCTTAAGAACAGAGATCTTTCTGTTAAGACTGTTCTCAGTAGTTATTCTTCCCATTTTACCATTATGCTGCTGTGCACTGGCCATTCCAGGTCTGCTTTATTCTATTTTTGTTTTCTTCCTATGCTTTTATCAAATATCCTTTAGGATGGTATCACCATATGCACACACAAAATGAAACCTGACCAAGAAGTGATTGCAAAATACTACAGTATACTGTTTCTCTTTCCTTTGTAAATGTTTAACTTGGGAACAAGACTCTTGTCTAGTTCCATAGGTTCTTTGTGTCTATAAAATAAACTAATTATTTCTGGAAACCAATTGCTTTTATCTAAGAAACAATTGGAAATATTCTATTGTCTATGAGTTTGTTGCAAAGATATTTTGACTGGATTAAATTTTTAGTTACACCTCACCACCAAGTTCCTGTCACATTTCAGTGTTATTGATTTGAAACAGAAGTGGAATTTTGATATTACTTATTCTGCACTACATATTGTGTAATTATTCAGATGCTTCATTTTCATTTGTGCTTTCCTATTTGTTTTAAATGTTATTACTTGCTTCAATGCTTTTTCATTTTAGTGAATACACTGATAAATATTTCTATCAATTGCAGATGTGATTTTTGCATAAGTAACTGAAATCCTACAACCATGGTTTAATACAATATTAGACAGCAGAGGAACTTGTAGAAGCAATTAGAAAGTCTATGCATGTATCTGTTTATTGAGTTATTTAAAAAATGCTCTAAAGGAATTGCTTGAGCTGAAAAAAGGACACTAAAGCTGTTAGTTGCACTGTCAGATTTTTAGATGTCCTCACTGTGGACAAAGTGCTATCACAGGCAATCCAGTTTACATATAAAATTCAATAAGGATGAGTCCCAAGTGGCTGTTTCCTTTTTTTTCTCCCAAGGAAGGGATGAGCATATCTATGTGCAGCAGGACTGACTATGTGCAGGTCTCTCCTCCCCCAGATACAGAGGAAGGGCTGTCCTTCAAGTAACCCTGACATGTAAAACATCTCCAGCTTATGAACATCTTTTGGATATCTTCATGCATTTTGTGCTTGTTTCCCCATTGAGATTGGGATTTTAAGTGAGGAATACAACCTAGATCCATGAGCAGCCATTATAAAATCTCTGGGTGGATTTGAATGAGAAAATAGCAGACTCAAACTTCCAGCTAAGGCTACACCTTCTTTTCCAAATTCAGTCACAGAGAAAAGTTGCCTGAATAATTTTAGGTGAATCTTATCATTACTAGTGTTGGATTTTTTTCCCCTTCCATTTTCAAATGAATAAAAAACCACAATGAAAAATTTTAAATTTCCACTGTATTTGCTACTTCTGCTCCTCTTTTTGGGCACTTGCACAGGCAGTGGGAAAAGCAGTGGAGAAAAAAATACATCCTTGAAATTAACAAAATAAATATTACTGAAGAATTAATTTATTTGAGTGAAAATTTGTTTTCTATGACCAAAGTTGGAAAACGCTTTTTAAAATTTTCCCTTATGATATTCACTTAGGAACAGAAAATGCTTTCAAAATAGCTCAAAGTGAAAGTGCTTGCAGAAGGAACACATGGGCCACTTTGTGTTCCACCATATACAGAATTTACACATATTAGAAACCTGCTCAGTGACTGTTGCAGTCAGTAGAGAGGCAAGTGCACCTTTTCATGGCCACAAAAGCAGGGATAGGAAGAAACGTGTTACTCAGTTCTCCACAGGTTAATATTGCTCAGTCTAAGAGAACTGTTGATGGCCACAGAACTCACAGCTGGAAATCACACCGTACTGACTGAGCCTACACAGTGGCATAGCAAAATCTTTGTGTCAAGCTTAGTGTATATGATCCTCAGAAATACTGCAGAAGCACAAGCCTAAGGCATGAGCTTTCCTTATGGATCGGACCTTTTTAATACCATACTTTAGCATATTATATAGCCCATGTCTATTGAGTTTTTATTAGTTATATAACACATATTAATCCAGAAAAAACATATTACAGGCTAAGTACTTATTATCCATGTAGAGGGATTATTTTTAACTCAATGGTTGGCATTAGAGTATAATCACTAATTTGCTTTGCTTTTGTTTCTCCCAAAAGGAAGTCTTCACAGCTAGCAAGGAAGAACTGTTTTCAGAACATCACTTGGTAATATTTTTCATTTCCTTTGCATATTTTAATGCAATCAGCACAGCTTACATCTGTGTAGCAATCAAATTACAAAGTCAACATAATCCAATGAAATACTGAAGAGCCAAATAATCAAATTCATATTAATATTAATTGCAGTAGTTTCTGCACCTGGATTTAAAAACAAAAACAAGAGAACCACCACATAGAACTTCCTCTATTTAATTGTAATGTTTTAAGTAAAATATCCCAAACAAATCAGAAAAACTCCATGATGACTCTCCCCTCAAGAACCAACCCCAAAACTTCAGATGATGTTGTTTCTCCTTATGATAGGAACAGGACATTTTAATACACAGATTGAGATGTGTGTTCCTCAGACATCCCAGTGTAACTATTTATCATTTTTCTTTTCCCTAGCAACTTTTATTAACTAATTATCCATCTTTAAGATGGAAATATTGTCCTCATTTCTCACAGCCATGGATTTCTACTGAACATTTGCAGTTCTAGATATAGAATTAAATTAGGATTACCATGTCCATTATTGAGGCAGGCTGGATGTTAAGAGGGTTCTTATTTTCACTTGTTCACACAACCAACAGTGAATACAGAAAACCCAGTGAACAAAAGATAAATTACCATTTCCAGTCCTCTTCCCCAGAGGTGCCTTTACCCTTCCATTAGAAAGCAGCTTCACATACAATTAATGTAACATTTGTCATAACTGGGAGGGGTGGGATCTCCATACAGAGAGAAATGAGCTCTTGGAGATGGGGACAGAAAATTAGTGATGCAGATTTATTAGCTACAAATGGAGAAAATCACTACTCTGTTAGCAACTCACGTGTTTCAGTTTTCTGCTCTCACTCATACATCCTCTTTGGTTACATCACATGCCTGATGATGTCTGTGTGCTGTTACACACAATGGGAGCAAAGTTTTCCAGTGGGAGGTTTTCAGGAACAAGATGTGAATGGTTCGCTGAAGAAGTGGCACTTCTTGAAAGCAGTAGTAAAAAGACAGAAATATTATTGTTTGGATTACAACCATCAGGCTGGTTCTTCAGGTCTTGAAGCCTAAGTACAAACTGGACTCTTTCTCCCACTCCAACTTGCCTGTCCTTCACCCAATGTCTAATTGGTTTGTACATTCTACCAAAAGTTTACTACCTAAGGCAGATGGAATTTTAGTATTGTGTCATGATTTAAAAGTGGCCCATGCTGATGAAGAATGTAGTTTTCACTGTTAAATATATCCTTACAGAGAAAGGAGACAGCAAACGTAATTAAGACACAATTGGATAGAAAATGCAGCTTAGACAGACAGAATGTGAGATGTAGGAACAGGAATTTGCTTCTTTAGCAATAGATTCCACCAGTCATTTAGGACTCCCTTTGAACAAAAGGAAATGGCCTCAGGTACAATTACATCCTCTCTCATTTAATTACCATTGATATTGAGGCAAGATGGTAGCAAATAATTTGGAAGCTATCAATTATTACGTTAGCATACTTGTGACCAGTGAGATCTCACAGATAACTCTAATTTTGGAGAGTTTAGCAGTTATTCAGTCATAAAGAAGTATTAAAAATTGCTGAAATATGTACTTCTAACATCAGCAAGCTTCATAATAATAACCTGAAAGTGTTAAAGTGCAAAATTAATTCATAGATTGAATTTCAAAATCAGCCAGAACTGTCAATGGTCAAGTGGTAAAACAGACATATTTTCCCTTGCCATTACAGGTTAAACTTCTCAATTACATACAGAGCATACAAAGCAAGAAAAGTGCAAAGGTTGAAGTGGTTCTTTCTTTCCAAAGAATGACTTTAAAAGTGAGAAGAAAGCTTCATGATCAAAGCAGAAGGATTTTAGTTTTCAATGCAAAGACTTGTCTCCTGACATTGTCACTTAAGTTTGAGTATAAGCATATTCAGTATAAGAGACAAACGAGAGCTTGTGCCTGTAAAAACTTGAAAGAAGCAGTACCCAAATGTGCAGAGCAAATTCAAAGTTACTTTCAGTTTGCAGCACCCTGAGTGCCAGCTGGTGCAATGATTCCTAGGACATAGGTCCTTTCTCTCTGTGATTGAGGACCTTCCAAACCAACTCTCTCATTTCTATGATGAGATTGTAAGTGAGCACAGAATATGAGAGTTCCACATCTTTCCTGATGAGGTTTTCTAGTTCTATAATGATTTTCATCTGGACAGAAAAGGGAAGTGTAAGGAATAGGAGTGCCAGGTCATGACCTATGCAAACAAATTCATAAATGCATCTTATATGCATTTGTAATGTAACACAGGCTTTATGTAGTGACAGAAGGGCCTTAGGAAGAGAATAAAATTTAAGTTCTTATCACAAGGAGGGTGTCAAATGTCCAGTTACTAACAGACATGCGTGAAAACATTTCTAAACAGCTGCAGAAGGTATAAAATAGAAACAAGTAGAAACATCTGCCTAAAAAGTTTATCAGTTTCAGGATTCAGTTGTGGTTCAGTCTAGACTCTCAGCATCATGGCTGCGTACTTAAGCAGCCAAGATGTCCCTAAGATCTCAGCCTTCTGTAGACCACTGCATTGTTAGAAGGCTCATTATTCCTGTATTTACAGTAAAAAAACAGGAAGCCAGTAGCAAAATTACTCACATATGTATCGTAGTGCCTGCAGGACTGTGGACAGTCATGGATTTAGATATACAACAGTCACTAAAGCCTTATGTAAAATAGTTTTAATAGTATTTTACTCTTATTATTTACTATTATTATCATTAGAAATTATTATTACAAAAAAATACTGTTTCCCAAAGGACTGAAGCCCTGGGGGTTTGGTAAAACAAGAACTAGCAATAACAGCAATTATCCAACCTGTGGGAAACACATTTTATACTGTAAATTCAGATGTGACATTCCAGCCCACTGACAAAAGCATACAAGGCCAAGAGGTTGCCTTGCAATTTGCTGATCTGACCCTTGCTTTACTGAGTCAGCCTTCTCCCTTATCACTGTGGACTGTCTAGGGATCAGCACTGCTGTCTGGGTCTGGTCAAGGCTGCTGGACGTGCTCTTCTCCTCTTAACTGGGTGCCATGCGAGGGCATCCCTGGTCAGTCAGGGCACTGTCCTGCTGCCACCTCCATCCCAGCTCACCTTCCTTTGTAGAGCCATCCAGTCTTGCTGCTCCCTGACAAAAAAAAAAAAAAAAAAAAAAAAAAAAAAAAAAAAAAAAAGACATCAAACACCTGCTCTTGCTGTGTCTGGATGTGTAAATCAATTTGTACACATATAATTGTGCCTGCATAAGCAGTTGACGCTTTCTCCTTGGCATACGAAACTCAAAGGAACCACATATAAGAGCAGAATGGTTTACACTGTGACATCCTCTCTGGTTAGACTGCTAATCAAATTAATTTTTAAATGGTCTTTCTGACTGGCCTGAAGTATAAGGACAATAATTCCTATCCCCTACATAATGCTTTTCATTTTTCAAGCTATTTAATAACTGTAACAACTGAAAATACTCCTCCAGGTACCCTTGTAAAGGAACAATTAATAATCCTTTATCCTTCTATTGTGTCTAGCACCTGATGTTCTTGAAGTATTTTATGTATTTAATGGATAAAGACTCATGCAGTTTCTATGTATGAAGCCTTACAGGGCCAAGTGAGTTTTAGGGCACTAACAATTTTAGAAAAAAAACAGCAGTGGCAAAAGGAAATAAGGGGGATCTTCATGAACCTCTTTAGAGATATCAAACTTTACAACTTTTAGGACTTGAATCTTGTGCCTTTTTTTCAAGAAGACACGATGAAGCACAGAAAAATAAAACAAATAGCTGATATCTGTCTGAAATCAGGCCCATATGGCCTTGCCTTTAAGGCATGTATGCGTCCTCTAGCATAGGGGACAGTTCCTGTTCCCATCTGTCCCTGCCTGTCAGCTCTCGGAGGAGTGGGAATTTTTCATTATAATATATATATATATATTAATATATATATTTCAAAATATAACTGGTAAACAATTTGCAAGGATATTGTACTACTTAGAAGCAAATACAGAACACACAGTGAGTCTCTGAAGCTGGAGACACAGCTGGCGATATGAAACCTGGAATAGTGCCAGAAGTCCACCCTTCTCCTGTAAAACAATAAAACACTTGTCTTGGTAGGAGAAATTATAATAAACCAAACCCCAAAATACTGACTCTTCTAGGAGATGCTGTGTACCATGGAGATGTTTCAGAGCCCTGCTGACAGCATGGCAATCCCACAGAATGTTTTGCTTGTGCAATCCAATTCTAAACACTAAAAACAAAAAAGGCTATAAAACCCTTTTTGATGCAGTTAATTTTTTAGAGCATTTTCCAGGCTTGATGCATTGCTGAGATGGTACAACATGCCTCATTACACTGTGACACTGTGTCAGCAGCACAGATTGCCACTGGCCTCCTCCCTCACTTCCCTAGTACAGGACTGCAGCTCAGTGGCACTCTTTTCTTTATGGGAATTCAGGAAGGAAAGGAAAGCAAAATCACCAGGTGCACTGGAAGGGATGATTTCTTTCCTCTCCTAGGATACACAATAGAAAATGTTTAATTTTTAAGCAGATTTCTTCAAGTTACATGTTCCTCTCAACAGCCCTGGTATCAGAAACAAGTGCATAGTACAACTGCTGCTTCACCCTTCACACAGGTCACAAAACTAGGAGAGGAGCAGTGCAAGATATCCAGTGCACAGATAGAAGGAGAGGAATCAGTCCCACACTTCACTTACATCCAGCTACATTCATATGCCTGATGTCAGACTACCTCTCAGGTCCACCATAGCTTGCAAATGGGAAAGTACATAGACAAACTCTAGATCTCAAACTTTGGCTCATAGCTTTGCTTTTTGAGATATGTTTGCCTAATCCTACTTACCTGGGAGCTGAATCTGAAAAATTGGGTATAACAGACCGCTCAGAGACTTTTGATCTTTTGAGCAGCAAAGGTATTTATTTGCAGCGCTGGGAGCAAGCCA